>JAQHUG010000353.1:771301-832682 GCA_028555095.1 Dicrostonyx torquatus
AAAAAAATCAATAACTCAAATAAAACTTTTTCCTTCTCAAAAATCTGTGATGAAGTTTGACAGCTGAGAGGTTTTGTCAGTTTAAAAGGACAACCTCACCAGACAAATTTCAGTACAACTCCTTACTATGTTCTAAATAAAATGTGTTTCAAGATATACAAATGCAAGTTATTAAGGTGTCTACCTGCTAGTTATAAAGGTCTGAGGACAAATGCAAGTTATCACATTTCTCTCTCATGTTGCCTTTCAGTCTTAACATTATCAATAAAATGCTGATAAGCCACTAATCTAACTCTGGCAGAGTACTACCTATGCTGCAAGATCAAGACTTTAAATTCGCTTTGGTCATTTTCTAAAAATACTTTTCATGGTGCAAAAACATCTGTCACAGTCATTCTGGCATAAATATGCTGCTGTTTATACAATGTATGTGTGTAAAACTTATGTTTTCTTAAACTCAAAGAATTCTTGTGAGTTCCAGAGAGTCGAATTGAAGGACCCACCTTAAACAGGTCAGATACACCCCTCTCAATTCCCTGGTCCTGACAAAATTTTTCTTCCTAAACTTAACTTTGTCCTCAGCTCTATCAACACCTTGTCAGGTCCAAGAGACACCAGACAGTTCCACACCATAAATCCTGGGCAGGAGTAAAGCTAACCAGCTATTCCAGGATGTGACCAGCACCCAGCTTTCTCAGGCCTCCCCCCAAGAAAGACTTTGATGCCCATAAATAAACAGGAAGCAGTTTTAATAACTGGATGTCCCAATCTCCTCAACCTGCCATGCCTAACTACCTGCCTTTTTATTATAAGAGAAAGGCGGGAATGTTGTAAATCTGCTAGCCTGGCCTGTTACCTGCACACTCTGTCCTTTTAAGAGATAAGCCCTGCCCACTCCCAGTCTCCCCCTTCCCTCCAAGGCATCTCCTACTTCCTCTCCAGCCTGCACTCTCTCTCTGTCCGTCCTTTTTCTGGAGAAGCAGCTCTATCTCTTTCCCTTCTCCTCCCTCCTCCCCTTCCCCTCTTCTTCTCTCTCTCTTCTTCTCCACCCCCCCCCACTAAATAAACTCTATACCAAAGCTCTCTCTACATGGTGTATCTATCTGTCTCCCACCTATCAGGGGACCCCACCGCTGCCCCTCATGGGACTGGCCTCGGGTCACCTGAGTCATGAATGATAACACTAACTACCTCCTAACCCAAGCATCTGTGGAGTCAACTTCCTACACAGGCGCTTTAGAGGAAAAGCTCAACCAAACCACAGCAAAGCAGCTGGCTGGCTCACTAGGCGAGAGGCCCAGGCTGGCTGAGCATCCAAAACAGCCTGGGAATCACCACTCATAGCAAACACCTGCTCATCAGGCACGAGGGTTGGTCCCAAGTTTAACCCTCACACATCTTCTCCCTGGAAATCCATATCCACCCTGAGAGGTGACTGACTTACAGACTGAGGTCCAGAGAGACTGAGTGATTTGCCCAGGGTCACACAGCTGTAGAAGGCTTCCTAGGTCCTGAGACTAAAGCCTGAAGAGACACAGTAGTTGTAGAAGAGTTGTACATATGCATGGAGTCTGGCACCCACAGGGCATGAGCCCTAGTGCTGCTGAAGGTGCCTGGCCCGCTGGCATGAGCCATCAGTCTCCTGTACCCATGACCAGGTGTGTTGACTGTCACATATGTCAGCCACTGGTATTTTTCTCCTTCCCCATGCTCTGGGCCATGAGAACAGGCACTGGCTCACTAGGCATACCCATCCTTCTGAGGGGGAAGAACATTGACGAGTTAGAGCTTGCATTGCTGGGTTCATGGTAGATTCATTCCCATTGTCTTGCTAGACACATGGCCTTCTCCTCTCAGGAGAACCTAAGCCATGGGGGAATCCCCCACACCAAGGAAGGCTGACTTAATTTTTATCTTTTGGAGATAAAGTCTCATAAAGTCCAGGACTGCCTTAATCTGACTGTGCAGCCAAGGATAATAACCTTACATTTCTGTTTCTCTCATCTTCTCCTAAGTGTTCGGATTTCACAAGGTTGCCACCATGCCTAGTTTGTGCATGTTTAGAAAGCATCCTACCCAATTAAGCTACACCTCTAGCCCGATATTTATTTTTGGAGGTGAAGTAGAAGTATGAAGTTCAGTGTGGCCTTAAGCTCATAGCAATCCTCCTGCCTCCACATCCTGAGTGCTGAGATTACAGATTTATTGCCACACTAAGCTGTGATGACTAATCTTTTCTTTTCTCTCTCTCTCTTGTTTTTTTTGTTTTCCCAGACAAGGTTTCTCTGTAGCTTTGGAGCCTATCCTGGAACTAGCTCTTGTAGACCAAGATCATGAACTCAAAGAGTTTCACCTGCCTCTTCCCTCGAGTACTGGGATTAAAGGTGTGTGTCACCACTGGCTGGCGACTAATCTTTTCTTGTTTGTTTGTTTGATTTGAGACAAGGTCTTATTACGTAGCTCTGGCTGTCCAGGACCTCGCTCTGTAGACCAGGCTGGCCTTGAACTCACAGAGATCCATCTGCTTTTGTCTCCCAAGTGCTGGGATTAAAGGTGTGCACCACTATGCCTAGTTTTGTAACGATTAATTTTGGCAATCTACTTAACTGGATTGAGAACTGTCTAGAGATGAATAAAAGAGTACCCCTGAGTGTATCTGTGGTAGAATGCACAGGGGGTTAGATCCTGAGGATGTCATCATGACAGTGGGTTAGCACCCTGCTGGATTCATGATGTAACAGCATCATTGAGAAAGGGAGGAGGCGGGGGCTGGAGAGATGGCTCAGAGGTTAAGAGTGCTGGTTGCTCTTCCAGAGGTCCTGAGTTCAATTACCAGCAACCACATGGTGGCTCACAACCATCTATGATGAAATCTGGTGCCCTGTTCTGGTGTGCAGGCATACATGTAGGCAGAATCATGTATACATGATAAATAAATAAATAAATCGAGAGAGAGAGAGAGAGAGAGAGAGAGAGAGAGAGAGAGAGAGAGAGAAAGGGAAGAGGCGATTCTGCTTGGAGAAAGGTCACTGCAAGTATGGCCCAGGGAGCCTGAACTGGTTCTGGGCCATCCTCCTGTTCTCTGCTTTAGAGGGTAAGAAGCTTCTACCACATGCCCTGCCCCATGTGGTGATGTCTTGCCCAAGTACAAGGAACCAGGCAATCATGAGCTGAGCCCTCTGAAACCGTGAGCCCAAACCAACCCTCCTTCTTGTACTAGTTACTCATCTTGTTGTTGCAGTAAAATACCTTGAGAAAAATAGCTTGAGGAAGGAAGGGTGATTGAGGCTGAGAGGGAGAACCTGGTGGCAGGAGCTCAGATAGCTGGTCACACTGCGTCTGAAGTCAGGAAGCAGAGAGAGAGAATGCCGGGGCTCTGCAGCACCAATTCTAATTGGCTTTAATAATAAAAACCTGGAGTCAGCTATCAGGTGAATGCTGAAAGATCAGAGAAGCAGAGCAGCTAGCCACTGGTTCTTACTTCTACCTCAAACCAAAAGGGCGATCCTGTCTCTATGAATCCTCAGGCTACACTGAGCTCCTGTCTCCTCCTGCCTTTTATTCTTCTCTCTGCCCAGCCATATCACTCTTGTCTCCACCTCTCTTGTGCTGGGGTTAAAGGCATGTGATCCCAAGTGCTGGGATGACCTGAGTGAGCTCTGTTTCTCTCTTAGACAGATTCAACCTCACATAGCCCAGAACTTGAACTCACAGAGATCCATCTGCCTCTGTCTCCCGACTGGTAGGATTAAAGATGTGTACCACCATTGCCTGGCCTCTATGGCTAACTGGTGGCTTAGTTCTGCAGTCTGATCTTCAGGCAAGCTTTATTTGTTATATCGCACACATAACATCACTACAGTGCTCAGCTCCATTCTCCTTTTTATGCAGTTCAAGACCCAAGCCCAGGGGATGGTGTTCCCAGTTTTAGGATGGGTCCCCTCACTTCCCTTTGCCTGGTCACAATAACTCCTCACAGGTGTGCCTAGTGGCCTGTCTCCTGAATAATTCCAGAGCCCGACAAACTGACAGTCAGTATTAACCACCACACTCCATTAAGCTGGTCTTGAAGGTATTTTGGCCATAGCAATCCTAAAAGTAACAAATATGCTTTCAAAATTAAAATTTAGCTGGGTGTGTTGTGTACACCTTTAGTCCCAGCACTCGGGAGGCAGAGGTAAGCAGATCTTTGTGAGTTCCAGGACAGCCAGGGCTATTACACAAGAAACCCTGTCTCAAAAAACAAACAACCCCCCCAAATTAAAAATTTAAATTAAAAAATTTCTCACAACTAGTTGGGCAGTGGTGGCACATGCCTTTAATTCCAGCACTCAGGTCAAGTAAATATCTGTGAGTTCGCAGCAAGCCTGGTCTACAGAGTGAATTCCAAGACAGAAATCCTGTCTTGAAAAACAAACAACAAAACAAATCTCACAGCCAGTCTAAGAAGAAGTTTTTTTCAAGACAAAATCATGCTATATGACTCAGGCAGGCCTGAAATTTACTATGTAAGGGAGGCTAGTCTAGAACTCACAGTGAGCCTCCTGCCTCAGTCTCCAGAATGTTACAATCAACGCAGTCCCCAGGATGCTCTGAGCTCCAGTTTCCAGACGAAGAAACTAAAAAGTCTACGTGTCCTTCCACAGTCACTCAGTTTGCAGGTGGCAGAGCTGGGACTTGACATTGGCCCCGATGCCCAAACCGTTCTGTTCCCCACCCCTGCCCCCCTGCCAGCTTGTCGTTTCCTTCTGTCCCTCTAAGGAAGATGTTGCTGCGGGGTGGGCTGGGAGGGAACAGCCTTCTGTCAAAAAAGATCTGTTTGTTTTCTGGGAGGAGTGGAGAGGAGAGGAGATAGGCAGGGTCCTTGGCTATCTGAAGACCAAAGTCCCCCAATAGCAGGTGGCCTATGGGAAAAGGTACCAGAAGTCAAAAGACTAAGTGCCCCTCTGGGCTCAGCAGGCATGATATCCCGGGCCTCTAACCCCTAAATGCTTCAAGGACTTTAATTAAAAGAAATATTTTATTTTATGTGTGGGGTCAGATCCGAGGCCAAGATCACACGTGTGACTGGAGACAACAGTTCTTTAGCACACAGACCTTATCATCAGGATCCTTACAGCAGGGCTACACTGCGGGTACCAGAATGCGGAGGGGGAGAACTGCCCTTTGGTAACACTCCTGTCTTAATCCGTTTTCTGCTGCTATATCAGAATACCGTAGACTAAACAAAACATTAATGACAGAGGTTTACTCTCTGTGTCCCGGAGGGTAGGAAGCCATGAGCATGCCACTGCACTGGGCTAGGGTAGTTGTGCTGTCATAGCACGGCAGGAAACACGGGAACATACGGCAGGCAGAGAGGCGTTGGGCCCAGCCCACCCATTTATTAGGAGCCCATTCTGGCATTTATCTGCCAGGTGATTAGGTGGCCTAACAACCTCTTCGAGGTCTAGCCTTGTAATTTGACCCAATGGTAATTTTATTTTTTGAGATTAAGTCTCCAGTAGCCCAGGTTGGCCTCCATCTACTTACATAGTGAAGGATGACTGTGAACTCTTGATCCTCCTGCCTCCACTTCCCAAGTCCTAGAATGATAGGCCTGCTCCACTATGCCTAGCTGATGTTAATGAATTCACCACGAGTTTGGGGGACCGCATTCAGCCCCCAGCACTAACCTTGGTGGTGTCACGTGCTGCATCTCTTGTAACTGTTTCAGTGACAGCCTATGCTGCTGTAGTCTGTAATAACTGTCTCAGTTCAGTGACAACCTATGCTGCTGTAGTCTGTAATAACTGTGTCAGTTGGCGACAGCCTTTCCTGCTGTAGGCTATTTATAACTGTTTTAGTTAGAAGTTAATCACCAATCCACTAATGTGAAAGGAGTTGATCTCACAAAAGCGTACATGTAGGGAATGGAGCCCTCTGGGGAGATGGCTCAATGGGAAAGGGCACTTGATCTGAAAGCATGAGGACCCGAGTTCAAATCCCCAGCATCCACACGACTGTGCATGCCATCTCCCAGACGGAGGGGGGTGATGAGAGTTTGCTGGTCAGCCAGCTTGTCCAAAAGGGAGAGCATGTGGTCCAGTGAGATCCTATGTCTTATGTCCCCAGGCATAAGACAGAGAGGAGTAGAAGAAGAACCTTCATATCTTCCAAATCCATGTGCGTGGGCGTGCGCACCTGCACACATGCAGGCATGTGCCACACAGATTCACACCATAAACACACACACGTAAGCACATATACGAATCTTTCATTGACATAAAATATACACTCAAGCTTGGCTTCATGGTACACAGTTGTTATCCCAGCACCTGGGTTCCTGAGGCAGGAGGATCAGTGTAAATCCCAGGCCAGCCTGAGCTAACCAGTGAGGTCTAGGCCAGCCGGGGTTATACAGTGAGACGCTGTATGAAAACTAACAGACAAACAATGCAATGTATGTCCACAAAGGCACACAGCTGTAAGGACGGTTATGTCCTCCGGCTTCAACAATTCTCTTCAAAACACGAACTTTATGTGCTCTTTCCACAGCTTCTGTGGCGAGTGAGAGTTAATGCTGTCATTAGAAGGTCATCAGCCCCACTTTCTTATCTCATTTGGCTCCCGACAGGCAGAGAAGAAATTCATTTCCTTGTGGGTAAAATAAGGAAATCAACCACTCCCCTCTTGGCCTGGCACAGAAGGTGTTGTCCCATGGGAGCACTGGGCAGTGAGCCACCTACCAGCTCCTGGCACCACAGGGGCCTCATCAGGGCTGGCCTCCCAGTGCCCTGCCAACTGGGATGGAAGCCTCTGTGGATTGCCAACCCAGAGCGCTGGCAAAGTTCTTTTTATGGGAATGTGCACTGTGGAGGTTGTTGGGTGCAGCCATACTTGTGTGGGAGAAAATGGAGCTGATTTTTTTTTTCTTTGTAGTTTTTCCAAGACAGGATTTCTCTATGTAACCCTGGTTGTCCTGGAGCTCACTTTGTAGATCAGGTTGGCCTTGAACTCACAAAGATCTGCCCACCTCTGCCTCCAAATTGCTTGGATTAAAGGCGTGCACCACGACTGCCCAACCCAACATGGAGCTACATTTTAACAGGGAACATTAGGATGAATGTAGGTGCTCAGAGTCAGGAAACTGGTCCCACAAACTAAGCCTTGGAGAGTTGGAGGATTTCTCAGCCAGGGACACATGGTTCTGAAATGCAGATCTGTAGGTCTCAGGGTTCCCAATGAAGCAGGATAAACCAATTGTACAGACTGTCTATGGTATAAATCCACAGACACCACTGGAAGGACAGACAGAGGGCAGGTTCTCTCCTGGCAGAGGCACTATGTCGGAATGCTGAGACTGGATTCCAGGGACCTGGGCTTGCTAAGGAGAGTGTTTCAACACTCAGCCATGCTTTAAGGCCTTTTAAAAATACTGTTTTGACAGGTATAGATATTTATAGATGCTTTTAAACATTTAAATTGTACTTGTCTGTGTGTGTGTGTGTGTGTGTGTGTGTGTGTGTGTGTAGGTCAGAGAGACAACTTGTAAGAATTGGTTCTTTTCTTCTATCATGTGAGCTCTGGGAATCAAACTTGGCTGATTAGGCTTGGCAGCAAGCCCCCTTATCCACCAAGCCATCTCACTGGCCCTAGATGTTTCTTTAGCTCTACCATGTATTCCTTTTGAAATGGATAAGCATGCAGCTGGATGTGGGGCTTCTTCCTGGAATCCCAGCACTTGGGCACAGAAATGGGAGGACAATAGAGCGTTCAAGGCCAGCCTGGGCAAAATGGGCAGACTGTTTCACAAGAAGAAAAAGAAGAAACGAATTATATGTGTAATCAAAAAAAGAATGGATAAGAGAAGAAAAAAATGTCTCCGAATGACTCATAACATCATTGAAAATTAGAAGCCTGGACATTTTTACAGACTCAGCCTGTCTTTTTGTGGTTGTAGGAGCTGGGCTCAGCAGGGAGATTGAGTAGCCTGCCAAACTCTGGGTGTCTGTGGTTTGTGTGGGGGTGGTACTAGGGCCTCCTCCCCTGGGCTCTGTGGACTATTGACCATGGAGGCTGGTAGGAATTGCAGGGAGACCAGGAGGATGCTCAGAATTGAGAGGAGGGGTGAGGATCTGTCTTCTTGTTTGTTGAGTACTTGCAGATGTAGGCCAGGAGATATTAGGGAATAATAAGGTCAAAGTCCTTATTTATGGCCTTGGGGTAGTTAATATGTAATATTTTAGGTTATAAAATATTACAAGAGGTGATACCTTGCACAGGAGCCTCTGGGAGTGACTGGGAGAACTGTGGCTGGGAGCTGTCATCATGTCGGTGAGGATGCTGGTCCTTGGGGCCCACTTCCCTCCACTCTCTTGTCTTTGCTTGAGTGTGTGGGTTGGAGTGTTTTGGGGGTCCTCTACTGCTGCCCTTCTCTTGGTCTCAATTTCTCCGTGAGCATCAAAAAAAAAAAAAAAAAGCTGGGATTAAAGGTGTGTGCCACCAGCACTTGGGAGGCAGAGACAGGTGGAGCTCTGAGTTCAAGGCCAGCCTGGTCTACTAGTGAGTTCCAGGATAGCCAGAGCTACACAGAGAGACCCTATCTCAAAAAGAAAAAAAGAAAGTTGGATGGATGGTCTCTAAACCCCTTAGTGTTAAAGCCACCCGTCTCTCTGCTGCCACCAGGCTCAGGGCCATGACCTCTCTGTGAGAACAGTGATAGTAATATTAATTATGACTGATAACGACTACTGAATTTCACAAAGATGAGAAATTGAGGTTCAGGGGCTGGGAAAAGGTTCCATATCAATGAAAGAGTGTGTATTTAGTCTGTTCAAGGCCCTGGGTTTGATCTCCAGCACCATAAAAATAACATATTTTTAAAGGAATCACATGGAAGCTAGCTCAGTGGGTAGAGTGCTTGCCTAGCATGTACAAGGCCCTGGGTTTGATCTCCAGCACCGCACAAACTGTATGTGGGAATGTAGCTTGCAAGCCCAGCATTCAAGGGCCAGAGGCAAAAGGAGCTCTGAGTTTGAGGCCAGCCTGGTGAGGTACATACTGAGACCCTGTCTCAAAAGGGAAAGAAAGAGGCTGGGCATGGTGGCACACACCTTTAATTTCAGCACTTGGGAGGCAGAGACAGGCAGATCTCAGTGAGCTCAAGGCCAAGCATGGCTACAAAGTGAGTTCCAGGACAGTCAGGGATGTTACATAGAGAAAGCCTGTCTTGATAAACCAGAGAGAGAGAGAGAGAGAGAGAGAGAGAGAGAGAGAGAGAGAGAGAGAGAGAGAGAGAGAGAGAGGTTGAAGCTCAAGATGATATTATAGGAGGCCACCATCTACAATTTGCAAAGGTGTTTCACTCTCTGAAGATTGCTGAGCCTTTGTTCCAATCTCACTCAGCTGTGACTTTAGACAAGTCACAAGGCTTTAGACAAGTTTTAGGCTAAAGTCAGCTGTGACTTTAGACAAGTTAGACAAGGGCTCTCCTGGGGCCTTGGTCTCTCCTGACGTGTATGGGATGGGACCGCATGGCATTCTCTGGGGTTTAGATGGTAGGTTCATTTTCTAGCCACTTTAAAATAAGGAGCTGACCACCACAGAGATTTCTCTCTTGGTCCTGTCTAAGCCTGGAATCAAGGATGGGCAGGGCCTGCTATTCCCTGAAGGCTCTGGGAAGGAACTTTACTTATGTATTCCAGTTTCCTGTGGATGTGGGCATCCACAGGTCCTGTCTCCAGAAGCCCTGTAACTACAAGGCTTGCGCCTCTGCATATGGCCTTCCCTTTGTGAGGGGCGGTGTTTTTTGTACCCAGTTCCCTTTCCTTTCAATTAAAAAAAATTATTCTTGATCTTTGTGAGTTCGAGACCAGCCTGGTCTACAAGAGCTAGTTCCAGGACAGGCTCCAAAGCCACAGAGAAACCCTGTCTCGAAAACCAAAAAAAAAAAAAAATTATTCTTTATTTTTGCCTGTGTATGTGTGTGTGCACGTGTGCATGCACACATGTGTGTGTCTATACCATGTACCCATAGAGGCCAGAGGAAGGCATTGGATTCCCTGGAACTAGAATTATAGATGGTTGTGAGCCACCATGTAGGTGCTGGGAAACAAACTTGGGTCATCTACAAGGGCGGCTCTTATCCACTGAGCCACCCCTCTGGTCCCATTTCCCTTCCTTTTTCATTTAGGACATTAGCTCCAGTGCATTGAGGGCCTATCCTAGACCAATCTGGTCCTGTATTAGGTTGTACCAAGACCCTACTTCCAAGGAAGTCACAGTAGCAGGTGCCAAGTGGGGCAATAGGATGTATGTGTGTGTTTGGCGAATGATATCATCCAAGCCAGTGTAGGTAGCATGCAGGATGTCCGTGTGACCAGGTGTCAGTGCTGGAAAGGACAGTGATAGCTTCATCCCTGCCTCTCAGGGAGACCTGTGGTGGCCCAGATGCACCCTTGGCCTTCTCAATTTTAGTCATCTTACCACTCTTTTTCTTTCATCTCTCTCCTTCCCAATAACCCCCTCATAGCACCAATAGGGAACCCAGGCCCAGAGTAGGGAGGTCAATGTAGGAGGATCACCAGTTCAAAGGCAGCCTGGGCTACGTAGCAAGTGGGGGTGTTTGGGCAGGGTGTCGAGCCTCCCTTGCATTCAAATCAGCCATACTCCATCCTTCTTTATTTTTAATATTTATTTATTTATTATGTATACAATATTCTGTCTGTGTGTATGCCTGCAGGCCAGAAGAGTGCACCAGACCTCATTACAGATGGTTGTGAGCCACCATGTGGTTGCTGGGACCTTTGGAAGAGCAGGCAATGCTCTTAACCTCTGAGCCATCACTCCAGCCCCTAGCCCATCCTTCTTTGTAGTGGCAAAGGACTGACAACCTTCCCACAGCTGTGCTCTTGACTTCATCCCCAAGCCCCACCCAGACAGGGGACTTGATTCAAGAATCCTTGGTGACGCTTGTCAACAAAATACAAGGCAAGGGACTGGAGATGTGACTCAGTGGTTAAGAGCACTGGCTGCCCTTCCAGAGGATCTGGGTTCGATTTTCAGCACCCTCATGGCAGCTCACAGCTGTTTGTAACTCCAATTCCAGGGACATCCAATGTCCTCTTCTGGCCTCTGCAAGCACCAGGCATGCATATGGTGCACAGACATCCATGCAGGCCATATAATAATAATAATAATAATAATAACAATAATAATAATAATAATAGGCTGGAGAGATGGCTCAGCGGTTAAGAGCACTGGCTGCTCTTCCAGAGGTCCTGAGTTCAATTCCCAGAAACCACATGGTGGCTCACAACCATCTGTAATGAGATCTTCTGGCCTGCAGGCATATATGCAGAGCACTCATACATAAAATATAAATAAAATAAAATTTAAAAAAGTTTAAAAAATAATACAAGGCAAGAAGAAATCAGATAGAGTCATGTCAATAAGTGAAGCCCACAGTGCAGAAATGCTGTCTGTAAGAGCTACTCAGCTCAGCTATCACCCTCTGGTCACAGGCGTGAAGGATGGACATTTCAAAGCAGTGGGCTTTGGAAACTCAGCCTGGATACCTTCTCTTTCCCCAGCCAGGGGCTGGAGAGATGCTCAGAGCTTAAGAGCACTGGCTGCTCTTCCAGAGGACCCAGGTTCAACTCCCAGCATCCACATAGCAGCTCACAACTGTCTGTGACTCCAGTTTCAGGGGATCTGACATCCTCACCCAGTCATACATGCAGGCAAAACACCAAAGCACATAAAAACAAGAATAAATAAATCATAAAAAATAAATTCATTAAAAAAAGAGGAGTCAACTGCCAGGAAACTGGGGTACTACTGATGCCCTGGTTGGAAGTGAGGGCAGAGGAATAGCTAGTTAGTGCAGGGATGGCCACACTCATTTCTGCCATCTGAGTCAGGCTCTATGCTTGGACCTCACAAACTGGATGCTGAACTTCCTGAAACCAGCTTGAAAGTGGGTGCTATTGGTCTTGGGGCTCCCTCAACTTCTGTCACAGTGGGTACTCAGCAACTGCTTCTGACTCTTTTTTTAAGGGGTGGGTTTGAAATGCTGGTACTTCTGCACGCTAGGTAGGTGCTCTACCACTTAGCTCCATTCCAGCCCAACTGATCAACTACTTTTGTCGTTTGACAACTTTATACTCACACAATGTATTCTGACCATTCTTCCACAGCCCCTTTAGTGTATGTGTATGACTGCACTCACATGTGTGTGTGTGTGTAACCTTAGCTGTCACCCAAAAAATACTTCCTTTGAGACAAGGTCTCTCAGTAGTCTGGAGTTTAAAAGTAATCAATTAGGCTGGACTGCCTGGCCATGGAGCCCCAGGGATTTTCCTGACTGTCTCCCCAGACTTGGACTGCAAGCATGGACCACCACGTCTTATTGTTTTAATTTTTTGTTTGTTTTTTGAGACAGGGTTTCACCGTGTAGCTCTGGCTGGAAACCTGCTATGTAGATCAGGGTGACCTCAAACTCACAGAAAGCTACCTGCCTCTGCCTCCCAAGAGCTAGGATTAAAGGTATATGCCACCATGCTCAGCCTGACGTGGTCATTTCTGCATTACATCCGTGTTTTGGGTATGCTAAGGGCATTACTTGAACACTGGGAAATTGTAAGATCTGCAGAGGTCAGTCTGTCCGTTCTGTGACCTTCTAGCCCTAGACATCTCTTCTTGGGTTGTGGGGTGGAGGAGAGCAAAGCAGAGACTAACGGGGCTATGGGAAACCCGAGTCACAATGCTGTGGTATCCATGAGGGCACAGAGGTAACAGAGTCATCCAGAATGGCAGGATGGCAGAATGGCATAAGATGGCAGCAGGGCAAAGGATCCCTTTCATGATTCCCTGAAGCCTTCTGTTCTGTTGCTCCAGGAGAAATTTGAGGTCACAAACTTGGATATGAAATCAGGCATGACCCTGAAAATTAAAGGCAAGATCCACAAGGATGTTAACAGGTGAGCGAGGTATTGGCGGGGCTGAGGACTGGGACCTCAAAGGTTAAGGAAGCAGCGACTCTTTTTTTACATGCTCCTTATCACATCCTTGCTGGCTCCTGTTAGGAGTCGCCCTTGCGTCCCTTGGGTTAGGAACCCTCAGAATGTCAGGACAGACACTGCTCTCTGTTCCTGGTCTTGACTGTCAACAAAGGGGCAGGTGGAGAAGGGCGGCACTCTGCCTGACCCGGCAGGTCTGAAGCCTGTGCTGAAGTGTACACATCCTTCCTGCTCACCACCCTCTTAACCAGGTCCTGTGACTCTAACCAGAGGCTTTCACCAGGGGGCAGCAAAGGCCCCCTTTTCCTCTACCTGAGCATGCTGTTAACTCCCTGGCTGCTCAGCACTGCCAGCATTTCATGAGATAAAACCTCTAGCTCCCGTGTTAGGAAGGAGGCAGACACACAGACTAGGAGCTAAGAGAAAAAGGCCCTCTTTCCTACCCAGGCTCCTCACTTGCAGAAACGTGAGAACTGCCTGGTCAGAGAACCCCCACCCATGATGGAACCCCACACCCCAAACGTCCTACTTTCAGGGACTCTGACTCTCTAACCCAGGCTCCTCTAGTGATCCTGCCAAGCCATACACCCCTGCTTGCATCCTCTGGTGACAGTCCTTCAACTGTCTCCTCCAGGACAGACAACCTGCAGTTGTCACTCTTAATCACCCCACCAACAGTCTCAGTGCCTATTCCATCTTTATTTATTTATTTATTTATTTATTTATTTGTTTGGTTTTTCGAGACAGGGTTTCTCTGTGGCTTTGGAGCCTGCGCTGAAACTAGCTCTTGCAGACCAGGCTGGTCTCGCACTCACAAAGATCCGCCCGTCTCTGCCTCCCGAGTGCTGGGATTAAAGGCGTGTGCCACCACCTCCCAGCTGCCTATTCCAAACAGAATGTGTCAGTGCTATGCACAGCCTGACTGGCTGCAAGTTACAGATCTCAATCACATCTTGACTCGCTCCTCCAGCTTGTGGTCAACCAAAGTGTTTCCCCCCACCCCTACCCCCTCGTCCTAAGCTGTTCTCCTGCCACTCCTCCCTGTAGCTTCACCATTAACCTGGGCCAGGAGCAAGACAAGCTGAACCTGCATTTTAACCCTCGCTTTAATGAATCCACCATCGTCTTCAACTCTCGTGATGGCGGTAGCTGGGGACAAGAGCAACGAGAAAAAAACAAGTGCTTCAGTCCAGGAGAGGAGGTCAAGGTGAGGTCAAATGAAAGCCCAAATGATGGCCCTCCTGCCTGGACATAGGAGCACCGCCAGGCACCATCAGGACCCTTCCCAGGCTCTCTTGATGTGTTTCTTCTCCCTACAGATCACTGTGGCCTTCTATAATAATGAGTTCAAGGTGACGCTACCTGACGGAAACACAGTGACCTTCCCCAATAGGCTGGGTCAAAACCACCTGCGCTACCTAAGTATGGCTGGGCTCCAAATCTCCTCCTTCAAGCTTGAGTGAGCACGCAGCACCTCCTCAGAACAAGACCTCAGTCTCTAAACCCGTTTCAGCCCTCTCTGCGAGCCCCATCAGAACTGCAGTCTTTAGGTCCTGTAATTTCCCACGCTTCTTCTGACTAACCCCAGCCCCTAGACCAAGAGCAAATAAAAGAATCCACATTTATTATTTCCACAGCGAGAAATGTTAGCACTTCCCATGCGTGTTAATGTACCCCCACCTTTGATACAGGGTTGGAAACTGAGGCACAGGGTGTAGCGCTGCCAAGGGAAAAGGATGGGAGGTGCTCCCAAGCCACCCTGTGCCTGTAAACTTGCCTTCCTCCTGGTGACCTGAGCACCTGCCAAGCTGTCCCGTGGGATTATGGGGCAGATACTGGTTCCAGGCACCTGGGGCCAGGGTGTTCCAGGAACTGCAGATAAGGGTCCCACCTGGGCCTCTTATCGTTTGAGCATTCCAGGCTGGTTACTCATTACCTTGTCTGCCCCCCCTTCTAGCTGGGGGGCCTGAAAGGGGGTCCTCAACTTTCCAAACTCTCGGGGGGGGGAAGGCACCTCAGCAGGGGCTGCCTCCCTGGCTTCTTGGGCAGTTAGCTTTTATCAGGAAAGCTTTTACAGTCAGGCACAGGAGGCAGGTTTGGGGTTCACAGAAGATGGACTCTACACCTGACCTTTCTCTGGGAACTGGAGAGGAGCCTGGAATAGGGCTATTGAGGACACGGTGGTGGAAATGTGCAGGAGCAGGCAGTCCCACAGAGACAATGGCCCTGTATGGTCCTTATCCCACCCCCACCCCAGCCGGGGAGCATCCTGGGGCACAAAGCCCACACTGTGAGGCCATGGGGTTGGCACAGGGTATGACTGAAAGGCTAGTGGGCCCAGAGGCAGTGGAGGGAGGTGAATCAGAGCCATAAGGACTCCCTTACCAATGTCCACCTTCCATAGACCAGGAAGGATGTGGGGCTAACTCCAGTTGGGCAACTGTCCATGTCTTGTGGGTAGTGTAGTTGTTAGGTGATGGTGGGTGAGCTCAGCCCCTCTCCTTTCTGAGTCTTCAGGATGGCAGGACCTGGAGCCCATACCCAGTCCCTCACACCTTGACTTCGTCATCTTCCTCAGCGTCAGCAAATTCAAAGGAATTGACCTGCACCGTGCTGGGCACTGGGGCTCTGTCACTGGCCGGAGGTGTACTCCATTCTTCATTCAGGCTCTCCCAGGAGCCGTGGACTTGAGGTAGCACCCCTGCCAGCTCCCGCCGAGCATCCATCTCGGTGTAGTGGCGGCTGGCCCGGCTGGCACCCCAGCTGGCTCCATGCCTGCCAAAGGCCATGTTGGGAAGCACCTGGGGACTCTCTCCCACAGGACTGGGCTTTACCTCAGCCACAGGGCCCAGCACAGCAGTGACCCCATTGGGGAAATGTCCACGGGATGGGGGGCTTGCTGCAGGAGCTGCGAGGCTTGTTACAGGGTCTGGGGTGGTTATGGCACGGGCTGGGGGTTTTGCAATAGAGGCAGTGGGGGTTGCTGATGAGGCAGGGGGCTTGGCAGCAGGGGCTGTGGTCTCAGCTGCTGGGGCTTCTGAAAGGCTCATGACCCCTAGCATCTCACTGAGGAGCGAGGGGCCTAGGTCAAGATCAAAACGGAAAGACAAGAGAGAGTCAGAGCGTCGAAGCTCGGGCTCAAAGGGGAAAGAATTTTGCTCTCGATCTTGAGCATGGTCGCGGTCACGGTCACAGTCACGGTCACGGTCGCTGTGCTTTTCCGCACGAGGCAGGCGCGAGATGGTGCAGAACCCAGAATCCAGGCCTAGCAGAGAAATGGGGCAGAGGTCAGGGCTGGGGTCCCTAGCCCGTTCTTGGAGACAAAGAGCCAGGACAACCCTCATCTACCGTGGGGCTCTTGGAAAGCTGTATCCCTTGCTGGCCTCTACTTCTGCCTCTCCACGGACCCCACAGCCTTTCACACGATCTGAAACTAATCCTGATGCCACTTTACAGAAGAGCAAGTGGAAGTTCAGCTTTAGATGGGCAGACCTTGCCCAGTGCCAGTCTGTCGGGGTTGGAACTATGCCTGCAGCTTGACACTCAGTCCTGATGTGGACTTGGCCATGGTTCCTGGTTCCCTCTATGAAACTGACCGATGGCTGCATGTCAGTTTATCTGTGGGCATACAAGGAACCAGAAGCCAAGGCCTGAACAGAGAAATCATAGGTTCTCAGGACAGAGACATGTCCTCCAAAAGTTACCAGGCCAACCCTTACTTGCAGGACCACCAAGTCTGACATAGTGGCACCAAGACTGTAATGAAAAGCATGACCATGAGGGGGCAGCAGTAACCCACAGTCCCCTGGAGAGTTGTCCTGCCAAGGTGGCATTCACACCTGAATCAATTTGCCAAGTTACAGGGAGCCTTTGTTCAAATAACAGCTCTGTCCTGAGCACCTGCTACAGAGCTGCCTAGGTCATGGCTGACTTTACTCAATCTTTTTCTGTCTGGTTTTCTGAGACAGGGTCTCTCTATGTAGCCTAGGCTGTCCTGGAACTCACTGTGTAGAGTAGACTGGCTTCATCGCTTCTCTGAATCTTAGCTCTGAGACTAAGGGACCCACAGAGGTGAGGACTGGAGCGCAGAGGTCCATGTGCTTACTAGGACTGGAAACCAGAGCGGGCTCAGACCTCGGACACTGAGGTGGGGGCTGCTTCATGGAAGGAGACGGGAAGGGGTAGACTGGTCACAAAGCCCAGAGATGAGAAAGGTTCGTCAGAGTCAGAGAGCAAGTTAGAGGATTGCCATAATACAAACTTTATCTATATCTCAGCCTCGGGGTTATGAGGCCTAAGTAGGCTGGCACCCCACCTCCCTAATGCCACCACCACCACCCCTCATCCTCAGCCTAGATTGGGGGCCAGACTCCAACAGTTCATAGACTTGAACAGCTATGGGGAAAGGTTGCTATGGGGGCCTGGCAGAACCCCACAATCTCTCTGGGTTTGAATCCCAGCAATGGAAAAGAGACTGTGAACCCAGGTCCTCACCGTAACCAGAGCGGCCATCCGTGGAGCCGGCAGGACTGCTGTCAAAGCTGAGCTTGCCCACCACCAGGCTGTCATAGGTGGCCTGGTTGAGCTGGGGCAGGGAAATGGCATTCTTGATGATGGGGGAGATGGCAGGTGGGGCGGGTGACGCTGAAGGTGGGGAAGCCATCCTTCGAGGAGGCACCCCCACCCGGCGCACCTGTTGGAGCTTCCTGGCCAGAAAACTTCGGGGTGAGCGATGGGTGTTCCCAGAGCGGCCCCCATGGTTGCTGAGGAAGGAAGTGTCACCGAAGACATCCCCACCACGGCCCACGTGCATGGTGTGGCGGAAGTCCCCAAGTGGGGGGCTGATCATGTCTGCTGTCAGTCGCCTCTTTCCATGGGAACTGGACACCCATCCTACAGGAGACATCTTGCCCAGGCTCATGGTGGGGGCTCCTATGCCCCCCTGGGGGCCAGGCATCAGCTTTGGTTGCTCACAACTGCTGGTCCATGCCCAGCTAGGGCCAGGGGAGATGGCAGGCTGGGCTCAGGGACCCTTGTCAGCCTCTTTCTGTGGATGAGGATGGTGCAGCAGAAGCCAACCCTTGACTCTGTTAAGGTGCTGTCCCAGTGCTGAGGCTGTCTATTCCTTCTCTCTCCCAGAGGCCCTGTCCCTTGCCCCTGGTGAGGCTGAGGATCAAAGAAGACACCAGATGGGTGGTCCCTGTCCTGGGGTGGAGACCTGGAAGGGCAGAGAGACAGCACTGTGGCATGATGGCAGAAGAGGAAATCTGAGTCCAAACAGTAGCCACCCAAGAGAACAAATGTGGCCGCCCAGCCAGGCACAAAGGAGGACCTGCAAAGTCTGTGTGTAGGGGGTTCAGGAAGGATCTGGGGGGGGTGACAGAGTGGGGAGTGCTTACTGCACAAGCTCAAGGACCTTGAACTCCCCAACACCCATGACAAAGTCAAGTGTAGCTGCAGGCGCCCTTAATCCCAGTGTTGTGGGGTGGGACCAAAACAAAACCCACAAGTTTCAGGTTCAGTGGGTGGCACCATTTCCAGGGACTAACTTAGAGAGACAGAGCAGGACTTCTGTGAGCACATGGACCTATGCACCCACACACGTGCACGCCACAGCTGAGAACTGGCAGCGTGGACAGCAATTGCAGTCAGAAGTGTGGATGCCTCTGAGTGCCACTGCCTGGGCGAGAACAGAGACTCCATTCTGCTCTGAGTTCCCAATGGGCATCAGTGAAGCAGAAAAATGATCGATCATGATATAAGACCTGCAGGTGAGGTGTCAATGGCTCTCCTGCCCATGTCAGGCGACTCAGACACTAGACTTGCTGGAGGCACTAGAGCAAGAATGAGAAACGATTTGAAAGTGTAGTGACTTGCCCGTGACTTCTCAGGAAAAAAACAAGAGAGTTGGGTTCCTCATCCCAGCGGCCTTGAGCCCATTCCAGACACACGCCTCTTGCCAGCATGTTTCAGTTCTCTGGGGGTTCAAATGTATTCTACCTGGAGAGGCCAAGAGAAAGGAGGCGCCCTGCCAAGGCCTTGTGAACTGCTGTGTACACAGCCTGCCACAAAGCCAGCACTGACACTCCTCAGGGCCCTCGGCCTCCAAGGTGCTTCCTGGAAAAGGGATCCTGTGGTCAAAAGTGGCTTTTTCCAGCCAGTTCCTGTGTGCTTGAGCATTCAATGATCTGAGAAGGCCTGCAGAAAGGGCTTCATCAGTTGGCCAGGTTGATGGAGGAGCCCTGTTATTGGGGAACATGTTTTAGGAAAAAAAAAGTGCCATGGGTGCCAAAAGCTAGTCCCTACATACAAACGTCCCTCCTGATCCCTCAACTCCTTCCTCTGCTGTGCTACCCTTCTCAGAGGGTACCTCTGTGTCTCCTTTTCTCTTTTCCTAGGTAGCTGGAGAGCACTTAGGGTCCTGTGGCCCATACTCTGGTTTTCTGTGACCCAGAGAGGGCCAAGTTTGCTTAAGGTCTCACCAAAAAGCTAGTCCAAACTTGAACTCGGGGCCTCTGACTCACATAAGCCCTTGTTGGCTTTCAGGGCCCAGTCTTGTTTCCCTGAGCACTTTGAGGGTGGGGTGATGCCTGGATTTTCCTGCCTCTCTCCCTCCCAGCGCTTAGCACGTGGCCAAATCCATAGCCAGCCTAATCATTAGCTGAGATAACCTTCCAGTCAGAGGACCACCCCCTGCCACCTTCTGAGAGGGTAGAGTAGATTGGGGACTCAGAGTCCTCACCCTGTGACCTAGGACAAGTCACCTCCACACACCTGCTCAACTGATAAAAATCTAAACCTGAGTTTCAACTTTTTTTTTAAATTTTCTCAACCCTAACTGCCGCCTCCAAGCATAAGATTCTCAATGCAGTCCTTCTATTATGTTATTTGAAATTCAAAACAGGTTAACTAACAAGATAAAACAAAGAGCAGAACTGGACAAAGCTAGCTTTGTTTTTTGGGACTGCATTCTCTTCCGTCCCACTGTGGATCCTCCTCCAGTCCTAGCTCCTCCCCTCCTGGGGGGGGGACTTCTGAATCATCCTTTTCCCTGGCACCCCCAGCGCGGAGAAGCCCTCCTGGAATGCTTGCTGAAGTTATAAAGCATTCTGCTTGTTGTTGGCTGACCAATGACATGACGTCATCAGATGAGTCTCCAACACCCCCTGGAGGCTTGGAGGGCTGGCTCAAGCTACAAAGAGGGATGACAGGCCCAGGGAACAGACTCATCCAAGGTCCTGTGGCAGGTAAACACTGGCCAGGTTTCCCAGCTCCGAGGAAACTAGTCTCTACACTTCAGAGTCTAAAGGAAGGAGCTAGGGAACAGGGTAGGGCTCACTTTGCAAAATGGCACAGGTAGTGTCTAAATTGTGGCACTACCAAATTCTCAAACTTCTGAGCTTCTTGCAGGTTTCTGCCTTATCCAACCCCCTGACCAACCTTGTGATGAAGCCACCTCCTAAAGGCCTCTGGGCACCTGTAGATAGCATCCTCTACGTCTACACCCATCTACTGCAGCAGAGCGTCCTGGACCAACTTCAGCTACTGTCTTTCTCTGTCTTCCCATGGAGAAAGAGAAAAAGCCTTCCGGCCACAGATGGCAGGAAAGAGTGGAATATGTAGAAGAAACTCAATTCTCCCACTCTGGAGCAGGGTAGGCATGGGTTCAAATCCAGCACTTCACAAGTAAGGGACATCTTTCATTCTAGTAACCCTTGGAGGCAACCGCTTAACACTGCTACTTAACAGGCTACTGCTGGCCTTTAGGATCACGCCACCTGCACTGGGTGTTGAGATTCTCAAAGGCCCAGGAAACAGCCCCTGTAAATGCTCAATTCACCCATTTTACATGGGAAAAACGAGCTCTAGGTCACAGACAAAACAGAGCGTGTCCTGGAGCTTGCTTGCGTTCTACCAACACTGGCAGAAGTGTTTTGCCAGGGGAGTGACAATGGCAGAAGTGGGGAAGTCACCAGAAGGAGAAACAGGATCCTGGTTCTGAAGTTCAGTATCCAGGACCCAGGCATGAGCTGTCACTGGTGAGAGGCCACTCTCTGGGGAGAGCTCTTAAATCAACTGATAATGGTATGGACACGTGCTCAGAGCTCCTTTGGTAGTAGTGACCACAGGGACAAGTTTTGGGGGCTTTGGCAGGGGGCATTCACTCAGAGGCCAACAGGGGTGGCTCTGGGCGCAAGGAAGTTGGGAAAGAAAAGCCACTCCTCCGATGGTGAGGAAGGGGTAGCGGGTAGGGGTAGCTGCTCAGTACCCTGAAACTCCCTTAAGCAGGTGTGCAGAGCTCCCAGCCCCTCCCCCCAAATCCGGGCAGCCTGCTGGGGGTGGGCACAGCTCTTTGACATCAACACAGGGCTGTGGAATTCTGTTGCTTCAGATTCCCTCCAACCTGTGACATTTGGAATTAGAAGTTAAGTCCTCCAGGGGCATCCTTTCTAAGTCCGGCACTTTGAGGTGGTGTAAGATAGGGAAACTGAGGCCAGGAATGGGGTAGCAGCGGTGGGCTAGAAGGGAGCGCCTCGGCCATGAGGGAGCAACTCGGAAAGCAGGAGGAAAAAAACGGTTTTGTTTATTTACAAGGTCTTGCTATATAGCCCAGGCTGACCTCGAAATTGTGATCCTCGTGCCTCAGTTTCCCAAGTGTTGGGATTAACTTGTGTGCCACTACCGACTTACTAAGATGCGTTCTTGCTCCAGCACCCCAAGTTAAAGCTAAGCCCTCCCCGCCACTCTGCCTCAGTTTCCCAGTCTAGAAAACGGTCTTCAAACTTGGCGAGTCTGGCATAGTTGGGACAAGGACAGAATCAGCTGGAATGGGAAGTTCTGGAAAGACTTCAACTAGGAAACTTTCCCTTCTGGGGACCTTGAAGGGGAGACTTTGGAGAGTCCCTCGGCCCGGTCCGGCGCGGGCAGCGGCTGCCGTGGCCAGAAGGGAACCGGACGGGATGACCTCATCCGCTGCTCCAGTCTGGAATGCAGCTGGGGAGGGGGCAGGGTGCCCTGTCCCCGTCCGCACCCCCACCCCAGCTTCCCGCTCCCGCTCTGGCGTCGCCGAGGGGCCCTGGGGTCCCTTCCCTTCCGCTGCTCGCGCAGGAATGCGCGCAGACGGCCCTAGGCTCGCCCTCTGCCAGGCTCCCGGCTCTGTCCTCCGATCCTTGGTCCCCAGCGCCCTCCCGCAACGTGACAAAACAACCCTAGAAGTCTACAATACACGTCCCAGTCTTCTAAAGGTTGGCTCTGCGCGCCCAGGATGGTGCGCACTCCACCAGCCCGCGCCCGCGGTTACCTCGTGTCGTCGAGCCCGGGGATCCAAGGGCTGGTGCGCTGGCGCGTCCCTGCTAAGCCCAAGAGTCGCTGGGCCGGTCTGCGCCGCCCTGGCCACGAGCTTGGCGGCCGGATCCCCGGGCGGGGGCGGGCTGCGGGCTCCCTCCGCCCCTGCTCCGCCCGCGGCGGCCGCGCCCCCTCCAGGGCTAGCCACGCCGAGAGGGTTGTAGGGGCGCGGCGGGGGTGCCAGGCCAGGCCCCAGCCCGCCGCCCCTAGGCGGGGCGACCTCGGGAATGTTCACCCTGTCCTGAGTTGGGAATGTCCAGAGGAGGGCACAGGGACTCTTTGCTGCCCACTGCTCCTCAGATGACCTCGGGGAGTCCAGGACTGACAACTTTGGCCTGAGCCTCCAGCCTTTCTCTGCCGGAGCTGGGCAAACTGGCCAGAAGAACTTGATTTTTTTTTTTTTAAAGTGTGGGCATTCACTCTTTCCCTTTCTCTCCAATCTCCTCCTACCCACCCAATACTAGCCCCGTTTGATATTAGCAAAACACTTAGCTACTACTCTGGGGAAGAGGCCATTGCTGCAGGCCACATGTAGAGAGAGGGGTATTGTCATGGTAAAGGTGGTATGGCCATGGTTCCTTCCTTGCCTTTCAGTGCCTCAGTTTCCACATGGGGCTGGAGAGATGGCTCAGCTGTTAAGAGTGCTTCCTGCTCTTCCAGAGGAGGGAAGTTCTTTTCCCAGAATAAAAAAGCCACACACGCACATATGCACACACACATGCACACTCATGCACATGCACACACATCTATTAAAAGTGGAGTTATCAAAGCAGACATCAGACATCACATTATCTCCTGTTCGCAGCTCTAGCAACTAGGCGAGTTGTTGAACTGGTAAATGAGGTCACACCTTAGAAATCTTTAGTGAGGCCCCCTACTTCAAAGAAGGCACAGAGTCAGTCATGCTCAAGGAGAGAAGCCGGGCGGTGGTGGCGCACGCCTTTAATCCCAGCACTCGGGAGGCAGAGGCAGGCGGATCTTTGTGAGTTCAAGACCAGCCTGGTCTACAAGAGCTAGTTCCAGCGCAGGCTCCAAAGCCACGGAGAAACCCTGTCTCAAAAAACCAAAAAAGAAAAAAAAAAGAAGACAGATCCTGGCTCCCTACATGGCATTGTGCCCTCTTCTATTCTCTGAGGACACACAGGAGTCCTAGGGGCTGCATGTGGCACCGACAGTTCCCTAAGGCAGTTTGGGAGTGGGATATTGAGTAAGGTTCCCTGGAAGAGAGAAAAGCCGGTGAAGACTTAAAGAAATAGAGCAGCAGAGAGCCTAGGAAGTTCACACTGGACAGACTGAGGGCAAAGGTTTTGAGTTATGGAAGCAGGAATAGAGCTGGGCAGCACTGTCCCTGCAGGAGTGAGGGACCGACCATAGGCAGGTGGATGGAGGAGACAAGCTGACGCAGAGTGATGTGCCTCTAGAGTTGATTCTGTATTTTCGTGCTATTCTCCTTGGGAAGGGGGTCATTTTTGCAGCTGGACAAATAAAGAGAGGCACAAACCAAGTGGCATGCAAACAAGATTGAGATATAGGTAGTTTCCCCGGGCGGCTCAGGGAAATTGAGAACAGTGTCCCCAAGACTCAGAGGCACTGCAGATGAGGAGGCTGGAACACAGGACAGAACCAGGTGTCTGTGTGTGCGTAGATTCAATTAAAAATCTCTCAGCTTTTATTGAGCACCTAATGCATACCCTGCATAATCACATTTAATCTTTGTGAGTGCCCTCTGGGAACAATTGTGCCATCATGTCCCTTTTGCTGAAAAGTGAGGTGACTTGTCCAGGGCCTCCTACTTTGTCAGGAAGATCATATGTCCTGTTTGTCGAGAGCACCAGTGTCCCAGCTTGATTACCAATAGCACTTGCTCTTGCTCTCAAAGGTGCTCTGGTTAGCAGGAAAGCTACTTGTTCCTTCAGCCAGGGTTCCTGGAGCAGTTCAGAAAGGAAGCCATTTGGCTCTGTGAGTTCAAGGCTGCCTGTGCACACAGTGTAGGCTTCTCTTTAAAATGGGTCTAGCTCCGGGGCAGGCATTTACCATACATACCTGAGGGTGTGTTGCAAGCCCAGAGAGATGACCCAGAAAGCCGTCTTTGTTTATTGAGACAGCACCTCACTTTGTAGACCTACTTGGCCTGGAACTCCTGATATAGACGAGGCTGGCCTTGAACTCACAGAGGCAGAACCTGTACCGCACTGCCCCAACTGGCTGAGAGAGCTGTTTGGGTGCAAGTGGTTACCCTCTGTACCCTGGCTCAGTGGTTCAGAACCTCCCAACCTCTGGACCAGATTCCAAATACTCCATTTCTCCCAGCTAGCTGTGTGGCAGTCTTCTAGGCAGACATTCTTGTCCCATCGTACAGATAGATGAACTGAGGCTGAGAGGAGCCCTTGCTCACATTTGGAGAGTGTCTCTAAAGAAGTCTATCTCCACATAGGCCGCAATCCCTGCTCCTGGCTCCACTTCTGATTTAAGGATCTGACTCAGTTTCCTCTGGAAAAATGGAAGAAAAAGAAGTGCACCACTTCCGGTGGGAGTGGATCTGGAGAGATGGCTCAGTGGTTAAAAACACTGTCTGCTCTTCCAGAGGACCAAGGTTCAGTTGCCAGCACCCACATGGCAGCTCACACTGTCTGTAACTCCAAGATCTTGACAACCTCACACAGGACACCCGCAGACATGCATGCAGGCAAAATGCCAAAGCACATAAAATAAAAATAAGTTATTTGAAAAAAGAAAAAAAAAAAAGAAGAAGACCTCTGGGATCCAGGGGCAAGGGGTGAACATCCCTTCTTTCTCTTGTCTTTCTCTGCTGATTTTCCAAAGTCCCCTGCCTGCCTCCAAAGCTGTGCCAGGAATGCAGGGGTTAACCCGGCCAGAGCCCTAATTACCATGCAGGATGCAGAACAAATGGCTCCCAGCTGGGGAAGAGAGGGGAAGCTGCTGCTGCTGCTGACACGGTTTGCCTGGATTCTCCTGTGCTGAAGGCACCAAGCCCTCAGCCTGTGTCCTGACTGTCAGGGCTCAGCTGCCCCAACTTCACCCTACAGACTGGGGGTGGGGGTGGTGGAGCTAATGGGGTATAGGGATTTCTGAGCAGAGAGTTCTCTATGGAGGTGTCAAGGACACAGTCTGAGATGGGGTACTTTCCACTTGAGGCAACCTACTGTAGAGTCTAAAGAGCTAAGAACCTTGGGCTGGTTGAGTTGGTTTGGTCACATCTGTCAGCCCTTCCTGGGAAGCATGCTTCCTTGAACTCCAAAGTCTGGATTGCTGGCCAGTTTATCCCTCTGCTCATTGGCCCAGTCTTCCCAGTCCCCGTATCTTACTGTACAAGGGTCTATCCAGCCGTAGTTGCAAAGGCCCATTTATCCCGCTGCCTAGCTGCCTGTCCCCTCCCACCTACCTCCTTTCCTTCCACCCGTCCATTTACTCCTCCTACTCTCACCCTTCCACCCATCTGTTGATCGAAACCTATATCTATCCGGTCATCTGACCACTTACCCACTCCTCCACTGCTCCCTAGTCACTCATCCACCCTCCACCCATCCATCCACTCTCTTCCCACCAGCATCCCTGACCATTCTACCTATCCAGCTCACATCCACACAGTCAGCTACTCATTTTACTTTCCACTGGTGACTCCCTTACACAGGCTCAATCTTGGCTTCTGCTGGTGACCACATCTCTGAGCCTGGGCGCATGCACACACACACACACCGCCATGCCCACTGATGGGTCACTCGGGCCCTCCAGATGCCATCTCTCAAGCTAGATAACCTATGGTCTGATCTCTGTGTGGGCATCTATTTGCCAGGGAGCACTCAATGAGATGCCTGTTTTGTATTTCTAGCGTGTTTGGGAAATGGTCAGGGCTATTATAAGTCATGGGCCCTCATCCTTTCACCCAGGTACAACTTCATGCGGGCAGGCCTCTTCTTCTTGGGGACTGGATTCCCACAGGACTCAAACATGCATGGACACCTCAGAGGGAGGTTTTTGGGGTCCCCAAGAATTTTGTGCTGTGAGATGTCATTTTACCTAGAGATAAGGCGTGGGGCAAAGGAGTGGCTGCACCTCATGCTCCCATGTAAAATCCAGGATTTTTTTTAAAAGGCAAGGTCTCATTATGCAGGGTTGGCTGGCCTGGAACTCACTATGTAGACCAGACTGGTCTTGAACTCACACATGCTGGGATTAAAGTTAAGTACTACCATGCCAAGCCCCAGGATACATTTTTCATTTCTTTTCTTTTTCTTTCTTTTTTTTTTTTTTTTTTTTGAGATAGTGTTTCTCTGTAGCTTCGGAACCTCTTCTGGAATGTGCTCTGTAGACTAGGCTGACTTCAAACTCACAGAGATCTGCCTCCCAAGTGCTGGGATTAAAATCGTGTGTGACCACTGCCCAACTCTTTCTTTCTTTCTTTCTTTCTTTTTAAAAAAAACTATTTGAGATTTTCTTATTTTATGTGTATGGGTGTTTTGCCTCCCGTATACAACCCATGTACATCTGTGCATCATGTGTGTGCCTGGTACCTGCTATGTCCACAAGAGGCAGTTAAATCCCCTGGAACTGGAGTTACAGATGATTGTGAACCACCATGTAGTACTGGGAATCAAACGTGGATCTTCTGGATCCTAACTGCTGAGTCATCTTCCCAGCCCCTACCCTGGAATACATTTCTAAGTCAGGTAAGGTTAGGTTCACATCTCAGCATTGCCTGCCACTGGCAGTGTGACCTTAACACAGACCCTTTGCCTGGGCTCAGCTCGACAGTCTATGACAAAGCATGGATGTCACAGCTGGTCCTGTGGTTGTGGCCAGGAAAAGGTGGCTGCTGTGGTTGCTGGCGTCATTTACTTTTCCCAGGGTTCAAATTCAACCTGTGTGTGCCTTCCTCCCGAGGAAGAGCAGCTGGGAGTAGTGCTGGACTAGGACTTGTGGGGACTGTCAAGGAAGAATGATGGATAGTGGCTGTTTTCCCTAGGGCTAGAGCCTAATGAGGAAAACCAAGAGTCTAAAAACCTGGTCAAAGGAATCAGCAAAGTGTAACCCCGGCAGGGAGGCTTCTTGGAGAAGGAGGCATTTGAGCTGGGCCTTGTGTCTTGGGGAATATGGAATTGGGTTTGTGAAAGCAAGGAGGTAGAGGTGAGCTTGGGCACACCTAAGAATGCTTTGTGACCAGGTAGAAGATGAAGGATGCTTTGTGACCAGGTAGAAGATAAGGCTGCTTATCTGCCTTACTGTGGAGGATAGCGAGGAGAGAGGCACCAAGGCATGCTGAGAGAGGTGCATGGGGGTCCCCGTGTGACACAGGCCCTGGGATTACTCGGTTCCTTTATTTATTTATTTATTTACTTACTTATTTTTGGTTTTTTTCAAGACAGGGTTTCTCTGTAGCTTTGGAGCCTGTCCTGGAACTAGCTCTTGTAGACCATGTAGATCTTGTAGATCATGCTGGCCTCTAACTCACAGAGATCCACCTGCCTCTGCCTCCCGAGTGCTGGGATTAAAGGCGCACGCCACCACCGCCCGGCCTCAGGTACTTTATTGACTGCTGGTGTTTTTCATTCCGTTGCTGACCTTGAAGGCTGGAGCTGTTCTGAGAGCTAGGAGACCTAGAACTTTCTGGACTGACTCTTTGACTTCTTTCTCTCTCCTATCCAAGAGCCCCAAGAATCAACTTGGTAGGGAGTATTAGGGTCCACAGTAGTCTACTGGGGACACTGAGGACGGAGGATGAGACCTGCCAGGGCTACATAGCAAGGTGAACCCCAGGGTGACTTTGAATGTGAGCTGTGCCTGCTTCCTTCAAAAGCTACGCGATAGTCAGGTCACAGGGAGCTGCCACAATTCTAGGAAGGCTTCTTGGAGGAGGGAGAGGCTCTATGGGTGCACTTACAGGAGGCTGTGCAAACTAGAAGGCCTGAAAACCAGGGCACACCATGCATATGTGTAACTTGTGGGCATGTGGTGACCACCATGAAGCATTATCTGAGGAGGACTGGCACCTCAGAGTTGGGAAGGGCCTGATCACCACAGATGAGTGCCAGTCTCTTTCTCCTAGCTGCTGCTCAAGCCCCGGTGTGAAGCCACAGGGCTAAGACAGGAGTTAATCCTAAGGGTTTCATGGAGCATGGAGCTCGAGGCCCAGGGAGCGTAGCTCAGAGACAGCTGTCAGGCTGGAAACGCCTCTGGAATTCCAGGCTCTGGGAAAAGGGCAAGAGTGGTGGATGAGTTTTCTCCCAAGGAGCTTTCTGGGCGGCTCAACTCTGGTTCCTAGCTCCCTGGTCCACAGGGAAATGGGGGTGGAGAAGTCTCCCCCCACCCTACTGGTTCTCTTTCTCTAGGAGAACAAGACATGGGGTGGGGGCAGGGGGCTGAGGAAGGATGTGAGGCCGGTTTCTCGGCCCCACCCTGAGGAGGACAGATAGATGGATGGACACAGGGGAACATGTCAGTGGGGGTGTCTGGGGCGCCTACAGTTGCAGAGGGTGGGAAGGACATCAGAAGGGGTCAGGGCCAGGTAACCCATTGTCCCCTGGGTGATGGGACTGGATACTTCCAAGCTGGCCAGGCCTGGGATGGAAGGGTGGGGAGGGGTCCACATCCAGGAGACCTTTGTTCTTTACTTGAGGGGGTGGGTGAGTGGGGAGGGGCTGGGGGACAGGAAACACGTTGAGAGCAGGACAAACAATAGCCTATTCTCCGTGGTCCAGCCTGGCTGTAGAGATAGGCCCTTGGGCTGTGGGCCAGACATGAGCCCAGATCATCACCAACATGGCCTTTCCAGCCCGGCCTAAGATATGCAAGCAGAGGCTTCTTCACCCTTCCTGAGGGCCCTTGCCCATGGGTTTGATAGTTTCAAGTCTAGGAACAGAACTCAGTGGCACTCCTGGTCCAGTCCCTGATTCAGCCAATGCCATCCCTGCCCCTGCCTTCACCCCACCAGGCTTGCTGGCTCCTGGCTTCCTGTTCCCTTTGCTGATGATGGGAGGAGGATGGTTAGGGCTGGACCCTGCTGCACGGAGCTGGTGGGCTGGGCTGGCTGGGTTCTTTCTTTTTCATCCTCACAGCCCATTGTCCAGTGAGGACCCGGGGTGGGAGTGGGGGCGAGGGCACGCAGAGACTTCCTCCTGGGCAGTGTGAAAGCCAGCCTGTAAAATGGGTCTGCGGCCCCTCACAGCACAGAAAAGGCTCCAGCATCATACACGGTACCTCTCCCTGCAGTTACCGAGTATCTAAAGGTGTCCACATGTGGTACCCACTTCCTCCAGGGACAGGAGCGACTGAGCATGTCTGATGAACGACCATTACACACATCCTTTGGGTGGCAGGGAGCTCACCACTTTCCTGAGAGGGCAATTCCAACCCTGATGTCTCCCTGAAACAGCAGAGTCCAACTTTACCCCTCTGTCTTCTGCTCCCCATCCGCCCCTCCATCCACCTCAATTGCCACACACAGAGATGGCCCCGAAAGTGCCTTTCAAGTGTCAGAAGGCCTGGCTCCAGGTAGTCCCAGCTTGGACTCTTGGGCAAGCTTCTTACCCTCCCTTGCCTCGGTTTGTTTGTCTGTAAAATGGGAAGACTAATGCCTACCATCAAAGCAGCCACCTGGGAAAGCTGTTTTACAAATGCGGGCTGGGCTGTGCGTCATAGGAACCCAGCAACCTGGGCTCAGAGCTTTGTCATGGACTTCACTGTCACAGCCCATCAGACTCATTAAGGACCAGGTCAGGTGAACAACAGAGCAAAGCCATTGCCTTTGAAGTCGGGTGTAGAGAACCCTTTGTTAAATCATAGAGACTCCAGCAAGGATGAGCCTCTCATAGGTGAGGAAAATGGCCCAGAAGGGGACTGTGACTTGCCTGAGGTCCCACAGCAGCTGGGGAATGGACCACTTAGTTATCAGCAGGCCCTCAAGGGTTAACCCCGTTGGTTGGACCCAGAGCAGGAGGGGGAGTCTTGGAGGGAGGGAGGGTGGGAGCAGGCAGTTCTTCCTTCTGGGTCTCTAATGCTGCCTTGGTGGGCAGTGTGAGCTCCAGCCAGCCTTGTGTTGACTCAGCGAGGTCTCCTGCCAAGGCATTCTGGCCGAAGCCCCCAAGGGAGGCTCAGGCCACATTCTTGGACTGTCAGAGCCTGCGGGGGTAGGGGGTGGGGAAGAGTGGCTGGCACCTCCTGGTAGAGACTGTGTGCTGAGGAGGGGCTGAGGGGTTTGTAGATGCAGGGGTGAAGGGTGGGCTGAGGCAGGAAATGCTTTTCAGGGAGCCAAGGCTGGATACACAAAGGGTTACCACAGGATGAGTGGGCCAGTATGGGGTAAACGGGTTAGTCTGAGGGCTGAGCCACTTGCTCACATGGCTGAGCATCGTGGAAGTAGGTAGTGTGGGCAAGTCACCATCATTGCTCTGCCCCGGCTGCCTCTGTTTCCCACCTATCAAAAGAGGATATAGTAACAAGCTCTCCTTGCCTTACCTCCTTTCTGGGAGGATCAAAGACAAGAACAAGTTGGGTCAGAGTGAGCATGCCATGTAGATCAAGGGAATATCACACATTGATGGGCCCGCCAGCCTGGCGTTCCTCAGGCAGTGAATGAAGGAGAGGGGGCATGGGGCAGCCCAGAGAGTGCCCCATGTCTGTCTGACACTCAGCCTGCTCCAGCTTTTTCTAGGGACAGCCAGAATAATAACAGATCCTTCCAGGTCTTCTACGGAGCCCTCTCCCGCCTCTAAGTCTCAGGACTCTTGCTCTGATTTTCCTTCTGCCTATAGTGCTGTTTGTCAATGTAATGAAAAGATGTCCGGCTCCCTCAGATCTGTGAGACCTCAGATCTCAGTGAACTCCCGTGGCCCCCTCCACAGCCCATCATTAACCTTTCGTTTCTGTCCCTGCTCTGCCCTTACAGACAATGACCCTCTCCCCCCAGCTCCATGAGGGAAGGGACTGTGACTGTCTTATCCCTGCAACATCTGGGAATGACCACAGCCTTCCACAATGTCTCTTGTCCTCTCCTGTTACAGGGGAGCAACTGAAGTCCCAGAGAGGACGAGTGAGTTTCCCAAGGCCAAACAGTTGGGAAGGGCTGGAGCTAGGCCTGGGCTGGGCTTCTTGGATTCTAGTCGGAAGCTCCTTCCAGAGCTATTCCGCCATCACAAAGCCATCTCCTCTGTAACCTCACTGCTCTCTCCCCCACAGGGCCGACTTGTGCCTCCTTTCTTCTCTTAGGAGATGCTGTGCCTCAGTTTGTTGAGTTAGATATGGGGAGACAGTGACTCATTCTGCAGCACAGTACACCACTAGAGTCAACGCACAGTCCACTTGCCACCCCAGTGGGCCCCTGTTCCTCCACTAAGGACAACGGTTAGTGCCTCGGGCCTGAAGTCTGGGCATTCCAGGGCTTCCTCAGCAGGGCAGCTGGCCTCAAAGCCCTCCCAGAATTGCCCAGCAGCTGCAGGGTGGCCGGATGCCCCGCCCGGCGCCTCTGGGCCCGAGCCCAGGCCACAGGCTCGCTGTGGCTGGCATTACTTCTCAGGCTCAGGCAGGAACACCACAGGGATTTTAAAAATAAAGAGCCTTGAGACAGTGGCCTGGCTCCAGCTACCAGAGCTGGGGCGGGGCCAGACAGGGACAATGGGGGGATGCTGAACCTTGGGGACCAGACCATCAGCGCTGCCAGGCCACGGTAGCCCAGTGTCCACCCCTTCAATGGTATTGTTCTTCTGTGGGGGGATGTGGGAGCGGACTTTGGGCTTCTGACCAAGCTTTACTGAATACCTACTATGTGCAGGAGTGTTCTGGATCTTCCACGGTCTGGCTCTCCTCAGCTGTCATCCTTCCTCCCCCACCACCACCTCCCCCTCCAGACCATTTCCATCTCCCTCTCTCTAGCCTGGCTAACAGGAAACACAGCCAGAGAGGTCAAGAGTCCTGGGCTTTAAGAGCCCAGTGTCCTCACAACATGGCGCTGTCTGTGAGGGGGAGCGGCGGTTTCCTGTTTACAGGAATCCCAAGGACCCTCAGGGATGGTGCCTCGGACAGGCTTGGGGGCAGCCCCTCTGCTCTGGCTGCCTGGGAGGGGCCTCCAGGACATCAGCCAGCAGGCTTGGACTGTACCCCACATGAGATAGGAAGTGAGGAGCCTTTGAATAATGGCCGGCTGGAGGAGTTGAGTACTTAAGCATCTGGAGTAATATCCGGGGCCTCAGTCCCCTAGGCAGGGCTCCCCCAAGCATCCTCTTCTTGCTCCAGCCCTCACAGCTTCTTTAGGGGAGAGTAGGGGGACCCTGGAAGGCGGTTAGATCCTTTCTGCCTGGGGGCACAGATTCTGTTGAGGCCAGGCCAGGCGTGGGGACCCGAACTCCTCTCCCTAGGTGGGTGAAGGCCAGTTCCTGGCTAGCTCAGACTCCCTCACCTTTTTTGAGACTTCCATACCATGAAGAACGGCTGTCTAGGGGCCAGGACCTGCTGGGTGGGAGACAGTGGCCAGATGTGCTTCATTACAAAGTTCCAAGGCCCAATGGTGACAGACAACAGGGTAGAGATGGCCAAAGGCCACCCTGCAGAAGTAAACAGCACAGCTCCCCTCCCCTCCCCTGCAGGCCTTCACAGCCAGCTCTTCCTATGGTTACCCAACAGGTAATTGATCCAGGACCTGAGGGTCATGACCTGGTGAGAATTGACCAGCTGTGCCAGCAGGAGATTTGCCCTGTCACTGCCCCTTACCTAACTGGAAGAAAATTTATTTCTGTTTTTCTCCACAGCCCCCCTAGCTCAGAGTACCCAGAGACCAGTTCTTAGGGCACACTTTTGTGGACCTTTGAGGCTGCTGGGTTGGAGGGAACTGGTACAGCAGCAAGCGGCAATCCCAGAGGGCTTCTCGCAAGAGGCAGTGGCTTCTCACCGTGGATTCCTGAAGCTTAGCCCCCGGAGACAGTCTAGCCATTTCTAGAGAAATACTGGCAGTGAGGACAGGCCCAGCAGAAGGAAAAGGTGGGGGTGGGGGTGGGGGTGGTGAGGGCGTTGAAGTTCTCTGAGTTCAGCTTTCCATGCTGTAGACTGCCTTCTTTGGCTCCTCAGGAATGCAGTGTGGAGCCTGATAAAGGAAAGGTCAGGGATTTGGTGTGTGTGGGTTGCTCTGTGGTAACAGAGAGGCCTTTAGCCTGTGACTTGCCCTGGGAGGAGCAGCAGACTTCCTAGGCCAGCCGAGGCTAAGAGCTTGTCCAAGCGCTGGGACTGTTTGCGGAGGGGCTGTGCTGTGGTGCTAAAGGGCGCTCAGGCTCCTCCAAAGGGCCATCCAGCTGTGTGACTCTGGGCCTGTCCTTAACCTTCCTGGCTTCAGCTGCTCCTCCTGTAAGATGGAACTGAAAGTAATTGCCTCTGAGGCCAATTAACTAACCGTTTAGCACCGGCTCGTCTGGTGTTTGCGCCATGCTCCGTTCTGATTTGCGAGTATTATTGTTTTTAGGGAACGAAAGTTGGTTCTGGTTCAGGGACGAGCTAATAGGTGGGTGGAAGGTGATTAACCAGGAGAAGCCTCCAACAGAGACCTGACACTCCGCGGGGGTTCCCAGACTTGCCTAGCCAAGGAATCTCCAGAAGCAGGACCTGCCCAGCCCCCACCGTCTCTGATGGACAGGTTGGGGGTAGACAAAGGCCACAGGACAGTTCTGACAGGCATGGGACACATTCTTTTCTAATGACAGCAAGGACCTCTTCTGACGTATCTCCTTGTGAAGTCATTCTTTCTAGTGTCTTATTTTATCTATGTATGTATTACATTACATGTGTATTTATTGTGTGTACACACACATACACTTGAATGGATATGCGCAGAGGCAACACTGATGTCTTCCTCAATGACTGTACCACTTTCTGCTTTGTTTTGTTTTTGTTTTTGAGGTAGGGTCCCACTACATAGAGCAGGCTGACCTTGAACTCATTGAGATCTGAGATCCACTTGCTTCTGCCTCCTGAGCTTTGTAAATTAAGGCATTTGCCACATCTACCTTATCTTTTGAGACAGGGTCTCTCAGTGAGCCTGGGGCTCACTGATTGGTTAGACTAGTCGGCCAGCAGGCACCAGGAATCTGCCTGTCTTCATCTCCCCAATTCTATGATTATAGGAACCTGTGTTGTGTGAGCTGGGTGGTGTTGGTGCACACATTTTATCCCAGCACTTGGGAGGTAGAGGCAGGTAGATCTCTGAGTTTGAGGTCCGCCTGTTTGGTCTACAGAGCGAGTTCCAGGACAGCCAGGGCTACATAAAGAAACAAAAGCAAAAGCAAACAAGAAAGAAAGGAAGGAAGAAACGAAGAGAGGAAGGAAGGAGGGAAGGAAGGAAGAAAAGAAGGAAAGAAAGAAAAAAAGAAAGGAAAAGGAACTTGTGTTGCAATGAATGCTTGTTTTTGACACAGGCCTCATATTTCTGCAGCAAGCACTTTACCAACTAAGCGATCTCTCCAGCCAGCCCCCCAAATGTCCTCTGCATACAGCAACTTTTATCCAGAAGTTCTGGAAGCCTTGCTTCTGTGCCCCTCTCCCTCCCTCTCAACAAGCCCAAGATACTGTGTTTCCTCATTCCCTCCCATTTACTGTGGGGGAAACTGAGGTCCACAGCAGCTAAGAAATGTGTCAAAGGTCATAACCCCAAGGACTGTGAGTAGTAGATTTGGGGTCCGAACCTGGACCTGGGCTCTTGGTTCGAGGTTCCTCCTATCTGTGGCTGTTAACCTCCTTGTCTATTAAGGTGTTTGAACCCAGAGATGGCTGCTTCTGCCTACACAAGAAAGACATGGACAGGTGGTTTGTGAACCTGAGGTTCCTTGAGGACACTTGGGTTTTGACTTGGGGCAGGAGAAGTGGGGCCAGAGCTGGGTCCCTGTCTAGATGGTGTCACTGAGACTTGCTATGATAGTGGCAGCACTGAGGAAGGCCAGCCACGTGTCAGCATCCTGCTTGCCCCACCTGACACCCAGTGTGTCCTGGCTGGCAGCCACAGTGATTCACCAGCGCTGAGCCCCAGTTTCGCCTGTAATCAGGAAATGGCTGCTGGAGAGCCTGGGGCACTTTCTGCTGAGCTCTATACCCTCCCAGAAGCCCAGGGAGAGACTGAGGAAGGGAACTGAATAGGTGGCCAGGGGTTTGGACCCAAGAATTTGCATAATTTGTTCTTTTCTTTGAGGAGGGTGAGAAATTCCCAGGATCTCATTTCCCTGGAAACCAGCCCCCTTCCTCATCCATTCCACCCTCCCCTGTGCCAGGTGCCAGGGCCCTAGACAAGTGGGGCTTTCCAGAAGCTTCCTGGGAGAGAGACCACTACAGAAGGGGCTAATTCCACATTGTGGCTAGTGGGTGAGGTGACTTTTTAGGACCCAGTGTGGCGGTTCTGAGATCCCTTACCTAGAAGGAGGGACAGTGCAGGCAGCGATCAGCAGCTGCCTCTTCACCATGGTCCTTTCTCCTTGGGGCCCTTGGTTTTTCCACCTATGGGCTGGACACAGGAGTGATGTCTCTTTGCTGGGGTCGTTATGAGAACTCCCAGTGATGAAGTGTGGAGAGTGCATGAACCGGCATGGTCAGCCTTGGAGGTGATAGCTTGCTCATTGTCGACACTCAGCCAGCCGGAACTGCCTTGAGCAAACCCACACTACTGAGTATGCTAGCAGCAGCGAAGGTAAAGGGCAGCGTCTGTGCACCGGACCGGAGTGTGTAGTATGGGGATGTGCTGCACACTAGAAGGGACTGATAGGGGAAGGGCATTTGAAGGTACCGCGTTTCCCTTTGGACAGTCGCCTTGGGGAAGCAGGGAGCCACAGCAGGCTTTGGAGGCTTTTGAACAAGACTATGTGATATGGCTGGGCGTCAGGACTGTGGAGTGGTGACTGCCTGGAGGGGCCAGACCAGGCGCAGGACCTAGTGAGGAGGTAGCACCAGGACCCTGGTGAAAGATGGGGATGTGTGGTGCTGGAGACAGGTCTCAGTGGGTAAGACGCTTACTGCACAAGATTGAAGACCTGAGTTCTGATCCTCAGAGTGCACGGAAAAAGCCAGGTGAGGAGGCAATGAACCTATAACTCCAGTGTGGAAGGAGACACTGGCAAACCCTGGGGGATTCACTGGCCATCAGTCCAGCCAATCAGTGAGCTCCAGATTCAGTGAGCGACCCTGTCTCCCAAAGTAAGGTGGAGAGCTGATGAGTGGACTCAGCAATGGAAGCTTCCCCTGACCTCCAGGCATATGCTGTGGCACACTCTCTCTCACACATTATTATAATAATTTATTATTATAAATAAATACATTTAAAGACTATTGCAGAGATCAGTGGAGGGAGGCACCCAGCATCTGCCTCTGGTCTCCATGCATGTACACATGGACATGGACACACAATACACAGACACAAAGATGGGGACAGCTGAGCTAGAACAGTGGTTCTAGGGGTGGAAAGGCCAGGGCTGGTAGTCCTGGGGGCACACAGGGCTGAACTGACCCTGGCTGTGAATGAGTGAATTCTGCGGCAGGGGAGTTGGTAGAGAGCAGGCTTATGGTGAGCCAGTAAACTGTTTGGCAGGGGACATTTAAGAAGGGCCTCAACGGGTGGGCAGGAGTTGTGCAGAGGCCCAAGAGGGAAAGGGAGGCTACCCTGGACAGAGATCACCAAAATCAGTGCTGGAGAGGAATGAGAGCCTGGGTTGGAGTCGTGTGGATGGGGAACATTAAATCTGGAGGGGAAATTGTGGGATCAAGTGTTGGGTGGGGGAAAGGTTGGCAGGCAGGCTGAGTGGCAGGGAGATTTTAAATGTGTATTAGTTTCCTGCAGCCGCTGTAACAAAAGAGCATGCAGCTGGTGGCTGACCGCCAAAGAAAGGATGCTTTCTTTTTCTGTACGGCAGGAGACTGAGCTCAAGGTATGTGGGGGTCACACAGGCTTCAAGATACTTCCTGCCTCCCTTGGCTCCTGGCCCTTGTGCCAACCTCAGCCTGCTTCCATGTGACCCTCTCTGAGTCTGTCTTCTCTTGTTCTAAGGACACTTGTCACTGAAGAGAAGGTCTTCCCAGGTTCTAAAGTCAAAATCGTTGGTTCCAGGTGGACATGTCTTTTGAGGGGGTGGGGGCTGATGATGTACCAAACTAGCACTCTCTTCTGTTCCCCAATTCTTCAGGGTGAGACCCCTCTGATTCCTCTAGTCTAGCTTCCTGACCATGAACTGGGTGGGCCTCATGCAAATGGTTACTCCCACTACTGGGGGCCCATGTGGCAGCAGTCTATGGGCTGCTGGCGCCACCGTGTGTCTATCGTGGAGCACTGCAGAAAGAGGCTCTGACCCAGTCTTCACCTATCATTTCACACATACACATATACACAAATATGTGTATGTATTCATACAGATTATGTGGGTTACTCACATGTGGGTTGCCATATTTATATATATTATGTGGGGTGCACCCATCTCACTACTAGTGTTACAAACATACACCATCATGCATTTTTTAAACATTTATTTATTTATTGGTTTTTTTAAGGAAGGGTTTTTTTCTGTGTAACAGCCCTGCCTGTTTTGGAACTCTCTTTGTAGACCAGGCTGGCCTCGAACTCACAGAGATCCATCTGCCTCTGCCTCCAGAGTGCTGGGATTAAAGGCATGCGCCAATACCATGTGGTGATGCCCAGCTTTTAAAATGTAAGTTTAATGTGGCTTTGAACTTGGGTCCTTATGCTTGCAAAGAACTTAACTGATGGAGCCATTTCTCTATTTCTTTTTGTTTTCTTCAGTTTTTAAATTCGACCCCAAGGGGAGAAATAGACAGCGTCTATCCCTCCTCCCAAGGTCTCAATAAAAAAATAAGGCACAATTCCACCAGAGTTCACTCTGGAGAGCCAATGACTTTTCTGGACTTCCTTACAGAGGGGTTACTTACAGGGATGTGGGTGGTCCTCCCCCAAAAGGCTTTACTCAGAAAACTCCACCCACCAGGGATGAGGGCTAGCCCATAGTGGTATAGAGTCCTGTGCTGGCTGGTTTTATGTCACCTTGATACAAGGGAGAGTCATTTTGGAAGAAGGAACTTCAACTGAGAAAATGTCCCCGCTAGACTGGCCTGTGGGCAAACCTCTGCTGCATTTTCTTGACTGGACTGATTTGTGAGGGTCTAGCTCATGGTAAGTGACTGCCACTATTGGGCATGTGTTCCTGGATAGTCTAATAAGGCAGGCTGAGCAAGCCATGAGCAGCCAGCCAGTAAGCAGCACTCCTCCAAGGCCTCTGCATCAGCTCCTGCTTCAGGGTTCCTTCCCTGTTTGAGTTTCTGCCCTGACTTCCACACTGTGGTGTGGAACCATAAACTGAAATAAACCCTTTCCTTCCCAAGTTGCTTTTGGTTATGGTGTTTGGTTTTGTTCTTGTTTTTCTAGAGAGGGTTTCTCTGTGTAGTTTTGGCTGTCCTGGAATTCGCTCTATATATTTCAGGCTGGCCTCGAACTCACAGAGATCTGTTTGCCTCTGCCTCCCAAGTGCTGGGATTAAAGGTGTGCGTGTCTACCACCTCCACTACCAGCACCACAGTGCCCAACCTGGTCATGCTGTTTTATCACAGCAATAGAAAACCTAACTAAGACAAGTGCACCCCCCACTTTTCGGTCCCCCACCTATATATTCTAACCCCTCCCAGGCCACATTCAATTAAGGCAGAGTAGCATACAACACGTAGAGAGTTGCTAGCTGCTCAGGTGAGGGTCAGGTGATCCTCCCTACCCTTCCATGAGGGGCGTGAACAGTCAGCAAGTCCAGCTGGGTTAACCCTCTTGCAGCTGGACACAGCTGTATTCCCCAAGATGGTGGTTGCCTGACTCTGTCGATAGTCACGCCTCAGTAACTAACATCAACAGTTAATCTTTTAAGCTTTGGTAGGAAATCATTCTCCCTTCCGAGGTCATGAGTTGTCTTGCTTTGAATTCTAAGGTTTAATTGTTTCAAGCGTTTGGAACTAGATCTGGAACTTATGTCCTTGATCTGAGTTAGCAAACCCCTCACTCCCAGCCTGCCAAGGCACCCATCCCCCATTCCCTGGAGCCAGTGAATGCCACCTTCCAAGCACAATCTTTGCAGGTACAATTAAGTTTAGAATCTTGAGATGATCATGGATTATTCATATGGGCACAAATTCGATCACAGATGTAAGGGAGGTACAGAAGATCATATGCACACACGCATATGTATACATATGTACACACACACATACACACATGGGAACATGCATATTTACATGAGAGGGCATGTAAAGGGACAGCAGAGAAACTGGCTATACGTCCAATACCTGTAATTCCAGTACCATGGATGTGGAGGCAGGAAGATTGCTGTAAGTTCAAGGCCAGCCTGGGATACTTATTGAGTAACTGGGACTACGTAGAAGAGACCCTTCTTTCCTCCTGCCCTTCCTTTCTCTCTCATTTATTTTGAGACAGGATCGGGAACTCCTTTTGATCGTCCTACCTCCACTTCCCCTGGATTACATGGTGCACTGCCACACCTGGCTTAATACTCTCATCTTGAGAAGGACTGAGAGCCATGAACTGTAAAGACAGGGCTGCCTGAGCCCTGATCCAGCAGGGGCAGCCTGCTAGAGCTGGCAGAGCCGGCAGAGGGACCCTGGCCCTGCAGATGCCCTGACTTAGATACAGATTTTGGTCCTAAGAACTGTGAGGAAAGAGAATTCTATTGTGTGAAGCCATCAATGTTGTAGTGCTTAAAAAGGAAATGTTACATCTTGTGTGTGTGTGTGTATGTGTGTGTGTGTGTGTGTGTGTGTGTGTGTATTCATACGTACTGGAGTTAGGGTCTGACTCTGCTGGTGTAGAACTGTGTGTGTAAACCACTAAGCATGCATGTGTAGAGATTCAAGTCAGGTCTCTTCTTCCCTGTGTGGGTTTGAGGGTCAGGCAGTTGCCTTGGTGGCAAGCACCTGTCCCCACTAAACCATCTTGACTGAATTTGTGCTGATCATTTTTTTCCTGCAGCCTCAGGAAGCTAACAGGGAGTCAACACAACCTTTCCGTGACTGGGGTGTCTGTCCTAGCCTTCTGTCTGTGCAGACCCCATAATCACATTGCTGTAGTCAGCACAATTCTCGCCTCTGGCTTCCAGCTCTTGTTCTCGGGGTTTGAATTTTATACAAATGGGTTTTCTTTTTCCATTTTCCCTGGAAACTTTAAAATCAACTTAGATCTCTTTTAATTTCAAAATAGCAATGTTTTTGTTCTTGTTGTTGCTTTGAGATAGGGTCTATTGTAGCCCAGGCTGCTCTTGAATTCCTAATCCTCCTGCATCCACTTCCAGTGCTGAGTTTCTTGAAAGACTCCACCGGGGGCTAGAGAGATGGCTCAGTGGTTAAGAGCATTGCCTGCTCTTCCAAAGGTCCTGAGTTCAATTCCCAGCAACCACATGGTGGCTCACAACCATCTGTAATGAGGTTTGGTGCCCTCTTCTGGCCTGCAGACATATACACAGACAGAATATTGTATACATAATAAATAAATAAATATTTTTTAAAAAAAGACTCCACCATGTGCAGTTCAAAATGTCTTTAAAACTGAAGGAAAAAACAACGAATTGGGATATAGGCCGGGTATGGTGGCATATGCCCTGAGTCCCAGCACTCGAGGTAGAGGCAGGTGGATTTCTGAGTTAGAGGTCAGCCTGGTCTACATACACAGCAAGTTCCAGGCCAGCCAGGGCTACACAGTGAATCCTATTTCAAAAGATAAGTAGACTGAGATATAACACGCATATCATGAAATCTACGCCCCACAATACCTTTTCTTATCCCATGGGGATCAAAGCTAGGCAATGCTCTACTGCTGGGTTACACCAGCAGTCCCCCAAACCCGCCTGGTGGAAGTGTACAGCTGGGGCAGGTGAGAGAGCTCAGCACATTGCGTTTTTCGCTGTCAGGGTTGATGACCTGAGTTCTATTCCTGGAAACCACATGGTGGAAGTCCTAAAGTCGTCCTCAGTTACACAGGTGAGCAAAGTGGCACACATAAAGTGTGTAAGTGCCTGGTGTGGTGTGCACACCTGTCCTCTCAAGGCCTTAGAGGTCGAGGCAGCAAGACCAGCTGCGTGTTAAGTTTGAGACCAGTCTGGGAAACATGAAACCCGGTCTCCAAAAGCCTCGTAAATGCATTAATAGAAACAAAGTGGACGTTTCTGTGGATTCTCCTGTGTCTACATCCTTCCTGAATATTTGCTTCTTCCCCAAATGCCACCCACTCAGGCTGGTATGTGTTGGCAGTCACCTCCCTCCTCACCTCCCCAGTCCTTAGTCAGTTTCTAGGTCCGTGACACTGTCTATTCTGGAACCTTCATAGAAACGGAATCACACGATGTTTGTTGGGATTGATTGACTTCTCTCACTTAGCATAGTCTTTGCAAAGTTAGTCCACAGTATACGTATTGCAGCTTGAAGGGGTTTCTCTGAAGCTTTGGAGTCTACCATGGAACTCGCTCTGTAGATCAGGCTGGCCTTGAACTCAGAGACCCAGCTGCTTCTGCCTCCCAAGAGCAGAAGTGCAGAGCGTGGAGGTTGCAGGTGTGCCCCTCCATGACCACATGCTTATTTTTATTCCGCAGTGCTAGGGATTGAACCCAGGGCTTCATGCATAGTAGGCAAGTACCCCACCAACCATGCCACATCCCAGATCCTCCTTTTTATAGTTAATGTGCCCATCTGCTCCAGTTACAGACCTGGCAACAGTTCTGCCTAGGGTTGTGTTGCTGAGCCCCTTAGAGGTTCCAGTTTCCTCTCTGTTGCTGGGATAAAACACCTGCTCAAAGTACCTTAGGCGAGGGAAGGGCTCATCTAGCTTTGACTTCACACCTTCATCCCTCTTCGTGGGAAGTCAAGGCAGGAACCTGGAGGCAGGAACTGAAGCGGAGGCCGTGGAGGAGGCTGCTACTGACTGGCTTTCTTATACAGCCCAGGTCCACCCGCATCATCAGCAGTGGGCTGTGCTATCTTGCCCACAGGATAGTGGCAAGTCCTCATTTGAGGGTCCCTTTTCCTAAGTGACTCTGGTTTGTGTCAAGTTGGCAACCAGCACAAAAGGGAAGTTTTTGTGTGGGCGTCCTTATTTCTCCTGTGTACTTTTCCCCCCTCCTAGTTTTGGGGAATGGAACCTGAGCCTGGGAGGACTTTCCACTGAGCCACACTACCAGTCCTCTTTGGAAACTGTAGAGACTTAAGGTAACTCTGTGTTTAGATTTTTGGGGACCTGCCAAACTGTTTTCCACAGCAACCACACACCCCATATTCCCACCTGCAGTGGTGCAGTTCCAATTTCTCCTCGTGCCTGCTCTGTTTATCTGTTGGAATAGGGCCATCTGTGGGTGTGAGGTGTGAGCTCCATGCTGGTTTTTCTGTCTGTGTCTTTCCTAATGACTCCCACACAATGATGTTTTGGGCTTTTCAGTGTTGAGATTCTTTGCATCTTTTGTTGATTTATTCCTAAGAAATATTTTTTTCTTGGTAAGGTCTTTTTGTAGGTCTTGATAGGGTCCTTGCGTAGCCCTGGCTGTCCTGGAACTCATCATGCAGACCAAGCTGGCCTCCAACTCACAGAGATTTGCCTGTCTCTGCCTCCTGAGCCTAGGTTTCTGTTTTTGTGATTCTTTGAGTCTTACTGGGTTGGATGAAGCCTAGGTAAGTGCTCTACCGTTGAGCTACATTCCCAACAGCTCCCTTTCTTTTTTAAAAGCTTCTTTTTATAAGCACTTACTAAGATTTTTAATTTATGTGTATGGTTGTGTGTCTGTATGCCACATGAGTGCAGTGCCCTCAGAGGCCTGAAGAGGGCATCAGATTCCCTTGGAGCTGGAGCTACAGGCAGTTGTGAGCTGCCCCACAAGGGTGCTGGGAACTGAACTCAGGTCTGCAAGAAGCAAATACTTTTAGCTGCTGAGCTGTCTCTCCGAGCCCTTTTCTTTTTTCTTTTCTTCTTTTCTTTTTCTTCTTCTTTTTTTTTTTTTAATAGACTACTTTTAAAATAGAAATATCAAGATTGGGTCAGAAAGACAGAATTTCCCATGTAACTTCTCTCTGGATCAAACTCCCACAGCAGAACGATGTGTGATTATAATAATGAATAAACTGACATGGTCCATCACAGGTCCCCAGAATCCATTCACTTGTTGTACATTCTGTGGTCATTTTGACAAATGTGTATGACACTTGTCACCATTTGAGTCACCTGTCACTCTCAACTCTCTTTCCTCAAGTCTTTGCCATTCCCCTTACCTTCCCATGGTACCAAGAGTTTTCTCTCTTCCAGATGTTCTGAGTTGCGATGATAATAACCTGGAATAACTTGATACTAACTTGAAAGCAATGGTGTTTCATTAATGGGTGTAATGCTCCCCCATGGCTTGTCACATCTTGGTGGCCCTGCCTTCTCTCTTCCCTCTCTCCTACTCCTCTTTCTTTCTTTTCTCCTGTATTTGAGATAAGGTCTCACTACACAGCACAGTCTGGCTTAGCCCTTGATCTTCCTGCCTCCACTTCCCAAGTGATGAATTTACAGGTGTTCATGACCACGCTTGTTTCTTGACTGCTCATTTCTTTCTTTCTTTCTTTTTTGGGGAGGTGAAAGTTGGGGGGGGCAGTGTCTTATTGCTCTTCAACTCTCTATGTAGCCAAGGCTGACCTTGAACTCCTGATTCTCTTTCCTTCACCTCCCAAATGCTGGGAATCTCACCAAGCCTGGCTGGCTTGCTCCATATTTTTTTTGTAGCACTGAATAACATTCCATTGTCTGGAGGCACCCTTGTTTATCCATTCATCTACTGAAGGACATTGTGTTTGTCTCCAATTGTTGACAGCGACGATTTAAACTGGAAGTGACATGTGTGCAGAATTTTGGGTGGACATTCTCATCCTGGGCAAGTACCCACAAAATGGGATTGTTGGATGGCATGGCGAGAGAGCATTTCTTTTTATTAGAAACCAAGCTGAGACAGGCAGTGGTGGTACACACCTTTGATCCCAGCACTCGGAAGGCAGAGGTAGGTGGATCTCTGTGAGTTCGAGGCCAGCCTGGTCTACAGAGCAAGTTCCAGAACAACCAGAGCTGTTGCACAGAGAAATCTTGTCTTGAAAAAAAAAAACTGCACACACAAGAAGAAGTTAAGCTGGGCTGAGTGTGGTGGCACTCTCCTTTAATGCCAGCACATGGAGGGCAGAGGCAGGAGAATTTCTGTGAGTTCAAGTCCAGCCTGATCTATATATTGAGTTCTATGTATAAAGACTCTGTCTAAAAAAAAATCAATAATCAATAATTAATTAAATGAAACTGGGTAAGGTATCACATGCCTGTAGTCCCAAGACTCGAGAGGCTAAGGCAGGAAGATTGCCTTAAGTTCAAGGCCTGTGTGGTCTACACAGCCAGTAGTGAGTCACCCAGGGCTACACAACAGTACAAAACAAGAGACCAAAAGCAAACAAACAAATCACTTAAAACAAAACAAAACCAAATAAAAATGAAACCCAGAATACAACCTCCCCATTCTCTTTCTTTCTTCTTTTCTTTCTCTTTCTTTCTTCCTTCCTTTTCTTTCTTTTATTTTTTTGTTTTGTTTTGTTTTTTCGAGACTCAATACAGAATTTCTCTGTAGCTTTAATTCTTGTCCTGGAACTCGCTCTGTAGACCAGGCTGACCTCAAACTCACAGAGATCTTCTTGTCTCTGCCTCCCGAGAATTGAGATTAAAGATGTGCACCACCATGGCCTGGCTCTCCCTAATCTATTTTATGAACTCATCCTCCCAAGAAGCTGTCCTGTGTTTCCATCAGCAATGACATAATTTCCTGTTATTCCTCATATTCCTCATTCTTCCTCCCTTCCCCCCGCCAGACAGGGTTTTTCTGTGTAGCCCTGGCTGTCCTGGAACTCACTCTGTAGACCCGGCAGGCCTTGAACTCACAGAGATCCATCTGCTTCTGCCTCCTGAGTGCTTGAATTAAAGGTGAGCACCACCACCTTGCTAGTATTCTGGACTTCTGAAAAGAAATTTTATTTATTTTTATTATATCCACATGAGTTCATGTGCACTAGGTACACACAGAGGTCCAGGGGAGCCAGAATATGTTGGCACCCTCAGAACTCATAGTGTTACAGACAACTGTGTGTCTTGAGAACCCCAATTCCTCTGCAAGAACCACAAGTGATCTTAACCCCTGTCCTATCTCTCCTGCCCCAGTTCTGGACTTTACTTAGACTCACTGTGTAGTCCTGGCTAGCCTGAAGCTCACTATTTGGATCAAATTGGCTTTGAACTCACAGAGATCTGCCTGCCTCTGCTCTTAAATGCTGGGATTAAAGGTGCACCACCACAGCCAGCATGAAAGTTCCATGTTTAGAACCACCTTAGAGGTGTCTCTCAGTTGGTCTCTTGTCACGATTCAGTATTTTTTCCCAGAAGCACTTCTATATACTTCCTATTATTGCTCTTACTTAAAATTATTTTGTTATTATTTTAGGTGCATGATGTTTTGCTTGTGTGTTTGCATGTGTACTGGTATCCATGGAGCCCAGAAGAGGGCACTAAATCCCCTGGAATGGAAGTTAGAGACAGTGGTGAGCTGCCATGTGGGTTCTGGGAATCAAACTCAGGTCCTCTAGAAGAGCAGCCAGTGCTCTTAACCACTGAGCCATCTCTCCAGCCACCCCCACCATTATTACTTTTAATTTCATAGTCCAAAACCACTTCAACATGGTCAAAAATACAAAATAAAGCAGAATTAAATCAAGCACTAGCAAGATCTCCTCTGGACACACACTATTGTGTCTGGGGTTGCTCCACCTTTGATCTTTCTTAGCTATGGTGATTTTTCATGAGCTCACTTCTGTCTTAGTTATGTTCCCTCGTGCTCTGATAAAATACCTGATGGAGGGAGGGAAGGAAGGAGAGACGGAGGGAGGAAGGAAAGGAAGCAGGTGTTTAATTTGGTTCACAGTTTGAGGGAACAGTCCATTGTGGTTGGGAAAATCCTGGTGCCCGAAGCTTGAAGCAACTGGTCACATAGCATCTACAGTCAGGAAAAAGAGAAATGAATGCTTATGCTCTGCCCATTTCCTCCTTTTTATGCCACCCAGAACCCCAGCTCTGGGTAAAGCATCACCTCAGCTTTTCCAGTCCTTCATGGCTATGCCCAGAGGCTAATGTCATTTAGACTAGCTTCTACAGGTGTGCCTGGAGGCCTGTCTCCTAGGTGACCTAGGTGACCTCCTAGGGCCTCTCTGGTTGGTGACCATCATTACCCGCCATAACTTCAAGAGACTGATTGATAAAACACTGACCTTCAGCATGAGGAAACTGAGGCAGGAAGAACACAAACACAAACTCATTGTCAACCTGGCTTCATAGCCAAGTCTCCTCTCAAATAAAACACCCCAGGTATTGGTGGGATGGGAGCTGGAACTCACACACTGCTGACAGGAGGGACAAATGGTACCAGGATGTCACAACACCACTTCGCAGATCTACTGAACATAAACCCACCCTGGTGACTAAATGGCCCTGTCCTTGGTGAAGTCAGAATGTGGGCATGCCTCAGGTTATCACAGGAAATACATGTGCATTAGAGATGACTCTTAGAGTTTTCACGCAGGACTGGCACAGAGCAGTCTATTAACACACAAGACCTTATATAGCAACGAGAAAGGTCTGTCTGCAAACGTATGCCCCTTGAGGGGGACTCTCGCCCGCTGACTATAGCAAAAAGATACCACTGCACACACCAGTACGAAAGGCTCAGTCCACTTCCAGGAAGAAGAAAACAGGTGCAATGGATCCTTGGAGAGAGGACAAGTCCTCCACGGGAGACCTGGCTGGGAGGGCTTGTGCGGGCAGCTGTCGGGGGTCAGTGGACCTGACCCAGGCTGATGGTTACCTTACTGAGAGTACAGTTAAGCCCCAGAGCTATACCTTAAGGTCTGTGTAGCTGGCTGACTGGCTGTGTTTTGCTTGCTTGTTTTGGAACTGATTCCAGGCTTGGCTGCCCTGTAGTTCTCTCTGTAGCTCAGGGTGGCACTCCTCCTGCCCTAGCCTCCCAAGTGCTGGGTGACAGGTGTGGGTTACCACCTCAGGCCTTGCTCTGTTTTACATTTGTTCATGAGTGTGTGTGAGTTTTGGGAGTTGGGTCTCTCCCTCTACTATGTGAGTGCTGGGGATTGAAATCAGGTCATTAGGCTTGGCCTTTATCTGCTGAGACATCTCACCGGCCCCTTTACAATGTTTTATGTCTAAATAAAAGGGAGAAGAAGGTCTAGACATAAGGCCACCCTCTCACCAAACCAGTCCTGGAACCCACCATCAGAGTGTCCTTGACTGACACTGGTCCTGTCCATCACCCCTGTGGTGAAATGAGTTTCCCAAACGGACCCAGTGTCTCTATGTAGAGCAGTGGTTCTCAACCTTTCTAATGCTGTGACCCTTTAATACAGTTCCTCAAGTTGTGGTGACCCCCAACCATAAAATTATTTTCATTATTACTTCATAACTACAATTTTACTATTGTTATGAATCAAAATGTAAATATATGATATGCAAAATATCTGATATGACCTACAAGTTGAGAACCACTGACCTAGAGGCACCTTGGATACTGTTATTCCCGCCCCCAAGCCCAGGCTCTTGGGACTGTTGTGACCCACATTGCAGAAGTGACACTGGCTGACTTCCAAGGGTAGATTGTAGATGGCGTGGCTTCCTCTGGATGTCTTTGACATACGGTTTTGAAACCACGATGTAGGAAGCTGATGGTCCTGATGCCACCATGCCGCGGAGACCAAGCAGTGAGAGGACAGAGTGAGCAGCCCCAGTGGTCGTAACCAATGAGTAGCCCTTGCTATCCTGCCAGGTCCTACCCCACACAGACTCCCGAGTTCCCAGCTTCAGCCTGCTCCATCCTGGAGTGGGCTGCTACACAGATATTTAATGGAAACACCTGGCTACCTTCTTCCTCAGGGCCCTTTCTACTCCACCCTGCCAGTTACACCAGTGTGCCCACTTCCCCATTGCAGAAATGCTTCCCTTTCAGGCTATGGCAACCTGATCGCTCTTCCAGACCAGATGTTGCCACACCTCTTCCAGGAAGCCTTTAGCTTGCAGTGCCTAGCAGTGGCAGGAGCAGATCATAACTAGGTTCAAATCCCAGGCTACCTGCTTCCCAGTTGGGTCCCTGGGAAGGGTATGTGTGACTCAGCCTTAGGCTTCTGATCTATAAAGTCTGAGTAGTGACAGTGGATATTTCACACGGGGCCTGAAAAGGATCATATTACGGGAAATACACAGACTGTCCTCAACCACAAGAGCCTTCTGGAATGTTGGCAGTTATTGTTGTCCCAGGTCTCAGGGACTTGTCCTCTGATATCCAGAGTCCTTTTCACTCATAACTTAATAATATTAGTCATTCATTTGTTCCTTCTTTTTATATGTGGTGTTCTGGGCTCAATTAGAGGCCAGCAGGAGCCCATCACATTCATGCATCCCCACTTGCTAGTCCATTGGCATTGCCCACATCTCTGGAACAAGCTGTGGTCTGGCATGGAGCCCAGCCACAGGGAATCAGTGATTGGGGAGGTGGGACCCACCTTGGCCATCAGAGGGTTATATCCTCTGGGGAAAGTATCACATGCCTCTGGAAGAGAGTCTTTGATGAGAGCATCAAAGAGGAAATAGGAGTGCAAAAGGAGAAAGAGTTGAGTGTTCCCCTCCCTTGCCAAAGGGTAGAGAGGACAAATGTGCAGTGAGAACTGAGGAGGAGGAGGGACAGAGATGAGGAAGGGGTGGGAAGGACAGGGCAGGCAGAGCAATCAGAATGGCAGGAGAGTCCAGCAGGGAGGTTGGGTGGCCGGTTATAGCCTGAGGCCATTTGCATTGCCAGTGTCCTGGGTGGTCCCCAGGTACGGACTTGAAAATCACAACATGATACAGAGAGGCTTTCCTATGCCCAGCTTCTAATTCACAGATTCAATTAACTTCAGATTGGAAATATTCAGGGGGATTAAAAAAAATACCCAAACCAAAACCTCTGGGCATCTAGTGTGTATTTGTAATCCCGGTACTTGGGAGACTGAGGCAGGAGGATTGCAGGAAGTTTAAGGGCAACCTTGTTTACAAGCCATACCCTGCCCCTCAAAACAAAAGCAGGGGCTGGAGAGGTGATTGGCTGGTTAAGAGCACTCGTTGCTATAGCGGAGGACCCGGGTTTGGTTCCCAGCTCCTGCTTGGGTGGCTCACTACTGCCTATAGCTGCAACTCCAGGAGATTTGACACACAGGCAGGGGAGATGAGCTCACAAAAGAAGTGAACCCCCTAAATTCCAGGACCACAACAGGCCTGAAAAGGGGTCTGAACCCAGCCTTTCTCTTCCAACCTAGGGCGCTCATTCTAACCAGGGACCTGTTGCAGTGAAGGTTGGGCCCTGGCTAAGATTGTGGCTCTGCCTCTGGTCTTTTCCTTACCTGGTCAGCACCTGGCCTACATCCAGGCATCCAGGTTGGTGAGATGGAGAGTTCAGGACTTGGCACAGGGCCAGCTGCTGAACCCATCTGTCCCACAACCTCAAGTGTCCACTTCCCCTGTGAGCACCAGCCTTCCTGGCAGGAGTGGCTCTGGCTCTCTCAGCATCACCTTTAGGGGAAAGAGTTGATGGGATGTGAGCTATGAGGATGAAGGCAAGGAGGATGGTGCACATTAAAGCAAGCAGGAAGCCTGATCTTTTCAGAAGCATTAGGTGAGACCTCAGGACTCTGCACCGGCTGTTCCTTCTGCCTGCTCCATCCTTCCCTCTCACCTCCTCCTCAGCTGGGCTTTCTAGACGCCCCTGGGAAGAGATGGAGGTTTCTTCAGCAGTGGCTTCAGAGTTGGGCCTTTCTCTCAGGGTCTGTGGCCCATCAAATGGGATGGGACACAGACAGGTGAGCCAGGAGGGAAGGTCACAGCCAAACACCAACACACACTGTCTCTAGCTCCACAGTCACCGGTGCATACAACTTCAAGAAGCCTGTGACTTCTCAGCAAGGGGCAGGCTGGTGGTTCGTGCAGCTGACTGGGTACAGACAGAAGGTGTTGTATATATATGGTCACTGACTTTGTGCTAAGCATTACCCCGGAGTCACCAGATACATCCATTGTTGTCTCCTGCTCAGCTCAGGTCACAAAAAGGGGTGGGGGCTGGGATTTGAATCGGGACACCAGGTGGGGCGGGCAGCACCAGGAATCCTGCCAGGCCCTGGGGGCAGTGACTCAGTGGCAGGTCCCCACATCCCTTCTCCCACCCCTCCCTTTCCAGCTGACTCAGTCAGACTGTCCAGGGCCCTTCTCTGGAATTCTGGGCCCCAGGCAGTGTTCTTGGCCATCTCCTCTTGTTAGGCAGGGCACACCTTCCATAAAGACACTACATGAGCTCCCCTCCACCTTCAATTTCCTCTCTGCTTCAGGTCTGCTGGATCGAACATCTCTTCCAATCACCTTGGGGGAAGAGGAGGCACACACAGGACCCTTGAGGAAGCTGAGTGGTACAGTCTGGGGAAGGCATGGCCTGTCCAGCCTTAGTATCTTGTCTCCCCACAGGTGTCCCCCATTTGTCCCTACCTCTCAGCACAGCCTCAGCTCTGGCCTCACGCCCCACCCAAGGCCAGGTGGGCACAGATCTCTGTCACTGCCTGAAACTAGGATGAGTCACCATTTCTGCTCTGTGCTGCCAAGCTGCTGGGGATGGCCAAGTGGGGGAAGGGATGTGGGGACAGGGCCAACACACACGCACACGCACACACACACACACACACACACACACACACACACACCTCCTCTGTTTGTCTGTCTCTTTTTCCCTTTCGGATGTCCCCAGCTCTCCAGGAGATCCCAATTCCTGGGATGCCATCAGAGGTCTTCAGAGAGGAAGAAGTAGGTGTTAGAGCCCAGGGAGCCCTGAAAGATGGGGAGAAAAACCTGGGTCCCAGCCTCTGTATACTCCGTGACTGGCCTGGGGAAGACACAGCCTCACTGCTGACAAACGTGACCCGTGGACACCCTGTTGGTGCCCTACCAGCCTGTGCTCTGCCCCTGATCCTTGTCCCCTCTAACTTCTTCTCCTTTCTGCCCCATTCCTCATCCTCAAATCTGGAACATTCTAGCCTACTTCTCCTAGCAGGTGAGCAGGGTAGTCCCAGGGAGATGGGGTGTAGAGAAAGCAGATGAATGGCCAGAGGAGTAGAATGAAGTCCTTGTCCGCAAGAGGGTGACGGTTGATCTGAGCTCTGCATGGCCAGAAGGAAGGTCAGGCTAGGAACAGAGGGCCACACATTCTAGGTGGAGGGAAAGCTGAGCTAAAACAGTTGGCAGGAACTGATCGGGGCCTGTGGTGAGTGGGGGCAGGGGTGAGGAGTACATATAGCTGGCAGGTCGGGGGCATTTATATCTTCCAGTTTGGTGGAAAAACTGGGAAGGTTTAAACCTGAGGGATGTCTGCCTTGAAATGATCTCTCAGGGATGTTGTGCGTTTGTAGTCCCAGCTACTTGGGATGCTGAGGCAGGATGATTACTTGTGCCAGGGAATTTGAGGCTAGTGTGATTTCATCTCAGCAACAAAATAAAGAACAATCCTTCTGGCTTCTCAGTGGGAAACACACTGTGCCTCAGAGCTGGGGCTGTGGAGGGGCCAGAGGTGGGATATGGAGGGGGTTGAAGCCTGGGGATGTGCTCCTTGAAGAGTTGGGAAGAGAACTTTGAAGGTGGAGGTGCCTCAGCTCACAGACGCCATATGTTCTTTCACAGGGAGAACTCATCATTACCCACATTCAACCATTCCTCTAAGAATACATGGCCAAGGCCCAATGTCAGACCCCAGGGAACCAGGTCTACTCTTCCACTCTCCTCCCTAGGTGTGGCTGGCACAGCTCACCCTGTGTCATCTGCAGAGAGGGAAATGGAGCCTTAGGGTGGACCAGCGCTCCTGGTCAGGAGCCTGGGCACCAAGGAGTGCTAGCACAGGAGCTCTGCCCTCTGTCTCCCTGCCACAGCCTTGCTTCCTTGGCGTGGTGACAGGGGGAAGAGTAATGGAGCAGAAGCCACAAGAAGACAGTATTGGGAGTGATGCTTAATGGTATCCATCCACCCACCATGCTGGTGACATCTGGGGACAGCAGACTGAGCAGGGGCATCTGCTGACTATGGAGCTGTGGCATAGTACTGAGTGTCTGCTGCCTGGCTCCATACCCACAGAGGCAAGTGTGTGTGCTTGCCTGTGAGTGTGTGTGTATATACAATTGTGTGTCACCATGTATGTGCATGGATGTGTGTGTGTATAACTGTGCATATGTATCTGTTAGGTGTGTATGTAAAATTATGTGTGTGCCTTTGAGTGTGTCTGTGTGACATGTACATCCATGTGAGCGTGTCACTGTAAATGTGTGTGTGAGACTGTGAGTGAGTAGTGTGTGTATAACCACGCATATGGCATGTGTGTAATCCTGTGTATGCATGTTGATATGTCTTTAAACAGAGAATGTATCTGTGTGTCCATGTGAATGTGTCTGTGAAACCAAGTGCATGCTTGTGAGTGTGTATGTGTGTGTGTGCACATGTTGGGTGTTTCCCCCTACAGCTTCTGGGACCCGATTTGACCCAGTGACCCTCACGTAGTTGCTTTCAATTGGACTCTAGTTTCAGTGCCTAATCCTTGGCCCTGTTTTCGCCTCTGATGAGAGAATAATTAACCAAAGACTCATTTCCCAGGCTTCCTTCCCATTATCCCTGCCAAGTGAAAATATTCACTATGGGGAGGAGACGCTGCTTGCTGGGGGAGCGTAGAGCCAGAGTGTCCACAGCCAGTAGAGGAGAAGTACCCCTTGGGAGGTAGTCTAGTGTGAATCTGGACACTTAGCCTTGGGAGAGGAAAGGGACCAGAGTAGATTCGGAGCTACCTCACTGCGTGGCAAGTTCTTGCCCTCTGGGCCTCTTCTTCCTCCTTTTTTAATGTGTAGGTTTGCACTAGAATTTAGTCTTTCTAAAGCGGTTCTTCTGAAGGTGAAAAGGTGATATTCCAAACAAAACTAAGTCAATGGCAGTCTGTGGTTCCTTAAGGTTGGGAAAGGACTAGGTGATGCAGGTAAACTAATTTCTTTACGGCAGGACAGTTCACTCAGGGCTTTTGTGATTAAACTTTGTTTCCTTGGGTGGGTGATGCAGTGTTGAATTCAGAAAGTATGGGTGGGTTTGGGGACTCACACATCTTTCCAGCTCTTTCTGTGTCCTCTCAGCTGTGCCCCCCCCAGGGCACTTTCCAGTGCCTAGAGAACAGCTATCACGTAGTGCAGACAGACCTTGTTGTGGGAGTGAGTGCTGGTCTCCAAGGTGGAGAGGAGTTTTGAGGCTGCCTATCTCAAACATAATTGTTTTTAACCAGAAAGCCCTCCTCAAGCATCTCTTGGACTACAGTCTGAAGAAACAGCCATTGAGAAATACAAGCATCCAGGTCCCTATGTACCATCATCTTCACTCAAGGAAGGGAGGTGCAGTGTGCATGCCTGCAGGGACTGATCCCACCGTTGGAAAGATGCCTGTGACTCCTCCCCTCGGCAGTCCACACAGACTGTCCTGAGCTTGCGGGAAGATGCCAGCTCTTGACAATGTGTTCGGGAACACTAAGGCTGGGGAGGGGCAAGCCCTTGTCCCAGTCACTAGCAGATAAGAGGCACAGCTGGGAACAGGATGCAATGATTCCCACACTGAACTACAGAGGCGCACAGCAGATCAGAGTCTTGCAAAGGCTTGGACACAAGATGTTTGGGGGAGTGGGAAGAGGCATATGAGTGTCCTGTCTCGGGTTGAAGTCCTGCCCAACACTGTGAGGCTATTATCCCAGAAGATGAACAAGTGTAAAAGTTCTGCCGGCTTCTGAAGGCCCTGTCCCACACTCTACAGCTATTTCCTGAGAAACAGACATGGGTTATGCCCAGGAATGTGGCTCCAGGAAGAGTGGATATACCGTGCAGGTTGAAGTGGATGTTCTGGGGTCCTTGCGTGTGAACCCAGAGCCCGCTGAGTTGATGTGACCTGTTTGCCACAGGGCGTGTGTGTGGATAGCGCAGCGGACATTTGTCCTGTTCAGGGCTCCGGGTAACCGGCTGCACCCTGGCGTCCCGCATGTGGTGGGTGCGACAGCTGTTGGGCGCGTGGCCCGGTCAAGGTGTGCGGCGGTGGTGCGCGGGGGTGTGATCGTGCGTGTGGCGGCCCCGCCCCGTCGGGGGCCGGGCAGGTGTAGGCGGGCCGCGGGGACCCCGCCAGGACAGGCCGGGAGAGCCGGCGGGAAACAGGAAGCGGGGTGGGGTGGGGGGTGGGGAGGCGCGGCCGGCCCGGAGAGCGGCCGGGAGTACTGCTGGATCGCGGCGGGGCGCGGGCGATGTGGGGAGGCCCGGGCGGCCGCGGGGTCGGGGGCGGAGCCAATGACCCCGAGGGCACCGCCCCGTCGCGCCGCCGGAGCGGTCGGCTGAGCACCGAACCCAGAGCCCAGGGAAGTTGCAGCACCCGCGGTGAGTGCGAAGAGGACCAGGCGGGACGGAGCGTGGATAGGAAGGGACACGGGCGGGACAACGTGAGGATCCGAAAGGACGTTGACGGGACAGCTGGAGGACACGGGAGGACGCGGGCAGGACAGGGCATGGACCCGGGAGGGTACAGGCAGAGCAGCATGGGGAACCGGGAGGACGGAGCGGGACAGCGCGGGGACCCGCGGGCGACGCCCAGGTGCGATGGCCGCGGCTCCGTGCCCACCGTGCCTGTTGCTCGCAGACTCCGAGGACGCGACAATGCAGGGCCGGGCGGAGGCAGGCGAGGCCGACGAGGAGACGGGAGCAGGCTCGGGGTCGGAGGCCGAGGAGGACGCGCTGTGGGAGCGGATCGAAGGCGTCCGTCACCGGCTGACGCGCGCCCTGAACCCGGCCAAGCTCACGCCGTATCTGCGCCAGTGCCGCGTCCTGGACGAGCAGGACGAGGAGGAGGTGCTCAGCACCTACCGTTTCCCGTGCCGTGCCAACCGCACCGGTAAGCCCGCCGCCGCCAGAAGTTTCCTGGGCCCACTCCAGATAGACAGCTGGATGTGGTTGCCTGTGCGGATGGTGACCCCTGTGGGATCTTTACTTTGCTCTTTGACTTCTCTGGTTCTCCCTGTCCCATTTGTGTGGCGACTCACCACTTAGAGAAATCAGTTTTCCTCAAGTGCTGAAGTTTGGTCTCAATTTTCTGAGACTTCTTTCTCACAGGGTGTCCTTGGGCCAGAGCTGGCAAGGGAGCTGTCTCAGTCAGTGAACTTAAGCCAGTGAGGGCATTTTAATGCCTGGGGAAACAGGCATCAATGCCCTTGGGTGTGCGTGAGTGTGTGCGGGTGTGTATGTGTGCGGGTGTGTATGTGTGTGTGTGTGTGTGTGTGTGTGTGTGTGTGTGTGTGTGTAGAGGGTGCTGGGATCTGCTGCAGTGCAGGTGCTGTGGGGAACGTCTTTTTTGCCAGCCAGAGAAGACTGAGTTTTGCTCTCTGATGTGTTGGGACAGGCCCCTGTGTGTGTCACAGTCCAAACATCTGGGGAACATGGGCCCTGGAGCATTGTGGTGTTGGAGAGCAGGGGCACTGGGGAAGCCTTCATCCTGACCCCGCTGCTTCAACCTTTGCCCTCAGGGCGCCTCATAGACATCTTGCGCTGCCGTGGCAAGAGGGGCTTCGAAGCCTTCCTGGAAGCCCTGGAATTCTATTACCCAGAACACTTCACGCTGCTCACTGGCCAGGAACCTGCCCAGCGCTGCTCTATGATCCTTGGTGAGCAATCTCAATGGGTGCCCCAGCCTCAATGCCAGGCCAGAGGTTTCTTACCCTAGCCATATCAGGACCTCCTCCCACTGTACCTGTTGGACAGATAGAGAAACTGAGGCAGAGACTGCAGAAGTTTACTCAGGGCTCCCAGCATAAGCAGAGGGTAGCAGAGTTCTCTCTAAGCATCTTCCTGAATGCTATGACTTGCACACACAGCTTAGAGTTTCTCATGTAAACATTCGTGAGTCAGTGAGATGGCTCAGTGGGCAAGGACACAAAGGCAGTAAGCCTGGTCACCTGAGTTCAGTCACCAGGACCCACATGGTAGAAGGAGAGAACCACCTTCTGAAAGTTGTTCTTTGACCTCCATGTAATGTTCTCCCCTGCCCCCAGTAAATAAACAAACAAATGAATGTCATGATAGTAAGAAATTCAATTCCAGTGTGGTATGTTGGTCTGTAATAACCCTCAAGAGGCAGAGGCAGGACCAAGTTCAAGGCCAGCCTAGGCTACGTAGTGAACTGCAAGCCGGCTTTGACTATACACCCAGCCCTCATGTCTCTTTTTGTTTTGTGGGACAGTTGGTGAGGCTTCTTTTCTGAGCAGTTAGACATAACAGGCGTGGCCTGCCTGTCTTGTCCAGGATCTTGGCTTTTTGTTGCTGTTGTTTTTTTTGTTTTTTGTTTGTTTGTTTGTTTTTTTTACAGAAGTGTTGGTCCCACTTGTTTGAAGTGACAGCATAATCAATGTGTATTGGTGAAACTGTAACATAACTCATTTGTGGGATCCCTTGCTGGTGGACAACCAGGTTGTTTCTAGTTTTGTAACATTTTATTCTCCTGTGGGCAGTTCTGTGCAGCTCTACCCTGGGCTGGGGGGAGTTTTTGAAGTGGAGTTTCTCAAAGAATGCATACATTTTAAGTGTTTTATGACCATGCCTCCCCCATCCCCCAGCAGAGTGTAGGGTCCCCTTTGCATACCTTTTCGGATTTGGAGCATGATCTTGAAACATTTTTTTGCCTGGCAGATATGTAAAAATTATGTTTCGGGGTTGTGTCTTCTGGTTTTGGTTTTTTTTTTCCCTTTGAGACAGGGTTTCTCTGCGTTATGCTCTGTAGACCAAGTTGACCTCGAATTCAGAGACTCACCTGCCTCTGCCCACCAAGTGCTAGGATTAAAGGCATGCGCCACCACCCCCTAGCAAGGTTTTTATCTTCTTAAGTAATGCAGTTCATAGCTTACTATGTAGTGATCAGCAAGTAAACAAGATGGGTCCAGTGGTGATTAAGCTTAAATAAGTTGATACAGTGTCTGATATAAAGAATGGTGCCAACAAACACTAGTGCCTGGTATTAACTGTTATTGCTGGTGGATTGGAACATGTGTTTAGTTTTTTCCCTCCTGTTTTTATTTAGTAGTTTGCTTTTCTTGTTGTTTTGGGGGAGCTCTTTGTGTATTATGGCTTTGAGTCCCATTATACTTTCTTCCTCCTTTAGTTTTGCTTGTCCTTTAACTTTGTTACCTCTTTCACTCTTCAGAGTTTTGTTTTGTTTTTGGTTTTTTGAGACAGGGTTTCTTTGTGTAGCTCTGGCTGTCCTGGAACTTTATAAACCAGGTTGGCCTCCATCTCAGAGATCCACCTGCCTCTGCCTTGCTAGTCCTGGGCTTAAAGGCATGTACCACTGCACCTGGCCAGAGATTTCAAACAAACAAACTTTATTTTAATACAGATTTTTCCACTTTATTTTTCTCTAACTCCTGGATTTTATGCCTCGTTTGGGAAGAACTTCCTTGTCTAACAATAGCAAGAATGTCTTCCATGAAGTGATTTTATGGTTTGAGTTTTTCTGTGCAGTCCAGCATTTCCCTTGGTTTTATTCAACCTTCCTGAATATTCTTTTTCCTGTCCTGGCAGATGAGGAGGGACCCGAGGGGCTGACCCAATTCTTGATGACTGAGGTGCGGAGGCTTCGAGAAGCTCGAAAGAGCCAGCTACAGCGAGAGCAGCAGCTCCAGGCCCGGGGCCGGGCACTGGAAGAAGAGCGGGCAGGGCTGGAGCAGCGGCTGCGGGAGCAGCAACAGGCGCAGGAACGCTGCCAGCGGCTGCGTGAGGACTGGGAGGCCGGCAGCCTGGAGCTGCTGCGGCTCAAGGACGAGAATTACATGATTGCCATGCGCCTGGCTCAACTCAGCGAGGAGAAGAACTCGGCTGTGCTGCGCAGCCGAGACCTGCAACTTGCGGTAGGCCCTGGGGAGATGGTGGAGTTGGGTAGAGAAGAGAGACGTTTGAACAACAAAAAGATGGTAACATGGTCATCAGAATGAGAGTTCTTTGACTGCTCTGTGTTCATGTCTCATTCTATTATGACTGGTTCTGTTACTCAGGGAGATACCCCCACAAAGCATGTGGCCATTCTGGGAATAAGGTTATTATTGCTATTATTGTTATTATTTTGAGACAGGGTCTGAAGTATCCTGAGTTGGTCTCAGGCTTGGTATGTAGCTGAGGAGAGCCTTAAACTTCTGTTTTATTTTATGTGCACTGGTGTTTGCCTGCATGTCTGTGTGTGGGTGTCAGATCTTGGAGTTATAGACTGTTGTGAGCTGCCATGTAGGTACCGGGAATTGAACTCCAGTCCTTTGGACGAGCAGTCATTGCTCTTAACCGCTGAGCCATCTCTCCAGTCCTGAGAGCCTTAAACTTCTGATCCTCCTGCCTCCACTTCCCAAATACTAGGACACAGGTGTCTTGTTTACCTAGTGTGTAAGTGCTGGGGATTTGGTGCATGCTAGGCAAGCAGTGCTGAGGAGTACCCCTGCACTCTGGGAAGAGTTTTGGTTGTCACAAGTAGGACAACGATGCCATTAGCATTTAGTAAGTAGAGGCCAAGGATGCTGCCACATGTTCCACCATGCCCAGGATAACCCCCGCAACAGACTTATGCAGCTCAGAATGTCAGTAGTGCCAAGGTCATGAAACTTGGGGCTGTAAGGATTCAGCGAGGTGAGGGCTGGGAATGTCAAATGCAGAGAATGCTTGCCAAGGACAGTGTTGAGCCTGTGCCCTGTCAATCATCACAGTCATCCAACACAGGTTCTGTGCCTGGCTTGTCCTCACAACACACGATGCTCAAGTTCCTGTCTCCAGTACAGACACGAGGGCTTACAGTGGTAGAGGGTGTGCCCAAGGACTCAGAGTCTAGACATGAACTGCACTTGCCTGGTACCTGAGCAGGCCTCCTCCTGAGGATGCCATGCTGCCTGTTTGGTCCTCTCCAGTGGAGCCCCAGGTTGCCTCTCATGGACTGTCTGTCAAAGGCTGAGGGATGGTGCGCCTTTCTCATTCCTCCATTCTGCTTGACTCCAAATGGAATTTCTGCCATGTTTGATGAGCACCATGTGTTGCCCAAGCACTGAGGAATTAAATGGCTCAGAGGCTTCCTGTGCCAGGGGCACACAGCAGACCTTCTCTAGGAATTAGTTTACAGTGGCTTCTGACCTTGGTATTTGGAGTCCCTCTCTCACAAGCCTGGTTTCAGTGTTGGTGGTGATGACATGGGGACTGGGGGTTGGGAACAGTACGTGGGACTCTGGGGCACCATTGTCCGGGTGTGCATTTATTGGCCAGCTCAGTGTTTTGGGGAGGGGAACCCAGAGATGAGATGATATTCCTGAGGCCATGTCCTCACTTGAGGTGCAGGTGGTGTGTTTGCAGTCAGGAGTCAATTGTACGTGGGTGACCAGGGGATGTCCTGTGTGTGTCATGGGGAGGGGCAGTGATGGGCTGTGCCAGTGGCTGGAAAAGAGGAAGGGTCCTTTTGCTCACAGATGGGACCATCTGCTTCAGCGGCTGCCCTTGCAGATGTGGGTAGAGAGTGAGGAGGAGATGAGATGAATAGAGGAACCCACCCCTCATCCAATGGCACGTCTGGAAGCTTTCCCTGTCTTAGAATTTCAAGAGGCCTCACAGGTGGAGGTTCTCAGCGCTGCCAATGGGCCTGGCTTCCCCATCTTGGCCTCCTCCCGCCGCGGACAGGTGTCTGTGGTGGCTGATTTAATACCGTGTTTTATAGGGTGCAAAGTTAATGAGCTGTTATTTCTAAGCAACATAAATTTAAGGAGTGAACGCTGTAATTTCGTGCTCAGGAGTTTGTACACTGGGATTAAAGGCATCCGGGTTTCCCGGGGCTTGGCTGGCTGACCTGTGTTCTGAGCTCACTGGGGAAGCCGGCTGGCCCGAGGGTCAGGCAGGAACCTGGGTGTGCATTTGCGGTTTGCTGTGAAGGGTGTGGCCAGGCCAGCCCTTGAAACCCGCTGTCTTTCTCCTCTGGGTCACAAAGCATGTTTTGTGAGTGGAAAGGAATGCGGGGGTCAAGACTTTCTGAGTCTGCGGAGGAGGAGTGCACTGTTCATTTGAGGAGCCGCCCACCCAGCTTCAGCCTGGGGTGTGTATGTATGTGCTGTTCTGGCCTCCAAGGCCTGGAGGACCAGCAGTCATTTTCAACCAGGACACTCCTAGGACGCCAGGCGCTAATTCTCTTGAGAACATCACCAGAGGTCTTTGTCCTTTTTGTCCTCTTCCCCCCTCTCACCCCAGCGACCTCACTGATGGTCTGCACCTGTTGCTCCTCTTCCCTCAGCTTGGCCATCCCAGAGCCCACATGCATTTGGCAAACATCCCCTGGAACAAGAACACTATACTCCAGCAAACTGATCATGCATGGTGGACCTTGGGCCAGGCATTACCCGCTGACCACCCCCACCCAGCTCCCAGGCCAAAGGCTCTGGCTTCCCACACTGAGCTGGTGACAGGCCAGGCCTCTTGGCTTTCTTTCTAAAAGCCCCACAATGGCTGTGTCTCACTTGTGGTTGCCTGCTTTGCCCTGTCATTGTCTTGCTCAGTTCTCAACAGCTCTGGAAGGCAGGGGGAGGGGAGGGACCCACTGTGCTGATGATAAAGCTGAGGCTGGGAGGAGATGAGGGATTTGCTTGGGATGGCACCGCACAGGCGGTCAACACTGAAGCCTACACCTGGATGTGGGGGAGTTGGGCATGAACCAGCAAGCTTATCTCTTGGAGAAAACCTCTCTGTAAGGAATTTCTTTTCTCTTTTTCTTTGTTTAAAGACACGGTCTTGCCGGGCGGTGGTGGCGCACGCCTTTAATCCCAGCACTCGGGAGGCAGAGG
>JAQHUG010000353.1:854611-889105 GCA_028555095.1 Dicrostonyx torquatus
TCTCAAACTCACAGAGATCCACCTGCCTCTGCCTCCCAAGTGCTGGGATTAAAGGTGTGTGCCACCACCACCCGGCATTGTTTGGGATTCTAAATTGGTAATCAAAGTACAAAGCTGGGGTGCTGGGGAACACGTGTGGCACCTGGAATATCTTGCTGCCTCTGCTGCTGCTGTTGGTGATGAACCACCTATAAATCCCGTGTTCTATGCCCAAGCCTTCTATCACTCTGAAGAGCCCGACTTCTCTCATTTGTCACTGTACCGCTTGCTGTTCCTCGCTAGAGAGGATCTTCCCCTGGGGCTTCTTCCTACCCTCTGCTCCCCCTGCAGCTGCTTTCAGGTTAGATTCCAATGCCACCACCCTCATTGGTCTGTGAGCAAGACAGGCTCTGGTTCTTCATCCTAGGTGTGTTAGACATTGGTCTGGGGATTAGGGGTACAGGCTGGGTTCCACAGGTATCTGGGCCTGAAGGGTTCTAAAGAGAAAATGCAAAGCCTGCCGGGGTGCTGCTGGAGTAGGGGTGGGGCGGGTTGGCTGGGTGAGTGGGTGGGTGTGTCTGACTTGAGCTTTGGAGTGGCAGCAGTATGGATCAGGCTGGGGAGGGGGGAAAGGTGAGGGCACTTCAGGGGCATTGGTCCTAGGTGAGACTCATGGCCTGTTTCAGGCAGCAGAATCCTGGCTGCTTTTCAGGCAGTATTACAGTCCTGACTGGACTCTTCTTCCCATATTCCTCCCCCTTCTCTAAGGTCTCTGGCCATCCGAGTATCAGGTTGGAGTCCTTCTGGGGGCCTGGAGCCCCAGGATAAGAGTCCAGATAGCCTGCCTGTCCTTGGGGACAGATGGTCTGGGGCCGTGGTGCGAAGGGTGCTGTCGGGACCTGGTTCGGCCAGGACAGAACAGAAAGAGGTGAGGTCCCTCTCCCTGAGTTGGGGACGAGAATCCTGCTCTAAAAAGGATAGATGTTGGTTGGTGGAGCAGCAGCAATTTGTGGAGCTCCTGGGGACTGGCTGAAGTAGAACTGCTCCTGCCCTCAGCCTGCCGTGGCTAGCATCTATTTTGGTAGAGGGGGAGGTGGTGCAGGATGACAGCATCTTAACAGAGCCACATCCATAAAAATCATTCCCTGCTTGGGTTTTTCAGCCAAGGGCAGAAGGCACTGGCCTGGAGGGGGCAGGCCTGGAAACTGAGGCCCAGCAGAGGACCTTGCCCTGGAACCAGGGCTCTACACTCCCCTTCCTGCTGGACTCAAAGGGTAAGCCTGGCCTGTGGGTGGACCTGTTGGACTCATGAGACCCAGGCAGTCAGGGCTCCTTCAGTCTAGGATCAGGGTAGCAATAGAAAGGCCCAGCAGTGGATGCACAAGTCCATGTCTGGTGCCCTGCAGGGCTGTGGCCTTCTTTTCGTGTTGTTCCTGTGCCTTTCTCTGTGTTCGCTAGGTGCTAACTATGAAAGCTGCGCTGCATTAAGAGTCCAGATATCTTGCTTTGAGTCCTGGCACTGTTTGTTAGGGACTAGGGGGCTCTGAGCAAATCCCTGTCTCTTCTTCACCTAAGCTTCCCACTTGAAGATGGTCCTTGCAGCCCTATAGAGGGTTATATCACTGGCCAGCGAAGTTCCTTGAAGCTGATCCCTGGGTTCACTAGCCTCCTGTGTCCTCCCTGTCCTGCCCAAATCCAGCCTGCCAGTCCTTCCATGAGGCCCTGGATGCCTGGGCAAAGGGACCGGGTGCAGAGCCCTTCTACATTCGAGCCAACCTCTCCCTGCCCGAGCGGCCAGACCCCCACGCCCTTTGTGTGAAAGCCCAAGAGATACTGCGGCTGGTGGACCCCGCATACAAACGGAGTCAGGAATGGTTCTGCACTCGGGTTGACCCCCTCACCTTACGGGACCTGGACCGGGGCACTGTGCCCAATTATCAGAGGTGACACTGGAGGCTGGGATAGGGGCCCATGGGATCTGATGTGGGGTTGTAGCCCTCTTTTCCCTGGACTCCCTCATTGCCTTCTGGGACAGGATGAGTTGGAGGAGGAGTTGGGGCTTGTTTTTCTCTTCAAGTGTGTGACCTAACTTTCTCCTGCAGGGCGCAGCAGCTTTTGGAAGGCCAGGAAAAATGCCTGCTCTCCAACAGGCACCGAAGTCCTCGAAGCAACGTAAGCAGGGATGGCGGGCAGGGAGAGGCATTGATGACAGACCAATAGGATGGTGTTCAGAGGAAGGAATAGGCTGAGTATCTTAGCATCCTTGAGGGAAGAGAAGGGGATGGGGCTACTTTACGATTCAGCGGGATTTGATTGACCTACTAGGCACCTAGGAACAGATAGCATTAGTTTCCTTGTGCAGGGCGGTGGAGAGATGAACCGTAACGAGATGTGCCCTGGGCTCAGGAATGTGGCTCGTACACTGTGGGCACCTGAGAACAGCCATGTGCTCAGTCCCTGGGCCGGGTCACCCCTGTGCTCATTGCAAAGTGAGTTTCCCTGAGTAGGTTCCTGGGAGACCCCTTTGCTGGAGAGTTGGCATGGAGTGTGTACCAGGTAGACTGTGAAGAGCCTGTAGCCATGTGGTTGCCTCTGCTGCTACCAGAGGTTGTTCTTCCTGCCTCCTGGACAGCAAACAGCTGTCCCTACATATCCGGGGCCTTGTGCCTGCCCCCTGTGCTTGCTCCATAGCTGTCAGGCTTGGAGCTAGATAGTGTGGGTATCATTGATTTTCCTACAGAAGGTCTTGCTGCTAGTTCACTGGAGGGCCAGGGGCTGGGCTGGGCCTGCGGGGAGACTTATGTGCAGACCTATTGAGCCTGGACAGCAGTGTCAGGAAGCCCCCCCCCCCCCACTGGTATCGGTGTCCCCTGGGGGATGGGCACCCTCCTTGGGATGGACTGTGCTTTGTGTGACCATCTTCCTTCTTGTGCTCCTAGCTGAAGAAACGAGCCCTGGGGCTGGTGAGGCCCAAGCCTGCAGGGGGCGCTGCGGGAGACTCGCCCGAACAGCTATCGGCAGAGCCCTGCTCAGGTGAATCTGAGGGCATGGGAAGCAAGCCCACTGCTCAAGTGTCCAGTGCGCCTCTGAGCGGAGGCTGGTTTAGAAGTGGGGAGAGTCTTGAGGGACAAGACCCCTGATGGTGGGATGGATTGAAGGCAGCCCATTGGCAGGTGCTGGAGTGTGTGTATGTGTGTGTGTATCTGATGAGGGTTAATATCTGTACCACCTACCACAGCAACAGGGGCTGGGGAGGAGCTGGATGAGGAAGTTGCACTTCTGAGGGGCAGCAGAGGCTAGGGAACACTTTGGCAGAGAGGCCCTTTCTACCAGAGCCTCCAGGACTGGACGGGAGCCCATTCCTGACAAAGTTCATGCAAAGTCACAGGAGCTTGGTGTGGGTCGTGACTTTGGTGGGCAGAGTAGATGGATGTGGAGAGCCAGTCTGAAGTTCAGGAGACTCAGCGAACCCTCGCTCAGGGGGTTCCCTATCTGTCAGGTGAGACAGGTAGTGTAGTCAGAGTGAGGTGCCCTGGAGCATGTGCTGGGGACCTTGGTAGGTGTGACTCGAGCTTGGGGTGGCTAGTGGAAGTGACCTGGGCTGACAGATGGCAGGTGCATAGCTTTGAGCTGCAGGTAAAAGCTCTGACCTTGCAGACAGCTGAAACAGGAGCACAGCCCAGGCAGAGGCTGGATTCTCCCCAGGCCCTCAGGCAGTACTTACACATCAACAGGAGGACATAGCCTTTGCCCTGGGATGTTGGGAAGTCAGCTGCAGGGCACATTGAAAGTGGAGTCACGTGATCAGACTGGTGGTTGAAAGCCTCTCCCTAAGTGCTGAGCAGGGAGTGTCCTGTAGGGGGCAGATCTGAGACAGGATCAGAAAGCCGCCTTCTGCAAGAGTCCCAGCTTGTGTGTGTGTGTGTGTGTGTCCGTGAGCACAACAGGACTCAGGAAAGGAAACTAGGTGGCAGAAGATGATGTTTAAGTATCCTGTGGAACCCTTCATCTCTTCCACGCCCCTCTCCTCTGCAGAGTTAGAGCGAAGCCTTAAACCGTACAGTCTGGTGCGGCCACTATTGGTGTCTGCCCTACGGCCTGTGGTGCTCCTGCCTGAGTGCCTGGCCCCCCGGCTCATCCGCAACCTGCTGGATCTGCCCAGCTCCAGGCTAGATTTCCAAGTGTGCCCTGCAGGTGAGTCTGCCACCTGGGTGGTTGGGAGGATTGGCATAGGGTGGAGGAGTGCTGGGTGGCACTGGACAGCCGATCCTATGGCCCCTCGTCCTGCATGTCCTTGTTCTCAGCAGAGAGTTTCTCTGGAGAGGAACAGTGTGCATCCTCAGCTCCCGGAGCCCCCAAGGCCTGGCCTGCCACCCCCGGGCTGGGCAGCAGGATCCGTGCTATCCAGGAGTCTGTTGGGAAGGTAGGTGCTGCAGGGTGCTAGGCTAGGATGCCATTTGGGACCCAGAACCAGCATCTGCGCCATCTCTTGGGCTCTTCAGTGTCTTCCCTGTCATGGTTGGGTTGGGACCATGACTCTGTGGTCACTCTGAGGTGTGGGCTGGTATTTCTTACCTGAGCATCCTTATTTCTAAACTTCCACTGTCCTGCTTGCTGGCTGGGGCTGCAGGGAGGTGACTGATCGGGGGAGTGGCAGTTGAGATCCAGGTCCCTCATGACCCTGGGTCTCCAGTCTGCTTTGGTCATTTGCTGATGAAGCAGGACTTTCTCCTGGGAGGTAGTGACAAGGTGGGTCAGCAGGAGGGTGTCCCAGAAGTAAACTGTCTGTCTGTCCGAGAAGAAGCACTGTCTGTTGGAGCTGGGTGCACGGGGTGTGCGGGAGTTGGTGCAGAGCGAGGTCTACCCCATCGTCATTCATGTGGAGGTGACTGAAAAGAATGTCCGTGAGATCAGGTGAGTGGTGGCCACAGTGGGTGCCCCCTGTGGAAGCCTCTGTCTGCATCTTTCTGTCACCTGCCTGTCCATCTGTGCATGCTTGTATTATGTATGTGTATTGTGTATTAGAGAGGGTTAGCTCTGTAACACAGGTAGGTCTGTATTTTGTGTATCATGTGCATGTGTGTATCATAGGTGTATCATAGGTGTATGTACTATGTATCTCAGATATTCAAGTTATCATATATGTGTGTATCGTGTATCATGTATGTATATGTTCCAGATTATTATATCCCAGTGTATTATTTATTACATATATTTATATTTATTTATATCATGTTTTGTAAGTGTATCTTGTCTATGTATTATGCAGGTCATTTGTCATATGTGTAACCCTCCTGCCCTCATAAGTGTACAGCAGACTTGCCACACATAGTATACATTATGTATTATATACACATCATGTGTCATATGAATATTGTGCTTTTGTTGAATTGTGTGTGTTGTAGCTGTGTGTATTGTGTATCAGCATGTATTGATGTGTGATATGTTGTCTGTTATATATGTATGCATATAATATGTATTATGTGTATATGTCATATATGTATCATGGTGTGCACACGTGTGTGTGTGTGTGTGTGTGTGTGTGTGAGCACATGCACATGCACAACCTGCTCTGACTGCCACCTTCCTCTGCAGGGGCCTGCTGGGCCGTCCAGGCTGGCGGGATTCAGAGCTGCTTCGTCAGTGCCGGGGCTCAGAACAGTTTCTCTGGGGACTGCCATGTTCCTGGGTGCAGGTGCCTGCTCATGCATGGGGCCATGCAGAAGAGCTGGCCAAGGTGGTGCGTGGCCGCATCTTGCAGGAACAGGCTCGCCTTGTGTGGGTGGAACGAGGCAGCAGCCGAGGGGGCAGCGGCAGCAGCAGTGAGGCCTGAGGACCATCCTATGGCCAGGACTCTTCCAGAACTCTTCCATCCCATGCCTGGGCCTCCTCCACCCAGTGCCTGGACACTCCCCATTTATGCCTGGTTTCACCTGTGCTAGAGAGACTGCCGGTGGATGAGATCCTGTGTCTGCAGTGGAGTCAGACTTCCCAGTTGGGCCTTCCTTGTCCCATGGACGCTCCAGCATGGGACCTCGGTCCTGGACTCTTCCCAGAGTCAGCCACTGGTTTTGCACAGGCTCTGGGGGCCCACAGGGCAGACCTTGCACCTGCCCCTGACATGCTGCTTTGTGTCTCCTCACTGGCTCCCGTATCCCTAGGTTTACCCCAAGGTTTCCGTTTGTGGGTCTTACGCTTGTGTCTGGGCCCTCTCCTCACACACGCACCCTGGAATAGAGTTCTCACACTGTGGTCCAACTTTGCACACTCATGGCCTCATGGATCTCTGATTCTGTCCCTCCACCTGGGTGCCCAAGGCCCCTGGGGTCCTCACCCTGCTCTGCCACCATCATGTGGCCGCCACAGTTCACATCAGTTTTCGTGTGAGATGTCATGAGATACTGTGGCTGCCCTGGTGGGCTCGAACCCTTATGTCTCCTTGTGTCATCTCTCCTGGTGTGTAAACTTCACACCATCCCTGTGACACAGGGCACTAACAAATGTGTGTTCTGCGCAGCACACCAGGATATGTTCTCTTGGCCGGCTTCCTGTTCCCCACCTGCCTCTAGGAGGCCAGGGTGGTGGTGCTGCTAGGCCGCCAGAATGTCTGGCTTGTGGGTAACTCCCAGGCCCTTTCACTCAAGCTGCATATAATGAGTCATTAAAGTTTGTCATAGAAGTCGGTGGCCTTCTGCTTGCTTCTGTCCCTGGCCTGGGGCCCCTGCCCCACCCCTCCCCTTTTCTCCATCCCCATTGCTGGCAGATTCCACCTTTCAGGTCCCTGCCAGCTTGCTCGGTTTGTGGGGCAGGGTCACATTTCCCTTGACTCCTCCCAGAGATGCTGGCCATCTGTGCAGGCGTCACCTTACCTGCCACAGTGCCAGGTGGGGAACCCTCGGCCCTGCCCTGCCCCATCCACAGTGTCCTCTAGTGCAGGTCACTGAAGCCAGCAGGAGTGAGTGGCTTAAGGAGGCTGTCCAGGAGACCCAGAGCACATCGTGGGTGTGTGGACGGCCCTGACACAGCTCCTACAGAGTGAGGATGGTCACCTCCAGGAGGAGCAGTCCTGGCAGACTGACTGGAAAAGGTGCCCCTTGGCTTTGAGGGCTAGGTAGGATTTCACTTACAAAACTGTTCATTGCGTGTGCATCTGGGAGCAAGTGTGCAGCGCGTCCCTTGCAGGAGCCACTTCTCCCCTTTTGTCACGTGGGTCCTGGGGCTCAAACGCGGGCCATCAGCCTAGTCAGTGTGCTGCTTTACCACCAAGCCTTCTCACCTGCCCTGAGATCCCTTTCTTTAAGGGCTTTGCTGTGGTAACGCACACCTGGGTGGAGGTCAGAGGGCAACTTTCAGGAATGGGCATTTGTATGTACCTGGGAATTGAACTCAGGTCCTCAGCCTGGGTGGCAAGCGCCCTTACCCGCTGAACCATCTTGCCAGCCCTCACCATCATTTTGCAAATGACAGAAGTATCTTGTCTAATGCCGTTCAGCCAGGGAGTGGTCCTGTCTGGGATCTGATCCCAGCACCAAGCCTATGCTTTTCCCTGGTGGCACTTGGAGGAGATGGGCTGTGAAGGGGACAGGATGGGGCTGATTTTGCCTTCATTGTCCTAGTGCAGGCCTAGATCCATTCACTTTCCTGTGCTTAATTTACAAGTATTGATTGAGTGTCTAGTGTGTGCCAGGCACCGTACTGGGCTCTGGATAGTCAACAAAAGAGAAGAACCCCCCTGGCCCAGCAGTCTCACGAGCAAGACAATAAATATGTAAAATACGCTGTGCAGCTGAAAGAAAGGAGAGAAGGATCTAGGCTTCCCCAAGAAAGGAGGGTTGTTTAAATGAAGTAGACAGGGAAAGCCTCATGGTGGAAATAATGCTTGTGTAAAGACTCAAAGAAAGCAAGAAGTGGTCTCTAGGGAGCGTGGTATGGTGGGCACAGTCCTGTGGCACATCTAGGCCTGATGTGTGGTGGGTGATGCGGACGGCAGGCAGGAGGGAAAGTGAGCTAGGACCCAAGGCTGGGTCGACCAGAACTCTGTTGTCTCTGAAATAACAGGTATTGTCTCTGGCTCATTGGAGCCAGCGGCAGGGCTGTGGGGCGTAGGAAGGCTGAGGGGTTTCTTCCCATGCAGGGTCTGATGTGGCTGCAGCAGCAGGCTGTGCTGGGCCCCCTTCAGTGGGTGACTCCCTGCAGCCGCCTTTGGGGCTTCCCAAGCCTAGCGCCGCCCCTCGGACTGAAGCAGGGGCGGGGCCAGGAGCCAAGCGGCCCTGCCTGGAGGGAGGGCGGAGGAGCAGGTGGCGGGCTGGTGGCCTCTGCCGGCTGGCGGCTGGCGGGACTGTGGTGGCTCAGCTCTGGGTCTGGAGACCCAGCTTCCTCCTTTCCCATCGGTACCCGCCCCTGATGCCTGCCAGACTTTTGCCCATACAGGCCCCCCGCCTGACCAGCCTCCTACTCCAGACTGATTGGGGAGTCGGGGGTTGACTTGTCTGGGGGCCCGGTACCAATGCACTGCCGGGTCTTTCGGGGCCTGGCAGGAGCCCTCTTTACTCTCCTGTGCGTGGGACTCCTGTCTCTACGATACCACTCAAGTTTGTCCCTGCGGATGGCACAGGACACGCTCAGGTTGAACCAACAAAACCCAGAGTCCCTGGAACTGCAGCTTGGCGACATCTTCATCGCAGTGAAGACAACCAGGGCCTTCCACCGCCCTCGCCTGGACCTGCTACTTGACACGTGGGTCTCCAGGACCAGGCAACAGGTGACAGGCGGGCCACCTTGAGACCTGAGAAAGCTCCTGGCTGAGGAGCTCACAGGGGTCTTCCTGATGGTCTGGGGAGAAGCTGTCCACTGAGGGGGGTGTCTTTCTGGGGTCTCTCCAGTCGTTCATTCCTCCATGCCTGTTCCCCACTGCCATCCTCCAGGGGCTCCTCGGATTCACAGGTCTACATCTGTTGGGTTCAGTCTGGGGTCCTGCTTTAGGCTCCTCTTTCCCATTTTGGGTCCCCCTCTTCTCTTAGATTCTTGGTCCTGACTTGCCTCAGGGTCGTGGTGGATGCTAGAGAGCCCATTGGAAGGTGCAATCCACCAGACCTGAATAGTTGCCTACCTCGGTTCTGAGGTTGGATGAGGCTGCCTGTAGCAGGGGTGTGGTGTGGATGCTGGGCAGACATTGAGGTGGGGCCTGCTTGAAGAAGGCTTCCTCTCAGTTCCTGCCCCACTGTGCTGCCTAGGGTGTGCAGGGCGTGTCTAGCCTCCCGGTTTCCTGTGCTGCCTTTGGGACGCAGTGGTTAAGGCAGAGTGGGCAGGAGGTCAAGGTGAGGTGGAGACCCCGGCATGTGGAATACCTTTGTGTGTGTGCGTGTGCGTGTGTGTACATGTGCTCACTCACAGTCACATATGCTAAACACAATAATAAGAAAGTGTGGGTAATAAGTGTGGTTCCTGAAAGCAGAGCCCTCCTCCCCATACTCAAGACCCCATCAGTCAAAGCCAGGGATGGGGGGCACTGGAGACCACCTCAGGAGGTAGAAGTGGCTTCAGACACTTGTGTATACACAGTCTGTCCCTATTGTGGCTGCTGGCTCTGTGAGAGGAAGTGGCTGAGGGGCTGAGTAGGGGAGGCCAAAGAGAGGAGGCTGTTCAGTGAGGGAAAGGTGGGGGTACCTGAAGAGGATGCCCGCCTCCCCGTTTCCTGGCACAACATCCGGCACAAGCATGAGCCCTTTCCCAGTAGAGTTTCCTGCGCCCCCAGAACTCCTGTCCCAATACAGTTTTCTTTCTTTTTTTCTTTTTTTTTGTCTTGAGGAGAGCATGGTTCCTCCTCGGAAGCCAGCAGGGCTGGCCCTCCACACAGACCTTCCTGTTTATGGAGCTGCGTCTGTGTGTACCAGGGAGCAAGGCCTCATGTGGTCCCTGGCTTTCCTGTCTTGCTCACCATGATGGTGCCCTAGCCCCAACAAGGAAACTAAGGCTGCAGATGAGGACAGGCTGCCCGGAGTCACCTAGAAGGCCTATGGGTCACAGCATAGCGGGATTCCCGTCTGCTTCTCAATGGGGTCCCTTTCTTTCCTGCCAGGCTCCCAAATCAGAACTGTCAGAGTTACTGGAAGGCTGATCCTGGGACATCAGCTGAAGTGCTAGTGCCTGGCAGAACAAGGCTGGCAAAGAAGCTGAAGCCTAACTGTATGCCCCAGGTTCTCCCAGATGCTGACCTGGTCAAGGGACGCCTGCCAGCATCTCTCAGGGGCTTCAGTCAGAGGCATTGTGCTAGTCATGCTAACCACCTAAATGTCAGGTGCTGACTTCCCATCCACAGTGAGGTCAGGCAGAGGCAGGAGAGGTGTTGGAACCCCAACCAGAGCAAAGGAAAAGGTTCTGGAAGGACAGGAGACAGAGAGACCCTTTTCTTACTTCTAGGTTTTATTTTTTCCTGTGATCTTGGCTACAGGCCCTCAGTTTCCACATTTGTACAACACAAGTGTGTCTGGAAACAGCCCTAGCTGGTTAACTCCAGTGCTGGGCACCCGGCTGGTTAAAGGTGATGGGGTGACAGGTGGCCTCAGCTTAGTGTGCCCAGATAGACTCATGTATGGCCTTTGTCTGGCAGAGGGGGTGGGCGGAGAAGGCTGTTTTGTGTGTTTTGAGCTTCAAGGAGCTTTTCTTCTTCTAGTCCCCTCCCGGGTGGGGGCTGGGCAGGAGGAGAAGGCTTCAGCCCTGTCTCCCCTTCACTGCAGCAGATGGTCCCCGGCCACCCCCTCCCCTGCCCCAGCAGCCTTTGTTTCCCCGGCCTGAGAAACTGCAACTAACTATTGTCTGGTTCTCTTGCTTAAATAAATCAAATGCAGCCCGCCACCACCCTGTGCAAAAGCATGGGCTCCTGGGCCTTCTCCAGTCTCCCAGACTCTGGCCTGGACCCTAGGCCTTTCCAAACTCTGCTCCACCCCCCACCCCACCTCAGCAAGTATTCTTAGTCTGTTTGTTCCATACTCTGGACACTTCCGTGACTTCTACTACCCCATAGCCATTTGGTGGCTGACTCATTGGTTGGCTCCCTCTAGACCTGTGTTGTGAGTAGGGCTTGGGGGAGAGCAGATACAGTCAGAGGCCAAGGAAGACAGCCTGGGGACCCAGGAGGAGGGTGGGCTAGGAAGAGCCTTGGGAGCAGAGAAAGACAGAAGCAAGGATACTGTGGAGAATGAGGTGGGTGCACAGACCGCATGGGGCACAAGGGGATGAAGACAGGCACTGTGGCTCCAGGGCTCTGGGACCTAGCAAGTGGGAAGAGAATGGGTGGGCCTTACCTTACTGATGCTGATCATGGAATCCAGGGCCTCATACAGGCAAGTACAGGTGCTTGTTCTATCAATAAACCCTGGCTCTTGCCGTGTGTGTGTGTGTGTGTGTGTGTGTGTGTGTGTGTGTGGTTTCTCCCTTTCTTCCTCCACCTAGTGTTAGAGATTGAACCCAAGGCCTGAGCATGCTGGGTAAGTGTTAGGCCACAGCTTCAGTGCTGGCCCTTGCTTGTAGTTTTTAGGAGCTCAGTCCTGATGCTCTAGTCTCCAGGGAAAAGTTACGATGACATGGATTTGAGAGGCTGGGGCACAACAGGAGGCCACGCAGCAGGTATGGATAGGGGCACCAGGGTCCAGGTGACAATGTTGTGGGGGGGGGAGGGGTACAGAGGATGATACCAGGCTGAGGTTACTTGAGCTCCCATGAATATCCAGGGCTCTGGCACCAGTTCAATGTGATGGGCAGAAGCGGACCCCAGGAAGAGGGCTCAAAAGGCCTTGGGAGAGGCCTTCCCACCTGTGCTGGGACACACTGGGGACAGACAGGATGCTACCTTCTGGTGGGAGGGGCTAAGGAGAAAGTATGAAGCAAGAATTGCGTAGGGGGCTTCTGGAGTAGCTGGCGGGCATCAGGGAAGGCTTCTAGAGTTGGCAGTTTCAGGTTTAAAGGGCTCAGACTGTGCAGATGTGTCTGTAATGTGTTGGGGTAACTGAAAGAAATCTGAGTAGAGAAGCCCCAGGGGCAGGGCTGGAAGGGTTGAGGTAAAGACACATTAGGTGGCAAGGGTCAGATGTCTCTTCCTTGACCACACTTTTTTAAAAAAGTGTTTCTTGTGTGTATGGGTATTTTTGTCTGCATGTATGTCTTGTGCATTATGTGCATGCAGTACCCATGGAGGCCAGAAGAGGGCAGTGGATCCCCTTGGGATTGGAGTTACCGACAGCTGTGAGCCGCTATGTGGGTTCTGGAAATTGAACCTGGATCCTCTGGAAGAGGAGAAAGTGTTCTTAATTGCTGAGCCATCTCTCCTGTCCAGACCACACTTATCCCAAGGGAAATAGGGACTCATGGCATTAACAGGTGCCATCCATCTCATCCTGAGGTAACAGTAGTTCTAAGGATCAAGGTAGAGAGATGACAGTGGCTCGGAAGTAAACTTGGGGCCGTAGGCCTTGGGAGAGAGGTCTGGTTCCCAGTGCCCCATCCCGGCTTCTGGCCTCCTGTGCCCCTGTTCCCTGTGAGATATAAGAAACAGAGCCTGCATTCCCTCTCAACTTCCTGTCACATTAATCGCGCTTTGCTCACACAGCTGCTGTGTTTTCCTACTTTACAGATAGGTAAACTGAGGCTCAGGAAGGGTCTGTTTTGGTCTGTTGTGGTGTGAAGACATCGTGGGTGAACAAGGAGGATCGCTATAGCTGGAATCCTGGTCTTGGAAGGATAACAGAGGAGGCCACACAGGCCTGGGTCCAGTGGGGGATAAGGATTCCAGAGGTCTTGAACATGGGGACTCTGTTTCTTCAGCCCTCACTTAGAAGTGGTTTAAAATTGTTCCAAATGCTGGCTGAGCAGCCCAAAGGTCAGGGGAACCACCAAAGGCCTTCAAGATGCTCTATGATAATGTGTGCTGTTTGGGCAGTAGGGAAGATCTGTATATATTGGGCTATCTCTGGAGTAGGGGTGACATAATACCTGCCTGCTGTAGCTCTGTCTTGCCCACAGGCAGATTCTGGAGGGTTTGAAGCTGTTTGGTTTGGAGTTGGAATTTGTTTGACTAAGAGATCAATTCTTACCCACCTAGGGGTGACAAGAAATGTCCCAGTCACACCAGGTCACACCTGTAATCCCAGCACACAAGAAGCTAATACAGGAAGATTGTCATCATTTTTAGGTCAGTTTGGGGTTACATAGTTGAGTCCCAGACTAGCCTAATCCACAGTGTGAGCCCTCGTTTCAACAAATAAACAAAATAAGAAACAGCCAAGGTCTGTGTGTTAGAATCCCGCTCAGCCTCATCTTTAGGTCACTGGGGAGTAGGCGTGAGTAGCCCTTCTGGCACATGCCAAATCTGAGAAATCAGGATTGTGCCAGTGTGTGAAGTTTCTGGGGCGCTTAGTGGTCTCTGTAATTGGACGAGGGTTTGTAGTTGTATGGTATGGCTGTATGGTGTGGTTGTTCCCTAATGGTGTGGTGTGTGAGGGCATGAATGAGGGAAGTCCTTCAGTTTGTACACTCCTGTGGGTTAGGGTTAGAGGGGCTTTGCTTTCTTTGTTGTGATAAATACCATGACCAAAAGCAACTTGGGGACGAAAAGGTTTATTTTATCTTACCGGTTACAATCTATCATGAAGGACTCAGGGCAGGAAGTCAAGGCAGGAACCCAGAGCAGAAACTGAAGCAGAGACTATGGGGGGGGGTGCTGCTTACTGGCTTGCTTCCCATGGCTTACTTAGCCTGCTTTCTTTTGTACATTGTAAAGATTTGTCATTCATACTGGTTTAATAAAAAGTCAATTAACCAGTAGCCAAGCAGGATGTATAGGTGGGGCAATCAGACTAGGAGAATTCTGGGAAAAGGAAAGGCAGAGACACAGTCACCAGTCAGACAGGAAGCAAGATGAGAATGTCTTACGGAGAAAAGGTACCAAGCCATGTGGCTGAACTTAGATAAGAATTATGGGTTAATTTAAGTTGGAAGAGCTAGTTAATAATAAGCATGAGCTAATAGGGCAAACAGTTATAATTAATATAAGCCTCTGTGTGTTTCTTTGGGACTGAACAGCCAAGAGACCAGGTGGGACAGAAACTTTCAACACTTTTCTCTTCTTCTCCTGTTTGTTTGTTGAGAGAAGGTTTCTATGTATAGTCTTGGCTGTCCTGGAACTCATACTGTAGTCTAGGCTGACCTTTAACTCAGAGGTCCTCCTGTCTCTGTCTCTGGAGTTCTGGGATTAAAGGTGTGAGCCACCAATGTTTGGTTTACAGCCCGCTTTCTTTCTTATACAATGCAGAAGAGGGATGAGTTGGCTAAGGGTGTGTGGTCCTGGAGAACAGCCACAGCAGGCTGGTTTACCCCAAGTGTCCTGGCAAGCTTAGCTGTGTGTGTGCATGAGGAGGGTGTGTCTGAGGACAGAGGACAGAAGTCTGCAGTCCCCCTGTGTGTGGGTTAATCTGGGGTGTGACCTCGGTGGGCTGGGGATTGGAGCCTCTCTCCATCAACCTATCCTGATGCTTCTTTCTCCCCCACAGACATTCGTCTTCACTGACAGCCCTGATGAAAACCTCCAGGAGAGACTGGGTAACTGGGTAACTCCTCGGCTGGGGCGGTGTTCCTCCACTGTGGGCAGGAAGAGCAGGGAGGCTATGATGGGGCCTTGTGGTCCCCAGGAATTTTGTCTCCTGCCATTAGCATTGGGGACTACCTTGTAATATCCAGGAGCAGAGTACATGTAGGAGGCTGCTGGACAAGGCTCCATTCCCTCTGCTGCCTCAGTTCTCCTGGGAGGGGATGAGCCCTCCAGGCTCTCTGCGGTCCAGCCTGGGAGAGGGTGTCAGTGTTACAGGGGAGGGGCTGGGCAGGTCCCCTAACTGCTTCCCATCTCCAGGCTCCCACCTTGTGGTCACCAACTGTTCTGCAGAGCATAGCCACCTTGCTCTGTCTTGCAAGATGGCTGCAGAATTTGACGCCTTCTTGGCCAGCGGACTCAGGTGAGTGTTGCTAGGCCGCTGGGGCTGGAGTGACTTTTGCCTCGGGCCATCATCTCTTTAATATGTTTTTGTTTTGCTCTGCTTTTTTTTTTCTGAATCAGGGTCTTACTGTGTAGTTTTGGCTGTCCTGATACTGCTATGTAGCCCAGGTTAGCCTCAAACTCACAGAGATCTGCTTGCCTCTGCCTCCCGAGTGCTGAAACTAAAGGCGTGGCTGGCTTAGTTTTTTAAAATTACATTTGTTTGTTTATTTATTTATCTATGTGTGTCTCTGTGTGTATACATGTGTAGGTGTTTGTGTGCCATGACATTGTGTGAAGGTCAGAGGACAACTTTTTGGGAATTAGTTCTCTCTTTCCATCGTATTTCTGGCAGGTGCCTTTCCCTCCTTAGTCATCTCGTTGGCCTCAGACCACCTTCTGAATTGAGTGGCCTGTCTAAAAAGTGGAGTGGTGGGGCTGAGATGGCTCAGTGGGCAAAGTGCTAGCTTTGCAAGCCAAGGACCGGAGTTCCATACCCAACACCTACCCCCAAAACACGTACATATGCTTCTAACCTCAGTGCTAGCGGTGGAGACAGGCAGGTCCTGTCTAGCTTGCTGGCTAGTCATCACATCCTAAGCTCCTGGTCCCAGTGAGAGATCCCATCTCGGTGGATGGTAACAGGAGGAACAACACCTAAGGTTGGCTTCTGGCCTCTGGATGCTCACACCTATCTGTACCTGAACATATACAGACATACATATCCCAGCACCCTGCTCCCCCACCAAATGGAGGGACCTGGACTCACCCTTTCCTGCCTAGCAGGCAGGAGGTGGACCACCTGGAGTCAAATCTTGTCACTCACTGGCTGAATGGCCTTGAAGTCTGTGTCTTCATCTGTTCTGTAGATATCTCTTCCTCCTAGGGTACACAGCATGCTGCCTGACCCAAAACACAGGGTTTGGATAGAAGCTACCTGTAGGAAGCACAGCTTGGAGTATGCATTGGAGAAATCAGGAAACTTTTCCTGCTCCTTCACTTCCTCTCCAAGATTTCTCCTCCTATTTATTCTCTCTGCCTCCCAGCCCCACCTATCCTTTTGCCTGCCTTACTATTGGCTCAGTTCTTTATTAGACCAATCAGGTGTTTTAGGCAGGCAAAGTAATACAGCTTCACAGAGTTAAACAAACGTAACATAAAAGAATGCAGCACATCTTTGCATCATTAAACAAATGTTCCACAGCATAAACAAATGTAACACATCTTAAATTAATATTCCACATCAATCTATCCTTATGCTTATCACAGATCCTTCCTCTGGGCCACTGGTTCTCAACCTTCCTAAGGCTGTGACCTTTTAATACAGTTCTTTACGTTGTGGTGACCCCAACCATAAAATTATTTTCGTTGCTACTTCATAGGTGTAATTTTGCTACTGTTATGAACCATAATGCAAATGTCTGGTATTTCTGATGGTCTTAGGCATCCCCAATGAAAGAGTCGTTTGACCCAGAGGTGTCCGGTCCCACATGTTGAGAACCACTACCCTAGGCCCTAGCCCTGAATGCTGTTTATCAGTCAATAGAATTCATTCTTGTTGTAAAGGTCACAGGTGTTTCACTATCCTGCTAGGGAGTTTTGACGTAGCTATGCTAAAGCTTTGTTGTGATGATTGCCACGTGGTAGTCTTTTCCCACAGTTTTACTGTGCTTGACAGTCTAAGAAGAATAAACCACGAGGGCAGACTCTGGAGGTTTTTGGCCTAGTGCCTGCAAAGACAGCACTGAGTCTCATTGTTAGCTCTTGACTGTGGGGGCCAGGGACACAGCATTTCCACAAGTTCATTGCGTGCCCCATCCCCACAGGTGGTTCTGCCACGTGGACGATGACAACTACGTGAATCCCAGGGCACTGCTACAGCTGTTGAAAACATTCCCACGGGACCGTGATGTCTACGTGGGCAAGCCCAGCCTGAACCGGCCCATCCATGCCTCTGAGCTGCAATCAAAAAACCGCACGGTGTGTCCCTTCCTCCTTTTCCAGTTGGCTGTTGCTCTCAGGGGTGGGCCTACACTAGGGGTGGGGGACCTGTCCAGGAGGCGGGACCTGGTTGCTTAGTAAGGCCTGGGTCATCCAGTAGCCCTGGCTTGGCAAGAAGACCTCTGTCTGGTTTGCCGGGCTTTTCTGACTTGGTCCATGACCGAGCCCCCAGGGACCTGGTATCACCAAGGATTTGTACAGGATCTTAAAACACAACAGTCCTGGGTTGGGGTTGGAACTCAGTTGGTAAAGCGCTTGCCTAGCATATACAAAGCTCTAGGTTTGATCCCCAGCACCCTGGGTGCATGCCTGTAATCTTACCACTTAGGGAGGTTGAGGCAGCTATCACCAGTTCAAGGCCAGCCAGGCTTACATAGTGGCTTCTCAGGACAGCCTGGGCTACAGATTGAAACTGTCTCAAAGCCAGAAAAATACCAAACTATTGCCGGGTCAGGTGCTACATCGTGGTTGCTCAGAACTGTAGACTCCCCTAACTTCTTCACTGCCTAGCCACTGAAGTGTGGACACTGGGAGCTAGGGGTCCAGATCCAGCTACACTGCAAACATCACTGTGGTTAGGGTAGGAAACAAAACCTAGGAGAAATGGGCCGTGCTTCAAACAGACACCAGATGAATAGTGAGGTTTGGTCTGTGTTCCTCTAATTGCACGGTTCTTCCCTGCCCCCCAGTCTGACTAGTTTCTGGAGCTTGGGTAGTAACCGCATGGTAGGGAGAAGGCAGGAAGGAGGAGGAGGCCCCCTCTCAGGAGGCCCTGCTTGGAGCAGGAGCTGATGCTTGGGGCTTCCCCTCCCTCCCCAGGCCACCATCTGCTGCTCTGGGGAAACTGGAGCCTTAATTATCAGTAGCTCATCAGCCACTGAGCCCTAATTAAATCCTCCTGGGCCCCAGGGTGTGCGTGCATGTGCCACTCCAGGTGAGCCAAGGGGTGTCCCCAGCCTCCGCTCTGACCTTCCATCCAGCTTGAGCCCCTCGTCCTCCAGGCCTGAGGAGTCTAGACTGGAGCCTGTCTCCCTGGGTTCATATGGCAGCCGTGTCACTCCTGGCTTGGTGACCCTGATTGAAGTTGGTCAGCCTCTTTGTGTGTCAGTTTCTCATCTGCGGAGCAGGTGATGACAGTCCTGACTCATGGGGTGGTTGTGAGCAGTAGAATCGGGTGGGACCATCTGTCAGAGTCCCTGGACCGGGAACTGGATGGACATTACGGAAGTCATTTCTTAGCCATGTCTTGCCTGGCCGGTTCAACACCTGACTGGGTACAGCCAGACCCTGGGCCCACTGTCCTGGTTCGCTGTCATAAGTCTTATGACCAAAAGCAACTTGGGGAGGAAAGGGTTTATTTGACTTATGTATCCCAGTCACATCCCATCTTTGAGGGAAATCAAGGCAGGGACCCATGGAGGAGAGCTGCTTACTGGCTTGCCCTTTGTGGCTTGCTTAACTTTCTATTATAACCTAGGATCACTTCCCAGGGGTGGCATCACCCACTGTGGGCTGGTGGCCCACATAATGGGCTATGTGACCCTTCCACATTAACCATTAGTCAAGAAAATAAATGCCTCATAGCTGGGTGGTGGCACACGCTTTTAATGGTCTACAGAATGAGCTCCAGGACAGCCAGGACTACACACACAGAGAAACTTTGTCTTGGACTGCTCCCCCACCCCCCAAAAGTCTCACAGACTTACTTACTAGCCCATCCCATGGAGGCATCGTCTCAACTGAGGGCCCCTCTTTCCAGGAGTCCCTAGTTTGTGTTAAGGTAACCAGCACACCCAAACATGCATGATGCTCTCCTTGGCGCACAGCGCCAAAGTGAACCCTCTTTTCTGCCTTGGAATGTTCCAGAATCCCAGAGTCCCCAGGCCGGTGAGAGCTTGGAGTTCTCCAGAGTGGGGCAGCAAAGGCCAAAGAGCTCTGGCCTGGTATTGGTTCCTGTTCTGTGCTCTGAGGCAAGTGACCCCAGTCCTCTGTGCCTTGGTCACTGTGGTTGGGGTACAGTCCTTCCATAGCCCTCAGCACAGGGCCGGGCACAGGGATGGCTCAGGCTGAGGTCCATTTGGTGACGTTGTGGTTGCTGTAATTACACAGGAGCAGAAGTCACACACTTGTTAATTTTAATAAAATACATTTATTGAGCACTTCCTGAATGCTGGGTCCTCAAGAGATGTCATTCTGCTTCTTGGCCCTAAACTGTCTCTAAAGGACATCATGGACGTAAATTAGAAAGGAGGGCTATCAGATGACAGAACTGGGGCATTTGTGCTCCCAAGTCTAATTTAAGGCCCAGGCCCCAGAAGTGGCTCCCTTGAGGTTCCGCAGCTGAGCAAAGTGGGGAGATGGAGACTTGGGCCTCCTCCTAGGGATCGTTCTACAAAAGCATCATGGGGAATGCTCAATCCAATGCAAGATGTGTTTGTTAAACACCATCTGTGGACCTGCGGGATGGCGTTGTTAGACCAAGAGATGAAATGGCAGAAGGGAAAAATTCCCCAGAAGGTTTGGAGAACCCACAGGTGAATTCAGGGTTGTCACAAGAGAACCAGGAAGTCCTGGGCTGAGGCAAAGGTGGTGGAGGACTCAGAAAATGGTGGAAGGGCTGCTACCCATCACTGGGGATGGTGATGTCAAAGGGTTGCCTGCCCAAGGTGCTCCCAGCATTGCTCCCTCTTTACTCCAAGGGTGGCCTCATGCTCTTCATCTGTGGAAAGCCTTTCTCAGCCTCAGGGATTGGGAGTGGGGAAAGTGAGAGCAGGAGGCCTGCTGTTGGTGGCATTAGGGAGTACTGCTCCTCTGGCTAGTGACCCTGTATGGAGATCTCTCCTCTGGTCTTCCCAGAGCACTGTGGGAAGGGCTCTGATTGACTGGCCTAAGTCATGTGCTATTACTGGGTCAAGGGGCCCAGCCCTGTACTTCATTCCAGAAGCCCCTGGCCACCTCTGTGACCTAGGGGAGCAGGTGCCAGGTCTCCTCAAAGGAAGAGGGTAGAATGGCACATGTCTCCCTATCACTGCGACCCCTAGGATCTCTCTCCTATGGGGGTTTACAAGGATTTCTCAGACCCAATGCCTCCTCTTCCAGGAAGCCAGACCCTGGCTGGCTTTGGGATTCCCCTATAGCCTCACCACTCCTAATTAGCTGTGTGACACTGGGCCTTGGCTCCCTAGCTGTGAAGTGGACATGCTAAGGCCAGCCTTCAGAGCTTTGGGATCATGGTGGTCGGGGGGAGGGGGTGGTCTAACTGGTGCCCCTGAGTTCCCTGGGGTCACTGCACGTCTCTGTCCTCCTTATTTTAGAGGCTGGTACGGTTCTGGTTTGCCACAGGGGGCGCTGGCTTCTGCATTAGCCGCCAACTGGCTTTGAAGATGGTCCCGTGGGCGAGGTAAGCGGAGGCCCAGGAGGGTGGGAGGGGTTGTGGTGTACAAGAGGGACCTTTGAGGCAGGAGGGGCAAAGGGGTGCCCAGAGAAAATGGCCTCTTATTCAGTTGCATCAGGGCAGCCCAGACCTGTGAGGAATATTTCTGTTGACTTCTGGGAATGTGGTTCAGTACACTCAGCCTTAGTTTCCCCAGGTATAAATGGGACTGAAAATATGTGGCCACCAGCATTGTAAGGGCTTAGTGGGAAAATGTCTGGGCAGACAGTAGCTGTGGGTCAGGGGGCCTTGGCAGCCCTACCCTTATCTTCTGACAGTTGACGTCATGGGGGTTAAGTATTGGAGCCCTCAGAGATGGGGGAGAGGGCTATTGACTGGGGACAGGAGGAAGGCTGCCTGGAAGATGTGGCATTTTATCTGAGACATCCATGAAGGCTCCCTGCACAGGAGAGGGATCCTGGGAGCATGGGGGTGGGTGGGTGGAATACTGCCATTCTGGAAGTGGCTGACTCTGACCTTTTCCCAGGTTGATGTCAGTGGCCATAAGCTTGCATGGATCTTTGCCCCGAGTTAGGCTAGACCAAACAGGAGGGAGGGCAGTGCCATTTCTAGAACCCTCAGGAGAGGTTGACAAGCCTTAGGTTACCCAGGTTCAAGGTCACCCAGCTGCTCTGCCACCATCCCTGTCTACACTTTGTTTCTCAGAGGATTCACGATGTCAGTAGGCACACTGTCCCTAGGGCAAGCCCAGAGCAGGCTCACACCTGTGACCAAAGGTCGTCTCTGGGACTAGGGTTGCCCCACTGTGCTCTGCCCACCTCTGTGGTCCCATCCCATCTACATGTGCAGTTGGGGTGCTCTCAGCCTGGATTTCTGTGCTCACTTCACCCCTGGCCAGGCATCCTGGGGAAAGGACATTGATGGCCCTGGACAGTCAGGAGCTGTTCTCTGAGACACTGGTTGATGCCATTGAAAGCCTGCTGCTGTCTCTGGGAAGTCCACCTTTTCTCTCCAGCCCCCTAAACCATATGCTTCCCTCTGACTTGGCCCCAGTCTCAGTATCCCAGTCTGTGGCAGGCAAGAAGCACCTCTTTCTCAAGTCTAGGCCCTCCTCGCTAGTGCGGCACAAAGACAAGGGTGTTAGGCTGAGCAGCGAATCTGTGAGTGAACGAAAGAGAGGAAAGGGGGAGAAGAAAGGATACATTTAGCAGGGCTCCTCACCAGTCCTCCATGCAGTCCTTCCAGGACCCTGGTGAGGTAGGGGAGCAGTCAGTGTCCTAAGTGCAGTGTGCTAGCCCACCCAGCACAGGCCCTGCTGGGAGGTGGGAGGGGCGCAGGTGTGCAGGGTCTGGGCCAGGGGTCACCACCCAGCTCTGTCCTTCAGCGGCTCCCACTTCATGGACACTTCGGCTCTCATCCGCCTCCCTGATGACTGCACCGTGGGCTACATCATTGAGTGCAAACTGGGAGGCCACCTGCAGCCCAGCCCCCTTTTCCACTCCCATTTGGAGACCCTGCAGCTGCTGGGGGCTGCCCAGCTTCTGGAGCAGGTGAGCCAACTGCCAAGCAGAGGGCGAGGGGTCGGGGACAAGGGTCTCCCCAGAAGAAGGTTGGGGTAACTTAAAATCAACCTGGAACTTGAGCTTATGGAGCCATCAAATATTGGTGGGGAAACAGAGGCCCTGGGAGCAGTGCACCCCTTCTGGACACAGTAGCTCAGGCCTCCTATTCATTTGATCTGGGAAGACTTTACAGGCATAGGTGATGCCTCCAGGCCTCCCTCCCCCAGTTTCTCTTTCCATTCTGAATCCTCCACACTGCCCTTCCGAGGAACCCACTGGAAGAGCCAGGTGGTCCTTCTGGCTCCTGTCTGGAGTCCCCTCCATCACAAGGTCCCGATCGTGCTCACTGGTCCCCAAAGCCCATTATGAGTGATGAACAGATGATTGACCTGTGCCTGATGGCCCGCAACTGCTCTTGGGACAGACTGGCTTAGTTTGTAGGCCTGCCTGCCAGTCCCACTGCCTGACCAGAGGGCCCGAGGTCTTCTGCCTTACAGAGTCAGAACCCGGGACACACATGACGGAAGTGCATATGAGATTGAGTAAGAAGGAAGGACCAGACTGGCTTATCTCCTGTCCCATCTACTCTCTGTTCACTGGCCTTGTCCTCAGGTGACTGGTCCTTGGGATGGCAGGATCTTAGCCCTAGGTCTGCAGTCACCAAGGAGAGTGTGTCCAGAGACCCTCAGCTGACCTTTAGATTCCATGGTCTGATGACCTAGCTTGGGTCAGCGCCTGGAGTCAGTAGACTGTCTAGGCAGGGGACCAGGGTGTGGGGCCCACCTATTAGGAAGCCAGAAAAGGGGGACAAGTTCGGGGTGGCCAGAAAAGAAGCATGTAACTGTTATTGCTTTTTGATACACTTGGCAGCCTGAGGGGGTTTGCCCTCTTCACTACCTGTTTCTGCCAGTCTTCACTGTGCCTGCACTGGCCTCCCTCAGTGTCCACAGGGACTGCTTCCAGGACCCCGGGGATCCCCAGACTCTCAGCTTCAGTCGCTTCCGTGAAGGGCTGCAGTGTTTGGCAGAACCCGCACCCCTCCTCCTACGCGTTAAATCAGCGTTGGGTTATTTTCCATTCCTAATAGGATAGAAAGACTCGGTAAAATGTTGTGCTGTGCTGTTTAGGGAATAAACGAAAAGGGAGAAAGTGTGCGGCACAGATGCAGGCCCTTGGGATATTTTCAACCCATGGTTGAGTCCACAGACGTAGAAGCTGCAGATACAGAGGACCGACTACAGGGCTGGGGTATAGCGTGATGGGTAGAGCGCTTATGTAGTGTCATAAAGCCCTGAGTTTGATCCCTAGATCTTCACAAATCAGGTCTGGTGGTAGAGGCGGGAGGGTCAGAAGTTCCAGTCCCTGTCTAAATATAAATAAATAAAATCTCTGAAGGCCAACCGCAGGTATTATCCCCATTCTATAGATGGGAAAACTGAGGGCCAGAAAAATAAGCCAAATGTGGCTCACAGCTAGGGTAGCCAGGGGGAGGATGATGAGCCCTGGTGGCCACCAAGTCGTCGGTCTGTAGTCATGGCATGTGTCGTTTCTTAGTTGAAGTCTCTGTCTCACGTCTTTCTGACATTGTATAGTCTAGGACTGGCTGAGGCCTACCTGGGGCTGTGGAAACCTAGCTAGTCTGGGCACTCAGCTGAGGGAAATGATCCCTTCTCGATGAGCTTGGTTTCCAAATCTGTAGGAAGCAAGAATCACCAGCTTCCTGGGTAAGTACGGCTGCTGGGGTCAGACAGATGGAGGCAGGAGCATGACTTCAGGCTGCAGTGCCTTTGGAGAGGGGCTGGGTTCCATGGGTATGGGAGGCTCAATTGTCAGGGCTCTCTGGAGGCCCAGAGTCTTCTCTCCTGGTACCAAAATGCTCCCCTTGTGGGCCTCCCAAGTGGGACATCTCCCACATGCCCTCTCATCTCCCCGCAGGTCACCCTCAGCTATGGGGTCTTTGAGGGGAAACTGAACGTCATCAAGCTACAGGGCCCCTTCTCCCATGAAGAGGACCCCTCCAGGTGCGTGTGGGCTGAGGTGCAGGATGGAGGTGGGGACCGAGCTTAGGCACCCAAAGGTGGAGGAGCTTGGAGGGAGAGTAGTGCCATAGGTCATGGGAACACAGAGAACTGGGAGCAGAGAGAATCGGCTACTTCTGTGTGACATTAGCTGAGGTCCTCTCTGGGCTCCCATCCCTCCATCTGTAACACTGGAGCCAATAGCTGTTCCCAGAGCCCTGAGGCCAGGGCTATAGTAAACACAGAGATGGAATTTGGCTCCATGTAGGGAAGGAATTCAAAGTTCCAAGAGGAAAGGAGCTGCCTTTTTTTGTTTGTTTGTTTGATTTTTTGGTTTTTCAAGACAGGGTTTCTCTTTATAGCTCTGGCTGTCCTAGAACTCACTCTGTAGACCAGGCTGACCTCGAACTCAGAGATCAACCTGCCTCTGCCTCCTGAGTGCTGGGATTAAAGGTGTGTGCCACCACCACCTGGCAAGGAGTTGTCTCTTAGTGGAGCGAGTTGCCCATCAGCAAGGGCATGTGAGCCACCGTCTCAGTTAGCTGATGCTAGATTTTTTTTTTTTGTGAGCTTGAAGATTCTAGAATTCCGTCAATAGGCTCTCAGGGTCTCCTCTGGCTTTCAAGGTATCTCAAAGGAGAGGCTCTCAAGTTGGGGGTGATTTTGCCAATGTCTGGAGACAGTTCTGATGGCTCCATTCTTGCTAGCCTTTCTTGGGAAGAGCCCGGGGATGCTACCATCCTGCCAGGCATAGGATAGCCCCATGTGACACAGAGTTGCCTGGGCTGAGTGTTCACAGTGCCTGTGGGTCAGTGAGATTGGGGTAACCGTCTCCCCCTGTTGACTTCTTTGCAGGTTTCGCTCCCTCCATTGTCTCCTCTATCCCGACACACCCTGGTGTCCCCTGCTGGTGGCACTGTGAACTCTGAACTGCATGCTTCTGCCAGACTCCTTCCCCATCTCCTAAGCAGTCCTGAGGGCTGCTGGTTGAGTGCCTACTGACAGATGGTCCTTGGTAGGGCCTCTGGGTGACAGGAAAGGACAGGACCTGGACAGTGGTTGGTGATGAAGGTGTCTCAGGCGCAGGGACCTAGTCACTCCACAGAGGCTGTGGGAGTACTTTTCAGGGTCCTTACTCTCCTGAGAGTAACATGTTTCCTGACTGGGAACTGAGGACCAAGGCCCTTAGGTCAAAACCAGGGTCTGTGACCTGCAGCTATGGGACTGGTCTCAGCTGCTCCTAGATCTCCTTGCCTGGCCAAGGAACCTGGACTTTGGAAGCTCAGCAGGCTCAGAAGGACCATGGTGGGTCCCTGTCAATTGTGACTGTCTCACATTGTCCCAGCCTTCTGTGCTGCGAGGAGCTACCGTATGACTCAGTGGGAACTGAAGAAAGCCAGTCGAGGTTTCTGGAGTAAGTTTCACAGCCCAAGATCCTTTCTCCCTACCGTGAATGTGGGTGTGATGACTGGCTCTTGGGAAGCTACTTTGCCACCATGAGGGAAAGGCCAAGACAATCATCTAAAGCTGTTCTTTCTGACATCCAATCTGTGAGACATTAAACCTTTATTTAAGTCTCTCTCTGTCCCGTTTCCTGCCATGGGCAGGACAAGGTCTCTGATCAGTGGTGATGGCCACATTTGATGATAGGATGTGGTGTATGGCTCAGAGTCTGGTGCAGGGAGATGGAGGCTTGGTGACTGAGGACTAGGAGGGCATGTGTGTGTGTGATATGGCATAAGGCTATGCATGTATGATGTGTATGTAGGAAAGTATTTGTGGCTGTGCCATGCTCCTGTGTGGGTATGAGTTGCAGTGCTAGGAGCCCCGCCTCCTTTCCCTGCCCTCAGGGCATGGACTAGGAACCCTACAGCATCTGGGAAGTCAGCACGGCGGTTCTGAGCTGAGGATTTGCCTTGGGTGTCAGCTAAAGGTGACAGGATTGATTGACCATCCAAAGTAGAGGCCAAGTAAATACAACGATCTTTAACATCTCTGGCTCTGGGGGACTGAATGGTGACTAAACAGGACCAGAACGGTAGGGACCTTCAGGGAAGGGAGCACAGAAGAGGATAGGGCCTGAGGGGGCCAGCATTTTCTTACTCTGTACAGATCCCAGTGATGCTGGGCGTCAGGACCAGACCTGGGCTGAGAGAGGTAAGGAAGGAGAAGCATGTGGTTAGAGGGGCCCTGACTTAGGCTGCCAGGGCCCACAACTCTTGGACATGTCCTCTGCCCTTGAAGAACCAGAATGCTCTTAGCACGTCTGTGCCTGGCATGTTGGGAACTACCAGAGGCCTGGTCTCAGTCTCTGAGAGTGCTTGCTGCATCCCTGGGGAGCTGGTACAGACCTCAAAATCTGCCATCATCTTGGTTGATGTCACGGGAGTGGGATGCTGGGAGAGGGAGGGTCATGTAGCCCAGAGCCAGGTATGGTGAGAGGAGCAATCCTGTCCACAGCTGCCGGCTGCTCTTAGAAGCTGCAGCAGAGTTTCAGGTTCTTCTCAGATCCTGAGGGTCAGGTGGTAGGATGAGAACTCCTGCCATCTGCTGCCTTCATTGTCCCAGAATAGCTGGGCAGGGAAGGGAGCTGAGTCAGCAGGGACTGTTTTAAGATGGAGGGACTAGGGAGTGGGGTTGAACCCTTTGGGATCTGTGGAGACAGTTCTCAAGCTCTTTGGCCCCAAACTACTGAAGGACACATTTGAGTCCAGAAGCAGGAGTCACCCTGTAGAAGCCTTGTTTGACTCTCAGTCCCCTCGTCTATGTCTTGGGACTGCTGAGTCAAGCCTACTGTAGGGTGTTCATAGCTGGGCCGAGTGGCTGTGGGTGACAGCAGGCCCTTAGGCTGGGCAAGTGAGGTAACCCATGACAAGGGGGATAGATGGGAGGTCACTGTCTGGGGCAGCTTGGTGGCTACTCTTGGTTGTCAACTTGACATACTTGGTAGAGGGAACCCCAGTTGTAGAATTGGCTCCATCAGACTGGCCTGTGGGCATGTCTGTAGGGCATTGCCCGGATGGCTAATTGATAGAGGAGGGCCTTGCTTTCTGTGGGCAGGGCCATCCCTGGGCAGGTGGTGTATGAGGGAGGTAGCTGAGCAAGCCAGAGGAAGCAAACCTGTAAACACTTCCTCCATGGCCTCTGCTTTAGTTCCTGCCTCAAGTTGCTGTGCCGACTGCCCTCATGGATGTGATGTGAGACTGGAAGCAGAAACAGGCCCGCTCTTGCACAAGTCACTTCGATTTTTGGGGTTGATCACAACAGAAAGCAAACCGGAACAGAGAGTTCTTGTAGGGGCCTGGGTCTCTCCAGCCAGCCCCCACCCCCTGTCGGGAGCCAGCAGGGGTCGAGTTAGCCTGTGCCCCTCCCACCCACACCACACGTCCCATGAGTCAGTCCAGTGGATGACACAGACAGAATTTAAGAAGTGAGTGATGGGGTGTCTCAATGTCGCCCTGTTGTGGACACAGAGGCCACCAGCTACACAAACCCGAGCAGAGGCCGTCGGGAGGACCCTGTTGGCCAGGTTCTAGTTTTCGTTTTGTCTCATGTAGAGCAGCCTGCTGCAAGCTCTCTGTGTAGCTGAGGATGGACCTGGACATTCAATCCTTCTGCTGTTGCTGGGGTATAGGCATGGCCACCATGCCCGGTTGATGTGAAACTGGTGTGTATGTGGCAGTGTCAAATCCAGGGCTTGGTGCACATTACTAGGCCAGTGCTACCAACTGAGCCTCGCCCTTAGCCCTGCCCCCAGTTCTAAGCATTTAGCATGAACCAGGTCACTATATGTTTACCTGTTTGAAACAGGGACCATTATTGTTCCTATTTCTTAGATTGGGAAACTGAGGCATGGGGCATGGCTCAGGCCTGCTTGTGAGGTAGCTGGCCTGTGTCAGTTGCCTCTGTGTGGGATGATTTTGGAGGGTGCAGGAGCCTCTGCGGGCCTGGTCTTCATCCTCTTGCCTTTCTTGGGCTCTGTGCATTGGGCAAGTGGCTCCCCCGGGCGAGATGAGTATGATTATATCCCTAGATATCCCTAGCATATATGTGTGTGTGTGTGTGTGTGTGTGTGTGTGTGTGTGTTTGGGTATGTGTGTATTCAATGCATGTTTGTGTGCATTTTCCTTTTTTTGGAGCAGGGTCTCTCACTGGCCTGGAACTCATTGATTTGGCTAGACAGTCTGGCCACCGCGGCCCAGGGATTCTCCTGTGTCTGCCTTCCCAGCACTGTGATGAAAAGTGAATGCTAACACCACTTTTTATGGGGATGCTGGGTTTGAACTCAGATCCTTGTTCTTGCAAGGCAAACACTTTACTAAGCCCATTCCCCTGCCTCATGTCTCCTGATGGCATTGGCTCACTTTGGTGTTTGTTTGCTGACTCTTGACTTTAAGTGGTTCCAGCATTCAGGGGTCCTGTCAGCCCTGATTCCTACAGCTCATAACTTGGTAGATCCTCAGGAATATCTGAGGGATGGACAGAAAAGGATAAAGTGGGTTTCTTCCATCCCTCAGGGTCCTGAAGGGTTGACACCAGTGAAGGCCTGTGGATGGGGCAGGGTTTTATAATGGGATGGGCTGGTTGCATCAGATCAGTGCTGGCATCCTTCCAAAGCGTGTTCCAGGCATGAGCAGGTAGGAGTCCCAGCATTGCTCAGAAGTCACCTGCCTTGGCAGTTGGCCCTGGGGCTTAAATGACATCATGAGGTTCAATTCATCAATTCCTCCGTGGGGACAGTTGTACAGGATGGAGGATCTGGTGCCTTCAGCAAGGGATACTGTAACCACACGGGAAGAAGAAAGAGCTGAAAGAAACGCAGCCCTCAAAACTGGTTTTGATCTTAATTCAAATCAATGGGCCTTAAAGATATGCTTTTGAGGAAAGTGAGGAAATTTGAGCATGGAGTGTGTGTTAGATGGTTTTCACATCTCTACAAGAGTCAGTGGGATTGAGTTTTTTTTTTTTTTTGAGAAATGTTCTAATATGTGAGAGATATACTCTGAAATATTTATGGATGGAATATGTCTGGAATTTGTGTTACAAAGAGGCCTGAAGGGAGGCATAAAATAAGAATGGCAGAGTAGGGGAGGGGCTGGAGCTGTGGATCAGCATGCTAGATTCGTTATGACATCGCCCCTCCCCCATTTAGTTCCCATTTGAAACTTTCTACAATAAAAAGAATACTAAATAATAAAAGAACATCTACGGGCATTCTATTTTCCAGCTGAGGCTCTTTCTCCCTCTCCTCTTCCTTTCTGTCCAGCTTTCTCCTCCCTGCCCCACATTCAGGCCCAGAGAGCATCTGTTTTCCATGGGCACATCTGTCCTGGTACCCACTGCTGGGGAGGCAAGCCTGCTGGGGCTGGCCCCTCCTGCTCTGCGTTTGGCTCCTTGCCTGGTCTCTCCAAGGCTCACCCTGATTTCTTTTGGTTCTGAGCACTGGTCCCAGCTGCCTTGTAGTCCAGTGGCACTTTCCCTGGGCACAGTCTGACCCCACTCCTGCCTCCCTCCATCACTCATCCAGTAATGTGATTTTACTCCTCCCCTCCTGGGGTGGGCAGATGGAATTTGTGTTAGATCCTACCCAGGGGAGCCAGGTGCAAAGCCTTGCTCTGAACAGGGGACTCAAATCCCAAAGGGGACAACATGTGTTGGTGAAGACATGGCATAGCTTGCCAGCGATAATGAAATGTAGCTGGGGTGGCATGGAGTAGGGGTGTGGAGGTATCAGGAACCCAGGCACCTGATGTAGGTTATGGTGTCAGATCTGGGTCTTGAGCCAAGAGGAGGTCTGACGGAGTGGGGTGCATTTCACAGACACACAGACAGGGCTGCATAGACCCAGGAGGAAGAGACACCATGATTAGCATTAGCTGTGTGCACTCAACCCTGTTCTTGCACACATGCTAATGCCATCCGAGAGAAAGCAAGTCTGATGTGCCTGGTACGTTTGCCCATATTCAATCGATAGGCACAGCCTATCCAGGTGCTGAAAGACTGTATATGTCCTTAGTGTTTCTCTGTGGCATAGTGCCAGGCTCATAGCAGGTATGAAGACCAAGTGATTTCTGAAGTAGGTGTTCAAGTGCCAATCGCAGTTGCCTGGTGAAACGCTCCAGTGGCTGGGAGTGCCCAGTTGCTAGTATGCTAACTCATAGTACATGAGGCCCTGGGTTAGAGACTCAATACTGAATACAGCCAGGCATGGTGGTATATGCCTATGATCCTAGAAAGTGGGGGCAGGAAGATCTGAAGTTCAAAAACAGCCCTGGCTGTCTTAGAACTTGCTTTGTAGACCAGGTTGACCTAGAACTCACAGAGATCTGTCTGTCTCTGCCTCCTGAGTGCTGGGATTAAAGGCGTGTGCCACCACCACCGAGCTGAGAGTCTGATTAAAAAAAAAAAAAAGCTCAGGGTTCACAATGGGCTTTCAGGAGTCATACCTGTAGAAGGTCCTGAGGGCTAGGGAACAAGGCAGGAGAGGCATTGGCGAGTTCAGCACTGTGGACAGAGCCCCGCTCTCTGGCTAACACAGTGTTTTTCCTAGACTTACTGGATCTGGGCAGTCCATGTGTGTGTGAGATAGACATTGATAGTACAACCTTATGGGGCCCAGGCAGTGCCTGTGGTCCTGGTTCCTCACGTGACTTCATCTTTGTCTCTGCTTCAGAAATGACTTTGAGGGAGGCCACCAGTCCCGCTGCAGGTATGGCTCCAACTCCACACAAGGACCTATTACAAATATCTCTCCCCTTGATATTTTTTATAACTTGTATGTGGCTCCACACTGGGCAAACAGCACAGTGAGATGCCTGAGCCTGTCTGAACAAATTAATCCTCCGACACGGTTTGAGCACCCACTGTGTTCAAGGGCAGTATTGATAGCCAAGTACCATGGAGGGAAGGGGGAAATTTACATGCTGCTTCACGGAACCCAAAGCCTGGTGTATTGATTGCGAGAAAGGAAAGTGGCCTTGAATATCTCCAGGCTGAGTGTCAGTAAGGGTGTGAAGGAGAGGTAGCCTGGGACGGAAAGGCAAAAGTACTCTGTGGTAGGGGCTCCCTGGCTCTAAGGACCAGAATTCGCCCTGATGGACCATGTGGACTTGAACATACTACTTAACATCAAGTCTCCTAATATGAGAACTGGAGGTGATGACATCCCTCCTTGAACCCACACAGGGCACCTAAAAGGAAAATACCCACTCAACACAGTGTCTATGTCTCTGCCCTCCACCCACGGACCTCATATTTCCTGAAGGTCCATACCTGAAGGGTGTTTTACCTCAGGAGTAAGGCAGACATAGCCTTTTCTTTCTTCCTCCAGGCCCCCAGAAGGATATTTCCATTCCCTTGCTGGCTGCTGTTGAACAGTACTGCCCATCTAACCATGCTATGGTTCATGAGTTGGGCAAGAGGCTGAAGATTGAAACACACACAGAGACATGGGTCATCTTTGAAACAAGAATGCCCCTTTTATTGTGTTCTAGGGCAGCTTATATAGGGATCTCCCTGACTAATGGCCACACTCTAGCTTTTGGGATTTTTCAGCTGCAAGCCTATCATAAACCACTCCCCTGCCATCAGGCACTTATGAGGGTCTCATACTCAGAGCAGCTGCAAGCATAGAAAAACAAGTTGTTTACTCCAGCAGGCAAAGGGTCACAGAAAATTTAGGGTGTGAGGGTCTGCAGTTCCCAATAGCTCCCTCTTTTCTATATAATTAGACCAAGGTTCTGGACTGGCCTGGGTACAGCACAAATATGATAGCAATAAGTTGGAAGATGCCCTAGTAAACATGTTTATTTTCACATGAATGATATAGTCACTGTCTGATGGCAATTCCAGCTGCTGTGGAGGCCACAGTGGTGACAATAGTGGCCACTACAGCTGCAGTGATCCTGAAGTCTCAGCAGGGATGGCTCAGCACCAGCTGACTCACTGGGATAAGTACCAAGTCTGGAACCCAGACCACAGTGGCAGTTGTCTCATTCACCCAAAAACTATTGACCATGGCTGATGGTCAGGAGAACCATCTTTAGGGCACACAATCCATTCAGGAATCTAAATGGGGCTTTTTTCCCCACTCTGGATCTCTTCTACATGATGCAAGGGACTCTCTATCCCGTACATCTTCCAGCATCCCAATGGCTTCCCCAAGCTGATCCCTGACCCCATAACCTTCAGCAAACAATCATTTAGGGAATTTGAGCATAGTTCTCTCCAAAGTGCTTCCTGCTCTTAGTTGGGCAAAGTATTTTTGGGGGTGTTTACAGCGACCTTTCAGGGGATCTTGGTCCATCAAACCACATTAGTCTGGAAGGATTCCACAGGTTCTCATCTTCTGTGGAAACAAAAACATAACTTCTTCCCTAAAGCAGCAAATCCTTAGACCCATATTTTGAAATCAAGATACCTTTCTTAGCAGTCCCTAGAATCAAATGTCTCTCTCCAGTCAAAAAAGAAAACACAATAATATTAATAATCCAGATTCTCTGTGCACATTCCATCTTTATGTGGCTTATTTTTATCTTTACTGCCAGAATAGACTTGAAAAAAAATCAGCCCTCATCCTTCAGTTTACTCTCTCGTCTTTTCTCTATTATTTCCCTGCTGGCCAGTCTTCCAGAGGTTGTCCCTTAGAGCAACCCTAGTTCTTGTTCTCAGCAGTGCCTCCTAAGGTGCCTCACCACCCAGAACCACTATTGGGCAAGGGTCTGGGGATAAAAAACACATAGATACATACCCATCTTCAGTTCATCTTCACCATTCCCGAGGGCAATCTCTCAGGGATCCCTAGTTCCTGATCTCGCTGGGGACCTCCACCTGTACTGTCCTGCCTGTCTACCATGCAACAGTTCACAAATTGGGCAAGGAGCTAGAGATTGAAACACACACACACACACACACACACACACACACACAGACATGGGTCATCCTTGAAATAAGAATGCCCCTTTTATTGTGTTCCAAGGCAGCTTATATAGGACTCTCCTTGACTAATGGTTACACTCTAGCTCTCGGTATTTTTCAGCTACAAGCCCATCAGAAACCCCTGCCATCAGGCACTAATGAAGGTCTTGTGTCTAGAGCGGCTGCAAACATAGGAAAACAAATTGTTTACTCCAGTAGACAACGGGGTCATAGAAAATTCAGGGTCTGAGGGTCTGCAGTCCCCAACATGTCATAAGGTAAACACAGATCCATCTTTTCCTAATGCCCATAGGATGGAGGGGAGAAGGCAGAGGTGCAGTGTGTGGAGGTGGATGGGGCCCCATCTCAGGGTCTTCAGAGGAGGCTTGCTTACCAAACACCAACAGAGTGGTTCTGAATGCTGTGAACACTAGAAAAAGGCTGTGTTGACTCGAGCTGGCTCAGGGGGAGTTTGGCACTCGGTCCAGGTAACAAACAGCTGAAATCAAGCAGTGTTGTGGAGGGTGAGGGCTGGGTAAGGAAGTGAGCAGCAGGAGGGTAATGCAAGGACTGGGAGAGCACACTCCATGCCTCGCAATAAATCTAGAGATAGTGCAGTAGTGAGTAGGTGCTTGCTGTATGAGCATGAGGACTTGAGTTTGATCCCTCAGATCTGTAATCCCAGGACAGGGGGAGCAGAGACAGGAGAATCACTGGGCTTTGCTTGTCACCAGCCCATCCAGCCAGACCTCCAGGTTCAGAGAGTTCCTGTCTCAAAACATGAGATGGAGAACAACTGAGGAAGCCCATCTCCAGTCAGCACAGATGCATAGGCACACACATACATATGTACATATAATAAAACCTGAAATCCAAACAAGCCTCCAGCCCTCAAGGGTCCTCTCTCTGTGTTCCTTTTGTTCTGGTCAAATCATGCTCACCCAAATTTCTTGTAATCCTGATCTGATAGGTGGGTGGCTCGCCTAACACTCCATGTTCTGTGCTTTATTTTGAGATCCTGTGACCAGGAGCCCTGAAAGTGTCATTGGAAATCTGTCCTTTATCTCTGGCCCCTGGGTCTAGGCTTCACCCAGCCAGCATTCAGTTGAGAGTAGCTTTGTGTCTTTGAGGAGATTAGACAAAGAAGAATTATACCTTCTAAGCTTTGTGCACTCCAGGGATGAATTCTATCACTGAGCTATACCCTCTGCTTCTCAGTCATTAATCTGAAAATTGTGTTAATGTATGTATCATATAAAATTGCTATTTTAATCATACTTGAGTGTACAGCTCTGCAGCATTGGTTTTATTTACAATGTGAAGCCCTCACCAAAACATTTTCATAATATTAAGGCATAATATCTGCACAGTTCACCCATGTTGGAGCATACATCAAAATTCTATTTCTTTTTATGGCAGCACAGTGTTCTGCTCTAGGTATGGCCTGTGTTTGGTTCAACTATTCATTTGTTGACAGACATCTGGGTTACTTCCTTCCTTCCTTCTTTCTTCCTTCCTTTCATTCTTTCTCTCTCTCTCTTTCTTTCTTGATACATGGTTTCTCTGTATAGACATGTGGTGTAAGAGGGATCGTCTGTATTT
>JAQHUG010000353.1:890234-1023606 GCA_028555095.1 Dicrostonyx torquatus
TCATTATGTTGCTGAGGCTAGCCTTGAACTCCAGCTCTTTCCATCTCTGCCTCCCAAGGGCTATGATTACAAGGGTGGGCTACCACACCCATTTCTCCATAACCCGCTGACCCTGTTAATTCCCTCTCCTGGGTGTGTCAGTGTTTTTAATGCAACAGCCTTTCATGGCTATGATGCAGTGCCTCATTTTAGTTGTGCAATGGCATTTCCCTAGTGACCAGTGACGCCAAGGACCTGATCTCCTATTGGTTGTTTGTAGGCCTCCTTTGCAGGAGTGTCTATCTGCTCCAGTTCGTTGTCTGGCTTGATGCTGAACCCTCATTCTTTCTCACTGTTCCATGGTGTGCCCATCAAGGTTTCTGGCTTTCTACCAATCCATTTTCTCCTGGTGAACAATGGAATTATTTCCAATCTCGTGCCCCTCAGACTAGTCTCTGTGAGTTTTCGCGCACTGTTGATGTCAGGGGAGCACACTGGTGGATAAGTTTGAGGAGTGAGGCTGAGCATCGAATAAGTGTGTCTGTGGTTCAATGTTCACCGTCCAGCCACCACCGAAGACCGACAAGCTAATTTTGAATCTCTCTAGTCCTGTAAGCACAAGGCCTGACTTTGAAGCGAAGCACATATGTGTTTCACAGTGTGCCAAAGATTTTTGTCTTTCTCAGGGACATAGACCTGACACTTCCTAATACCAGTCAAAACTGGCCTGTCACCTCCCTGCCTTTTTTATGTTTTAAAATCCTCTTGAACTGGGCATGGTGGAGCACGTCTTAAATCCCAGTACTTGGGAGGCAGAGGCGGGTGAATCTCTGTGAGTTAGTGGTCAGCCTGGTCTACAGAGCGAGTTCTAGGGCAGCCAGGGCTGTTATGCAGAGAAACCCTGTCTCAGGCCCCTGCCTCCCCACCTCAAAAAGGCAGACTCAGGCTGGAGACATGCCTCAGCAGTTAAGAGCACTTGCTGCTCTTCCAGAGGTCCCAAGCATCCATATCGAGTGGCTCACATAGTACTTGTAACCAGTTCCAGGGGATCCAACTCCCTTTCTGACCTCCCAGGGCTCCTGCTCATGCGTAGTACACTTACTCATGTAGACACACACACACACACACACACACACACACACACACACACAAACTTAACATCTGCCAGTTTTCCCAAAGAGTTCAATGTCCATTTTTTCCCCTCAGTTCTCTCCCAGGGGTACAGCCATGAGATTCCATGACTGGAAATTCCCTTTCTCTTGTCAAGAGAGTCTGACAAGATAACAGAACAGCTCCGTTGCCAAATATTGTCCTGACTCATGCTCTGTCCTACCTATGGGCTTAAAGATGCGAGTGGCAATCGTTCTTCCAAACCCACGCAGAACCACACTTTTCTAACTTTAATTAAGGTAGAAAGAAAATTGTTGTGAGTCAGGGCCACACTTATGAGGGATGCACAGATTATAGCCACTTTTAACTACATCACACTAATACATGCTTGTAATTAGCCAGTCATGGAAGGTTTTTTCCTTCTCCCCCCACAGGGAGAAAAGTCTTGTGAATGAACTAACATATAAATAAACTCAGGATGGCAAGTCCTCTGTGCTCTGCACAGCGGCTGATGTAATATTTATACCTGCTGGTAATAAAGACATACGCCAGAGGCAGAAGAATGTGGCTCAGTGGCTAAGAATATTGGCTGCTCTTTTTTTTTTTTTTAAAAAGATTTATTTATTTATTAAGTATACAGTGGTCTGCCTGCATATGTCCCTGCAGGCCAGAAGAGGGCACCATATTTTTATTACAGATGGTTGTAAGTCACCATGTGGTTGCTGGGAATTGAACTCAGGACCTTTGGAAGTGTAGCCAGTGCTCTTAACCTCTGAGCCATCTCTCCAGTTCTTGGCTGCTCTTCTAGAGGAACAGGATTCGATTCCCAGCCCTCACCTGGTGGGTGGTTCACATCCATCTGTAATTCCAGTTCCAGGAGATACAGTGCCCTACCCTGGCTTTTTCAGGCACTGTACACATGACACACAGACATACATACATTCAGATATACACATAAAATAAATTAATAACAAACCTATGTCAGTCGGGGGTGGGCTGCACATGCCTGCAATTCCAGCACTTGAGAGACTGTGACAACGAGGATGACTATGAGCTCAAGGCCAGCCATGATTTGTCATGGGAGCTGTGTCAGCTCATGTCCCCATTTTTACATGAGACTTTAGAGGAGTCTCTTGTCACCAAGCTAGGTGGCTCCTCCAGCGACAGTAGTCTCAAAAGTGAACCAGGGCTGATCTAAGTTGGGTATCAGTGTCCTTGCACACATCAGCAGCCCCCTGGAAATCAAGGTCACAGACTTAACCAGGTGACTTCAAAGGACAGCAAGCTGTGGACCCCACTGCTCTGTAAATGCACCTGTAGTCATCCTCACCGTGCCTTCATTCATTGCCGACAGCATTTATGGGATTTCCCTGCTGAGCCTGTGGTATGTGGATACTTGCTACATTGTCACAATGTCCTTTTGTACCTCAAACCCTTACTTTCAATGCCATGTGTGTGATGGGCCACATACATTATGTCAAAGCTACTCAAACAGAGAACAAGAACATTACTGTTCTCCCCAGGTACCTCTAGTGTAGTCTGCCCCGCCCTCTAGAAAACACTGGATTTTCCTTCATTTGTCCTGGTCCTCAAACGGTCCATGCTCACACTAGCTGTTTACTTCTGCTCTTTTGCTTGGCCCTACTTGGCATTCACTGGCTACCCAGGTGTCGGTCACTCATAGTCACACTCCTGGCTACTGAAGCAGGAATCTCACCATCTTCATGCCCCATTGAGGCGCTGTCTCAGGACTTCAGAGTCCCCTCACTCCTCCAGGCAGCCCTAGGGTGTGTCCTGGTGGTCTCCACTTACTGAGGGAGTCCTGGTATGTAGTGCAGACCATGACCAGCAGGGGGCACTCATGCCTTGGCTTCTTCTCCAAGCTTGAACAAGTTGGGATTGGGTAGGTTTGGAGGGGGCCAGACCACAGACAGGCTCACAGGCAAGATCAACAAATGTGCCTCCTTGGGGCCTGGAGCCACCCTGATCCCTATCTATCTTGAAACCAGTCTGGGCATACTGGGCCTTCTGAAAGCTATTTATTACAGTACCCTGGGTGTCTGCTTCCTGTTTTGAGAGATGAGTCTGAAGCCGTGCCCACACTGCCTGCCTCTGGGAGGGCATGAAGGCATTAGAGAGGAGGTTAAACAAAAACAACCAAGACAGGGTGATCCACAAGGGGGCTGCCTGGCCCCTCCTACTTGAGCATTTGGGTGCATCTGTAGTCTTCAAGAGCCTGCCTCGGTCTGCCTGAAGCTGTGACTGGTGCGGTGGGGGCTCTGCCTCCCTCTCTGGTGACTCTGCTCTAATTACACAGTAATTTGTATTTTCACACACTCATTGGTAAAGAAGAGTTGGAGAGCTCCTCCGGGGAGGGCAGAGGAGGAGGGAGCCAGAGTCAGGGGGTGGGAGGTTTGGGGTCTGGCATCACTCTGTGCAGTGACCCCTGTGTTGGGGCTGGGAGGCTTCAGGACAATGACAAGCTGTCCTTATACCCTGAGTCCTCATGGTTCAGGCCTGCAGGCCAGGAAGCAGGAGGCAGGGATGAGATTTTGGGAGGGTTAACAGACTTGGAGGAAAGCAACAAGAGCAAGAGGGGGTGCTGACTGGGCTCAGCTCACAGAGGCAGAAGGCTGGGAGCCTCAGGATAAAGTGCCCAGCTAGGGACAAGCATAGGTATGACATTTCCCCCCTGCAGCCCAGAGTTGAGGTGCAGAATGCCCACAGGGTAGTGTCTGTGTGTGTGCTCTGTGCATTCTCTTTAGCAGGTTCTGTGACTCTCTGGGATTGTCTTGCCTTTGGGGACACAAATCGGTGTGTGCCCATGTCTAATGCACCGCCCTGTGTTCATGAGCACATGTGTACACCTGTGTTCAGTGTGTGGCTCTGGTGAAATTCCCACCGGTAACAGCTGCATCTACTGGGTTTTGGCTTTTAGCCATGTAGGGTTTCCTTGCTGAGCCTTTGGAAACCTAGACTTGGTACAGAGGTGGCCAGAGCAGCTGAGGGTATGAGCCTGGCTAGCCTAGATAGAGGCTTAAGTCCCTAGTACTGGGGACCAAGGGATTACATACCCCCACCCCGTGTCTGTGTCCGTGTCCGTGTCCGTGTGTGTGTGTGTGTGTGTGTGTGTGTGTGTGTCTGACTGAGTGCACAGCTCTTAGTGGCTGCAGATTCCCCAGTACCTAGAGAGCATCTGCCCTCCACCCTCTAACCCTCTTGCTGCTCAAGGCTGTTCTTCTCTTCTTTGCCCTGGTCCCTCTCCCGGCTGACCTGGATACGTGCATGCACTCTGGGATGCTGTGCCTTCTTCTGCCAGGCTCTCTGGATCAGATGGTGGAATTTCTACCAAGGTCAGAGGGGAGATATTGTGGGATGCACGGAGCTGCCTCACGCTGCCTTCATGATGAGACAAATTAGTGTTCTTGACCTTGTGATTGACAAATGAATTGCTGATCACAAGCACATATTTCCACCTCTAAGCTAAGCAAGAGGAAAAAGCGCTGGGCTGCTTTTCCTGATGCCAGGAGACCAAACACGGGTTAATTGTCATGAGAGCAGCCTGAGAGGGGAGCTATGGAATGTTCCAGCACCAGGGAGGGAATATGATTTTCTCCAAGAAACCTTGTAACACACCATGTGGAAGTGGTCTCAACACAAAGCAGCAAGGTTGGCTGATGATCTACACCCCCTCATATACATTTGGTTGCTGCCAGAGAAGCTCCTGGAACCCCACCCCACCCATGGATACCCATTTTCCAGAGCAGGAAGGTAGAGAAGGGCTGGCCTAGGGAAGGAAGTCTGTAGGAAGGCATGTTGTCAGGACTTGGCCAGAACCTCCCAGGAGAAGGGAGGTATAGCAGGGACAGTTAAGAACTGCTCAGCTGTAGGTCCAACAGCAGCCAGCAGAATGGAGTGTTGATAATATCGAAGTCCTACAGACTGGGTTCAAATCTCCAGGTTGCCACTTCTGCTGGGGGTCCTAGCAAGTTGCTGGTACTTGTTGATATTGGGTTCTCCAGTCCCAGGCCTGACTGCACAGCATCTACCTGAAATACCCCATTCTGAACTGGTACCACCTCCCAGTCTGGTCTTGCTATAGATTTCATAGGGCCTGGCAAGACTAAAACTGTAGGACCCCCATGTCTATGGCGTTAAGAACTCAGGAAGCCGAGCACTCTCCCAGCATGGGGCTAGGGGATGCAGAACTCTCCCCAGGGCGTGGGGCTTGTCTATACAGCACCTCCCACCCAGCCTCAGGGCCCAGCTACCCCTAGAATCTGATGTCCTTGTTCCACTCCAACCCCACTGGTTTTCATTGCTGTTCCCAGGCCCACCCCACTACTCCAGCCGCCATGCCCAGTGACTGTCACTTTCATGTGGCTGCTCCCTAGGCTGCCCCAGGTAGCAGGTAGGATAGGAGCAGCTCACGGCACCACCTGCAATTAAGCTGCCCATCCTTTAAGTTATGGCTTTAATATCTTTGCCAGGAAGCTCTGAGCACTGAGACACAAGATGTCAGGGATCAGGGGTCGAGCTCTCCCTGAGGGCTCTTTAGCCTCTTGTCCACCCACTGTTTGGAGGTTTTAGATGAAAGGAGAAGCCTCTTTTTCATTTCACGCACCAGAAGCTTGAGAATTTAGGATGCAGAATGAATCATGACATTCAACCTGTGGTATGGCTCAGTGGTGGAACACTGGCCTAGCATGCACGGGCCCTGGGTTCCATTCCAGCATGAGTTCCACGAAAGCACACTCCATCCCTGAAGGTGGAAGACCGCTTCACATATATCTGCCCAAGGTGGCCGGAGTGACCAACCACTTGCCCCGTGAGGAGAGACAGAAGAGGGGTTACTCCCGGCCCCTCGTCTTCAATACAGTGGGATGTCTCTCAGGCTACCACTGCTGCCCAACGGATGCCCCTGTCAAAACCCCCAGTAGCTGCTCTCTCAAGGGACACCACTTACATGGCAGCCACGGGCCACTGGTTGGCCTAGGACGAGCTGCTGCACCTGGACAGGAGGCATAGAACGCTGGTCTTCTGGGTGTCACAGATATCTGGGGGGAGGGCTGAGGGTGCGTGTGCAAAGTGCGAGTGTGAAAGGCAGAGTATACAGCGAGGGATTGCTGTCCACTCTGACGACAGAGGCTGGGACGATAGTGACTGAAACCTGATGGAGTCCTGTGCCTCTCACACAGAGCATGGCAGGAGTTGGCCGTGCAGCGATGCCATCGACAACCTGTTGTTCCCTCTTCCCTGCCTTCTTCCCTCTCCACTCCCTCTGAGACAGTGTCTTGTTTTTCTTTTTAGAGACTAAAGCCTCTAAAAGTATATATTTTGCTGGGCTTAGTGGCACACACCTTTATGAGTTCAAGGGCAGCTTGATTTACCCAGGAATTCCAGGCCAGCCAGGGTTATGTCATGAGAGCCTGTCTTGAAACACAGCCCCTAAAGTGTATATTTTATATTTTAATTTTAATTATCATTTTGTGTATGTGTATACATGCATATGTATAATGTATATGTTTGGGCACACATGCCATGACACAGATGTGGGGGCCATAGATATCTTTGTGGAGTTGGTTCTCTCCCTGTACCTTTACATGGGTGCTGAGGCTTGAAGTCAGGTGGTCAGGCTTTCTTGGCAAGTGTGTTTAATTGCCAAGCCATCTCCCTGGCCCAGCCAGTTTGCAGACAAATTGAGTCCCAGGAGCATCCATGCTTACTGTGCTGACAGACCTTCTCTTCCTGGGCTCGTTTCCAGGGAGAGGGATGGTTTGGTCGGAGGGCAGCTGTATATTTAGCTAGGTATCTTAGTTTATTCCCACTATTATAGCAAAGTGCCTGAGGCTTGTAGTTCATGAGAACTAGAAATCTATCTCACATAGTTTTGGAGGCCGAGAAACCCAAGATCAAAGGGCCGGTGGCCTCAGATAGTCAAGCTCATGAGTCTTCATGTCTTGTCCTCCAGAAGGGATGCACCCCGAGGCTCTTCCATAGGCTACCATTCCATTCAGGAGGGTCCTGCCCTTGTGACTAATCACTCTGTAAGGGCTCTGCTTCTTAATCCTGTCCCACTGGTGGCAAGTTTCACTGTGGATTTGAAAGGGGACACAGACGTTTAACCCACGCCCCACCCTCTATATTTTTGGAGATAAGATCTGGCTTCACAGGCCAACCTGGTCTCAAACTCCTAAACATGTGAGTTAGTGAGTGCATGTATGCACATGTTAATGTGTATGTGTGTGTGTGTGTGTGCGCGCACGTACGTGCATGTGTGTAGGCCGGAAGTCAACGTTGGATATCTTGCGCAACACTCTTCATCTTACCTTTTGAGACAGGGCATCTCACTGAACCTGGAACTCACCAATTTAGCTAGACTGGCTAGCCAGTGGCCCTAGGGACTCTTGAGTCTCTGCCTTCCTGGTTGTGGGATTACAGGTGCATAATGTTTCGCTGGTTTTTTCACGTGGGTGCTGGGGACTTGAGTTCAGGTCCTTATACAAGAAACACTTGTACAGCAAACACTTTACTGTCGAAGCCATCTCCCCAGCCCTAGCAGTTCTTTATGTGTGATACTAGCCCCTTGTCATAGTGGTCACAGTGAATCCACCGGGCCTCACCCTATCACCCCATTGCCCCATCACCCCACCCAATTACTGTACCGCCCTGTACCCATGATCCCATCATCAACGGCCACCCTATCACTTCCTCTGGCTGTGCTCCCTGCCTTCTCTCCTAGATCCACCTCCTGATTCCGTGTCTCCTGAGAAGAGGGCAGAATAGGAGGGGAGAGCTGCCCTGAAGTGAGATCCTAAGGTTTAGATTAACAGCCAGCTAGGACACAGGACTACCCCCCAATCCCTTCCTCCCCCTGGAGGATTTGGGTTTATGCTGGGCTGCAAGATTAAAGCCAAAGAGATTAAAAGATTACCTTAGGCTGGGAAGGCAGATTCTGTCCTTTTGCTCCTGGGGGCAGGGGAGGTGAGGTGGGGGTGGTCATGGAGCCCCACCCACTGCAGAACCTCCCCCTACCAGCTGAAAAGCCCTGCCCTGGGAGGCTGAAGCCGGGGCCACCACCCTCACCCTGCATGGCCTTGGGTATAGCTTCCTATTTTGGGTTGGAGAGTGGGTGGGGAGCTGAGCTGGCTCTGCAAGCCTGCGTGTGGGCTTTAGAGGCTCTCAGAGTGTGGCCCTATTACCGGCATCAGCCAGGGATTCTGGGGTGTGCTGGGGAAGGGGTAGGGGCAGCACCTGGGTTTTAGAGGCTCTGAGAGACGCTGACTTGTGAGAGTCTGTGTAGTTTTCAATGGTGACAGTGGTTATGTTCTAGAGTCTTTGACTCCCTGCTCACCAGGATGCCTGCGCCCATTGGCCACACAGGACCTGTTACCCTACTCTGTACATAGGGCACGTGGGAACCAGAGAGGTAAAGCTGCTTGCTCAGGGTGACACAGCTACCAAGTGACACAGCCAGGACTTGAGGCTGAGTCACTATCCACTGCTGCTCTGTACAGCTTCCAAGTCCCCACGCCCTCAGCTGTTCCACGGTATGGGCTAAGACTGACTGCTCAGGGTGCAGAGTTCTCCAAACCTTTTCCTGGTCACAAACCCAGGACCCTGTGAAACTTGCAATGGCCATGAAGGGCACCTTACCTTCTGCTGCCCCATGGCACTGCTGGGAACTCCCTGAGCTGCTGTGCAGAACCTGGCCTGGGGGCTGTTTGCTGCTGAGCAGTTCTCAGGCCCAGGGGCAGGGACCCATGGCAGAGAGACACGCCCACATCTCAGTTCATTTTTCCCTCACTATTTAATGATTTCTGCAGAGTGCAGAGACTGGCAGACAGCTGGGCGCAGAGAGGAGGAACAGAGGGAGAGGAAACCTGTCCATCAATTTAACTGTCCCCTCTGCCAACTCCTCCTGCCACCAGGGATGCCGAGCCCCATTCCCTAAACGCTGGAAAGTGATCAAAGGAGCAGCCATGGCTGGGATGAGGGTCTGATTTATGGACCGTGCCAGGGAGCCAGAACAGCAGTGGGAGAAGTCATCCATCAGGGCTCGCTGGAGAGCTGGGAGGCCAGTTTCTCTGCCTGTCTTGCCTGCACCCCCCACCAGGCCACCACCCTGCCAGCTGGATAGGGGCTTTCTTCAGAGCCCCTGACATCCCCCATCTCTTCCTCAGTTTCCCTGGGCTTGTAGCTATTGAGCAGTGCTGGGGGCGAGGAGGGAGGACCCTGGGCATGACCTTGGGCATCCCTCTCTGCAATTCAGCTTGTTCGATGCAGGCCGCAGCTCGGCCCGGCCATCTTCCCAGAGTGTTGTGAGCACAGTTGGGTGAACAGGTGTGATGTTGGAATGGGGACCTTGCCCTTACTGTTGTGATCCTGGCTGTGCCAGGGTACTAGAAGGCTCTGTGTGTGTGTTGCATATCATGCCTCTGTGTTGCACAACGTGTCTAACCTGTGCTAATGTAAAAGTCTATAGTAGCTATTACCTTTGCAAGCATGGTGAGCTCTTCAGCACATGGGTGTGCACCTGTGTTGACAGCCCTTTGTAGCTCCCATGTTCTCTCCATTCCTTCTAGCTGGGTGGGGGTGGGGAGTGGCTGGGCCTCATGCCTAGGCCCCATCCAGTTGGTTATTTATTGATTAATTCTGCTGCCAGCTGATGGATGCCGAGCCTGTGCCAGGCACAGGCCCTTGGCTGATTTACATAATTAAAAACCATCAGTAACAGAGCCAGGCTTCACCCACCAACTGAGTGCTCTAGCACAATGACAGGCTGAGCCCCGACACCCACACCCCTCTCTCTGCACCCCTAGGCCTCCTGGTCACACCAAGCCCCCAGCCTTCCAGCCATAGTCCAACCCTAATGGAGAGAGGTGGCACTCAGGGCTCCTGCATGGAGATCGTTAGTCTATGGTTCCGTGGCTCTCTGACAGAGAGACCTGGAGTATCAGATTCAGCGGCGATCCTCCCAGGATGTGATTTTTCAAGAGTCTATTACTCTGTGACAAAGAGGAGACACGTTTGCTTTCAGCTGCTGCCGGGCTCCGGGCTCTGGCAAGGCGGGGCTGCAATCCTGGGCGCAGCTTTCTGCAGCTACTGGGGACACCAGCCACTGCCACATAGGGGATATTTGTCTTTTACAAGGTTGGGGAGGTGACTGTGGGAGCCCTCAGAGACACCCTGGGACTTGGAGAGACCTCAGGTCCTGTGCCTGTGTGATGTCAACCCCACCCCCACCCCAGGACTCCTTCAGTGACCTTGGAGAAGGGTCTGGAATTTAGAGACACAACTTGGGGTCATGAGTGTGGATTCTTCTGCTTCCCAACTGTGTGTTCCTGGGGAAGCTGCTCAGCCTCTCTGGGCTATAAAGGAGAGGTTGTTGTAAGGATTCAGTGCTAATCCCAGAAAGGGCTCGGTGTGCAGTAATTCCTTGGGAACCCCTAATGAATGGTGGCTGTTACTAACTGGCAGGGAGACTGTGGGGGGACCCCGTTTGTTCGCTGTGCCATAAACCAGTCACCAAAAGGACAGGCTTTGCAGAAGAGGGTTTATTCATGAACTGATGAAACTGAAGGAGGTGAGAGGCTCAAATCATCTCCCTGAGGGTCAAGTTTTGGGGTGCTTAGGGGGTTGATGGTGGTGTATGTGGGAAGCCACCGGAGTAGGAGGAAGTGATGTAATGGCAGGTCTCTGCCTGCAGACTTAAACTTCCTGTCTCTCCTCCAAAGCTGCGTATTCAGAAATCAGTGAGGTAGTCTTGCTCTGAGGGTGGAGTCTTGGGTCTTCTGACACTAAAGGGTCACCTGTGGGGACACTTGACTAAGGAAAGGGACAGTGATTTCACCTGGTTTCCTCCCTGCCAGGCCTGAAGCAACTTGATCACGTCCCACTGTGAACCACATGTCTGAGGTACTGTCCACAGCCAGGCAACTTTCCAACTGCAGCAAGGGAGCTGGGGGTTGGTTCCAGCACTTCTGTAGTTCTGGGGAAAGCTGGTCAGTCATATAGGCATGAGCACAAGGAAGCTGGACTTCCTGTCTCCTCTGGGCCTGCGCCTGACTTGGTGCAGAGCAGGGAATGTTAGTTGGATGAAGGAATGTCTCTTTTGCCTTGCAGAGCCCATCCCAGGCAGTCAGGTAGGGGCCTAGAACTCATGAACTTCCTCTTATGGGTTCCTAACCCTTGCTCTTTACCCCTACCTCTGACTGCCTGTCCCCCTCTTCCTCTCCACTTCCGCTGCCCAAACCATAATCCGTGGCAGGAATTTCTGACCCTCGCAGCTGTTTCACCCTCCCTAGTTTTCTGGGGGTCATAGCTACCTGACCCCATATTTACCATTGAGGCCTCAATGTGAACTCACAGACCCCATCCCATGGGACTTCAGCAAGCAATATCATGAGTCTGTGTTGGTGTAAAAGTTGCCTTGGACCTTCAGTACTCAGTCTGAGAATCCTAGAACCAAAACCTCCATAGCAGTGTGTTTACAATCTGTGACATCTCCAACTGCCCGAAAACACAGGGACCCCACACGAGCCTCCAACCTGGGGTCAACTGTCCGAAAACACAGGGACCCCACACGAGCCTCCAACCTGGAGTCAACTGTCCGAAAACACAGGGACCCCACACGAGCCTCCAACCTGGGAAATCTCAATTAGGAAGAGATTTGCATAGCAAAAAATCAAAATGAGGTAAAATAGACATTATCTGGGGGCACAGTTGCAATCTCCGCACCAGGGAGATGGAGGCAGGAGGATCAGAAGTTCAAGGCCATTCTCAGCAACATAGTGATTTCAAGACCAGCCTTGTATACGAGAAGCTGTTTGTCTCAAACAAACAAACAAAATCCATCAAGTTGAATGTTTAAGTCGAACACTTAGGATGGTGTGGGTGCTGAGAAGACAACTTGGCATTCTCTTAAGACACTGAATACTGACCTAGGCTCAGTTTCCAGCACCCACTGGTGGCTCACAACCATCTGTACCTCCAGTTTCAGGGTATGATCTGATGCCCTCCTCTGACCTCTGCAGGCACCAGGCATGCACATGGTACACATTCATACACGCAGGCAAAACACTCATACACACAAAGTAAAAGATAAATTAGAAAATAAAAGCAGCTGAATGTAGAGGGCTGTTGAGATGGCTCAGTGGGCAAAGCATGAAGGCCTGAGTTTGATTCCCAGGACTCACACGGTGGAAGGAGAGAACTGACTCCTGCAAATTGTCCTCTGACTGCTATCTATGCACCATGGCGTGCATATCTGTGCACGTGTGCACACATGCATACACACACTATGAGTAAATGTAATTAAAAAAAACTTTAGAAGTTGAAGGTAGAGTCACTGTGTGACCTGTTCTTCCACTCTGAGGGACATACCTGAGGAACCGAGAAGACCTGAACAGAGTTCTACATGGTCCAGCCTGAGTCACAACAGCCAAATACAGGAGGAGAGCAAGCAGCTGCACAGCCGTCACTCTCGAGGAGGAGAGAGATGCTAACCTGTGCAATCCTGGTGAACCTTAAACACATTGAATGAGAGGAGCCACAGGAGGACAAATGTGTATTTCCACTCACAGAAGGTCCCCAGGAAGGTCAAACACACATATGGAGAGAATCGCTGTGGCTAGGACTGAGAGATGGGACCTGGGGCTTTTACTTAGTGGGCACAGGCTTTACACTGGAGCTGACTCAAAGCTGGGGGAATGACAGTGGAGACGGTAGCTGGTGGTGACGTGAATGAACCTTGTGACACAAATGACTAGACCAGTGGATTCCTGTTGTTTACATTGTGCCATGGTTTCACATATGGCTCTGTAGGGGGAGAGAGGTGCTTCAGTAACACGTGTGCCGTACACGCATGAGGACCCGAGTTTGGATCCTTGGCACCCGTGTTGTTTGGTGTGCTTGTCATCCCAGTCCTGAGAGGAGGAACAGGAAAATCGCTGGAGCTCATTGGCCAGGCAGTCTAGCTGGATGGGGGAGCTCCAGTTTCAGGGAGAGACTTTGCCTCAAAACACAAGGTGGAGGAGTGACTGAAGAGTCTTTATGTGCACATAGATGTGAATACACATATAACCACACACACACACACACACACACACAAAATTGTTTGTTTGTTTTTTGGTTTTCCAAGACATGTTTTCTCTGTATAGCTTTGGAGCCAGTCCTGGAACTAGCTCTTGTAGACCAGGCTGGCCTCGAACTCACAGAGATTTGCCTGCCTCTGCCTCCCAAGTGCTGGGATTAAAAGCGTGTGTCACCATCGCCCGGCACAAAATAGTTTTGTAGGACTCAAGATGGACGATTCTTTTGCATATGTCTGTGTTACATGCATTCGTACGGACACACATATTCATGGGTGCACATGTGTGGAGGTCAGAAGATGTCCTTAGCTGCTGTTCCTTAGACGCCTTTTCTTTTTAAAGCAGGGTCTCCCATTGACCTGGAACTCACCAAATAGCATAAGCTGGCTGGTCACGGAACTCCAGAGATCTTCTGTTTCCATCTCCCCAGGGCTGGATCGGGTGCTCATTGGACCCTGGTTCTCATACTTGTATGATAAGTACTTTACCACCTGAACCAACTGCCAAGCCCTCAAAGGGGTGAATTTGTTTCTAATCATTTTGTTTGCTGTTGCTGTTGTCTGCTGCCCACTAAGCTTCCTGGAGCCAGTGGGAGGCACATAGTAGGTCCTGTTTCCTTTGCAGAATGTTCTACAGGTTGTCAATGCTGAGATATGAACTTGGTACCTGTATGTCTTCTCATGCCAGATGCCTCTTTTTACCTCTTACAAGATTAAAACAATAAACATATTTATGTAATTTTGTGTATGTAAGTGTTTTGTGTGTGTGTGTGTGTGTGTGTGTGTGTGTATCTGGTCTCTGTTGAGGTGAAAAGAGGAATTTGAATCCCTGGAAATGGAGCTTTGGATGGTTGTGGGCGTGCGGGTGCTGGGAACCAAACTTGGGTCTTCTATAAGAACAGCAAATACTCTTAACCACTGAGCCATCCCTCCAGTTCCTCCCTTCACCTCTTATCTCACCAAGTCAAGGGGCTGAAGCTGTGGCTGGGTGCCTGCAGCTGCCTGAAAATAGCGTTTGGCATCCTAGGCTTTGGGGACTGGTATGACATAGAAGGGATTTCTCAGGGTGGCCTCTTTCATTGTGTGCAGTGTTCCCAGGAGCTGGCACGTGGCAGGCCACTGGGAAGCCTCACTTGGGTTGCTTTCACAGTAGAGAGAATGCCTGCTTGTTGGCTGCGGTTGGCACTCAGCTGTGGTTTTTAATATGCTTGTCACTGTGTCATCGATTTCTCCCTCTGAGCAGTGGAGAAAAACATCAAGGAGCAGTTCAGAGTAGGCCTTGCGGGGATCAAGAAGTTTGTCCCATGGTCCGTTTTCATGACATCTTGGCATCGTTTTATGGAATGTGAGGATTATATCTTGGATCCAAGGAGACATGCAGACTGTTCAAGGTGCCGAGAGGACCGTGTGCTGAGGCACACCGCTCCAAATCAAAGTGGCTTTCCATGGCTTTTCTGTGTCACAGAGAAGGGCTTCTTAAGCTGTTCCTCTTCCGTGTCCAAAGGCACCAACGTTCAGCAGCACTGTGGTGATTCATTTGTTATGAGGCTCCCCTGAAAGGCTAGGCTCTAGATGCAGCATCGTTCTGAGGTGGCCTTTGCAGGACCTGCCTGATCCTGGGGACTCGGACTTTGTCTCCAGGCTGTACACTATTGTCTTTATAATTTGACAGCATTATTGGGGTGGTGGGAGGCAGAGGTAGCGCCTAGTTGGAGGAAGTAGGTCACTGGGGCGTGTCTTTGAAGGATGCACCTTGTTCCCACCCTTTCCCCTTTTTTTCCCTCCTGCTTTTTGGCTACCATGAGGTAAGGTCATCCAGGGCTCGTGTGAAGACGGGAGCCAAGGTGAAAGGCTTGGGTGCCGAGGTATGCGGCCGCTGCTGGAGGCTGCTTTCTTCACAGGACTAGAAACACTAGGTGTGGTGTGGTTGTTCAATTGACCACAGCACTCGGCCAGAGGGGCGACCAGGAGATGATGGGGGAATGTTCTTCACCTGTACGGGCTTCTGACTTGGTAGAAAAGGAAAACCTGGGGCTGGGGAGACAACTCCGTGGGTAAGAGTGCTCGCTGTGTGGGCATGAGGGCCTGAGTTCAGATGCCTAGCACCCATGTGAAAAGCTGGTATGGTGGCATATATCTGTCACCCAGCACTGTGGTAGAGGGTGGGGGGTGGAAACAGGAGGATTGCTGGGTCTTGCTGGCTGTCAACCTAGTGCCACATTCAGTGAGAGACCCTGCCTCAAGAGAATAAGGTGGAGAGTGATAGAGGACCCCTGATGTCCTCCTCTGTCACACATGCATAGACACACACACACATGCACGCACGCACGCACGCACACATGCACACACAGTTTTGCCACTAGCATAATCTGTTTACTCCGGTGTGTTCCTGGAGTAGATTTCTGTGTCTGACTCTCCTACACATCAAGCCACTTGGATGTACACCTCTGGTTCAGTCTCTTTCCTGCCATCAATCACAGAATTGTCAGTATTACATCCGAGACCGTCATTCTATACTTTCTGTAAAAGGTCTCCTGTGGGACACCTGTTTTTTTTTGTTTGTTTGTTTTTGGAAAAATAAAAATTCAAAGACATATGACATAGGGGTCTAAACCAGCTTCAGATACCATGACTCTCGGTGGTTTAGGATTACTTTATATTCTGTGTTTTCTCTTTGCTTGTGTAAAATCTGAAAAAAAAAAAACTAGGCTCAGGACATGCCTGTGATGCTGGGTACTCTATCCCTGGCCACATGCTTAGTCCCAATCCCCCAATTTTAAAACCAAACTTCACGTTGAGGAATGGGTCTCTGTCTCTTCCCTTTACTTCCGCCTACATAGTCAATAGAAAGCAGAGGAAGTACCAGGCATGGTGGCTTACACCTGGGGCCTGACACAGGAACCTGAGGCTGGGGAACTGCCATGAGTTAGAGGCTAGACTGGGCTACATGGGTCCTCCAAAAACAAAACAACCAAAAACATAGTGGAAGTGTCTTCTGAAGCCTCTGAAGCCAGGCTTCTTGGTCTGCTCTCTTGGGGTATTTGGCAGAGAGGCCTCTGCCTCCTGTCAAAACCTCATTTCTCTCTCTGCCATCCTATGGGTAGGACATTGCTGGGTCTGGCAAACCCACCGGTCAGCAGTGGGCACCTAATGCTATTGTGTGGCTGAGCCATCTTGGATGCCCAACCCAACTAGGGGCAACTCCTGAGGTCACACATGAAAATCGCCAAGCTAAACTCTTCAGTTCATGGAGACCCCAAATGGGGAAGTGGAATAAAATGGTTGGTTCATCTATCTATCTATCTATCTATCTATCTATCTATCTATCTATCTATCTATCTATCTATGCATACACGTGCACACGCATACAAGAGAGAAAATGACACTGGTTCTAATTTTTCATTTTATGTTTGGGAAAAAAAAAGAAACAAGTGGATGAAAATCTAATGAGACTTCTCCTTTCATATAAAACTTCCTAACTGTGGGCAGACAGCAGGCTTGAGAGCCTTTGGGGAAGCCCGACCGCTGACCTCTTAACATCTTGAACCTCAGTGCTCAGAGCTTCCTGGCAAAGATATTAGAGCCATAAACTTGAAGGACATGCAGCTTAATTGTAGGCAGCACCTTGAGCTGCTCTCGTGCTGCCTGCCGCCTGGGGCAGGAAGAGAAACAGCCACATGAAAGTGGCAGCCACTGGGTATGGAGGCCAATGGGGCTGCGGGGTAGCACAGGCTTTGGACCACAGGAGTAGGTGGGTCCTAAGGCTGAGCGGGGAAGCATAGATAAGCCCTGTGCCCAGGATAGAGTTCTCCAGCTCCCAGCCTGGAGGCCCCATGCTTGGATGAGTGCTTAGCTCTGATGTCCTGAGTTCTTAATGCTGTGGACAGGGGATCCTACAGTTTCAGTTTCTCTTGGCCTCACAGTCTGCAGAGGGGACAGACTGGGAGGTGGCACTGACTTAGAGTAGTATTTCCCGTGGGTACAGGGTGGCTAATCTTGGACCTGGAAGCCTGCAATGACTTGTTGAGACCACTGTATTGGGAAGTAGGGACCTGGGGATTTGAACCCAGGCTGGGGCACACTGAGGCTTGAGATCACAGACACCAGACTGTTGTCTCCTGTGGGGCCTCACGGCTCCTGCACTGTGCTCCCTTCCTCCAGCTCAGTTCTGCTTGCCAGTCCCTTCTTCCTCCAGTCTCCAGTCTCCTTCCCAAGACTTCTCTAAGAAGTTTGGGCTCAGTCTTTATGAACATGCCATGGCACACTGTATCACCCTCCTGTTCCTACTGGGGACTCACCTCACTTTCCCTGCCTAAAACGCTCCCCTGAAACCAAGAATTTATTCCTCTCCTTGTCCAGTTTCCCTAGTAAGTAAAGGGAGGCCTCCCTTAACCAGGTGATCAAGGTTGACAGCAATGAGAAACACTAGTCACTCACAGACCTGTGTTGTGTGGCCATCATGACCCCCAGCTCTGCTCTGTCCTCTACAATCCAGACTGATGACAAAGAGGATTGACAAACACAGACAGAGGGACATTCCATGCATTATCTGGTCAGTTCTTCACAACTCCAAGGCCATAAAAATTAAGATAGGACAAGAAACTGTCACAGGGCCCAGGAGATAGGGTGACTAAATGCAGTGTGGTGTCCTGGGTCAGACCTGGAATGGAAAACAGGCACTGGGACAATGGGAGGTGTGTCAGAACAGTGGCGTATGGTTACCAGTGGTAGAAGTGAACATTCCGATGGATGGCAGGGACAGGAGTCCAGGGGACATCCAGCTGGCCACTGAGTTTGTCACTGAGTAACTTGGTGGCAGCCACAAAGGCACATCTCTAGCTGGGGGAATGCTCAGCTACTCTGTCACCTACAGGGACCTTCAGAAACACAGTTCTAGATGGACGAAATGCTGGAAAGCCAAGGCCCTGGGAAATGACTGGGTGTGAGCAGGGCCAGGGATGAGATTTGGATGAAGCATGAAGCCTTGGGCTATGCTCTGACTGTCAGCAAAAAGCCCTGTATGAATCATGCTGTCCCTCCCCCATATGACTTGGAGGAATCACTTAACATCGAGGATCCCCATGAAGAAAGTGGGACCAATTCTGCAACCCTGGTAGGATGCTTATTGTTGTTCACAGAGACATTCATTCTTGTGGCGTGCTTGGCTCAGAGCCTGAAAGATAGGGACTGCCTCCATTACTGGTGTTACTGGCTGAGGTGGAGTGTGGCCAGGCTGCAGGACTTTCCTGGCGCCAAGGACATGGAATGGGCGCTTTATTGCAAGGATTTGCTAGGAGCCTGGGAAGTTTTTATTTTTTTATTTATATAAATTATTGCATTTTATTTAATTGTACCATGTGTGTATATGTACTGTGCTACAGTGTGTAGAGTGCGGAGGTCAGAGGTCAAATGTGGGAGTTGTCGGTCCTCTCCCTACGATGAGTCCTGAGGACTGAACTCAAGTCATCGGGATTGGCTGCAAATGCTTTTCCTTGCTGAGCCATCTTGTCAGCCTGAGTTTGCTGTTCTTCAGCAGAGAAAGAAGATGAAGAAATTAGCCGCTCATCAGCTTTCTGGTCCCTGCAGCACCTGCAGCCAGAGCCAGCAGCAGGTCAGTGGTCACAAGCCTGGCCACAAAGCCGGTGACCTCCAGCTCCCTGGAGACCCTGGTCATCCCAGTTCAGGACCAGAGAGAAAAGTGGGGAGTGCCACTGCTCCCAGCCTCCCTCCAGGTAGACAGATGGTTTAATAACACAGGCAGGCTGGACCTGTGACCTGGCTTGAGGAAAACCTCATTCAGTGGCTGGACCTCCCATGGGACCCAGGACAGCAGCGTTGTAGAGCCCTGTGCATAGGGCTCAGGCATGGTGGCAAGTACCTGACACCAGGATGGACAGCCTTGCCTCTCAGGCAGCACATAGCAGGCCAATTCAGAGCCCAGCTTCCTGTCCCCTCAGCCAGATCTTCCTGGGAGGTCTTGAGGGAGAAGTGGGTTGCTATGGGGCCATGCAGATGCCCCTTTGGTGGGAGTATTCAGGGGAGGGCTGATGGACAGTCTCAACCTAACATGTGCACCATGAGGGGGCCTCTCACCAGGGTGTCTGGCTAGGGCACTGACCTCTATCACATACAGACTCACTTGCATTCTGTATGCACCACCAAGGACACTCCTATGCCCTCCCTGTCGTGGGGCTTGTTGCGGGGAAGGAGCTTGGCAACCTTAATATCTAGTAACTTCAGCCTCAATCCAGGCAAGCAGGGGGCCATCTACATCCCTATTGGGGTTCTCTCTGCAACAGTCTCTTTGGGTCAGATGGCCCACTTCAGCAGACATCAGAATGTAGTGCTGGCCTCTGTCCTTGTCAGTGCCTCCCTTGGAGCCATATCCCTGACCTCCTTCACTCTTGCTAGTTCGATGAGGAACTTCATGATCATTCCTCTTGTCTGGTCATCCCTAAGGCTGTTCTTGAACCAGAGAGCACAGATTCCCAGAATTTACCTCTCCTGTGATGGAGATCAGATGATGACTGGTTCGGCTTCTGTATCTTCTTGCTATCGTCTTGCTATCTTGACACAGAACTTAGAACTTCCTTGAATCTCTGCGCCCCCCGTGTCAGCCGTCAGACCCACTGGCCTTGGGATAGCCCGATGGGGCCTTTCTAGAACCCACATCCTGTGTAGAGCCAGTGTGGCCCATCTAGGGACTAATTACAAGAGCCATCCTGGCTTCTGCCTTTGTCTGGCTGTGGGAGAAGTGGTCACTCTGTTCTGAGGGTGCATAGGTGGTCTTATAGAGACAAGGGCTGAGCCCCCCACCCCTCAGCCTACACTTACTTGCCATCTATAAGCCGGCATCATGAAATAGGTCCCTAGTCTTGGCCTCAGAGGGCTGGGATGGCCTTATGAGAACACTCCACTCCTCCCTCCTACTCTGGACCCCAACACCTGAGTGGCAAGCTTGATTTTTGTTTTTTGCTGATTCAGCTATGGAGTTGTGAGGTAATTCATTACACAACACCAGATGATGGATATGGCAAACAGGCAGGCTTTCCTGAAGGAAGTAGGGCAGAGAAGGTGGGGAGGGGGTAGGAGGGAAGAGGGCCTTAGCTTCCTGGGGGCTCCCATCTTCATTCTCTTCCTCCTAGTGACTCTCCCCAACCCACCCTTAAGGTCTCTTGCCCTTTTTAGGACCATTTGATACCTGACCCTGGTCTTCAATCTTGCTTCCTGGACCAGTCACAGTATCCAGGAAAACAAGGCAGCTCTGATCTAAAGTCCCCTTGCTAAGAAGGCTTCTCTGTCCCCTGTACTCACCTTCTTCTGTTCCGTGACTCTTGCGGGAGGGCATCCATATTGGGCACAGGACAGGGTATTCTCCTACACTCCACACATGCTCTCTAGACTCTGCCTGTCATGGTGGGTCCCTCTCCAGTGAGTGGAGCGTTCTGCCCCAGCACCAGACCAGAGGCCCAACAGGATTGTGACATCTTCTATTCTGTGTATATGTATCTGTGACTTGAGAATCGCCTAACCTAACTTCTTAGCATCAACCCAAAATGGCATGAAGACCAGTGACAGAAAAGTCATGTATGTCTGAAGGGTGCATCTCGCTATGCAGCTAAGTGCACCTGGCCATTGGCATTCCCATGATTCCCTTCCTACTGTTTTCCAGGCCCCCAAAAGAAGACCTTCTGGGGGAAAATGGCCTCATGATATGGCCAAGCTAGTGGGGTCTTTAGAATGTGAGCCACATTCAGTCAGCTCAGGACATTCAGTCAGCTCAGGAATGGAGGGCACGTTGCTGGTGAGCTGTGGGGATCACTCCTCAGCATCATGAGAAGACCCCAAGGTGGGTAGAGGTCTGGGACATAAGACAGGGATCCAGGCAGCTGGCAGTATCCACTATCTTATCTCAGACATTGAGATTCTGGGATGATTCTAGTACAGCTGTTCCTTCTGCCCACATATCACTCCACCTGTGAGCTATTAGCTCAGCTTGGGGGAGGGGTGCCTTTATTCATATCCCATTAAGACTGCCCATGGCTGTGAGGAGAGAAGGAATGAGGGTGTTATGGGAAGAGTAAGAGAGGCTGGTTGCCTAAAAGACAAGCCCTTAATGGCCATTTTTATAGCCTGTTAATTACAGTGACATATAAAAAGAGTGTTGGGCTCCTGGAGAGAAGTGAATTGGGGAAGGGCCACAGAAGACAATCATAACAGGGAAGGCCTCACCAGTGGGCACGACAGGACAGCATGGTGTGCTGTGTGCTGTCACTATGGCCTCCAGAATGTTCTGGGAACTGAAGAAGGAGGAAGTAGCAGAGTCAGCTCAGTAGAGGTTATCAGGGTTCCTGGGTGAGGTGTCTGGCAGGAGGCAGGGAGGAAGGCTTCTAAGTGGGGGAAAGTTCTCTCAGGCAAAGAAGAAGTCTGGAATGCAGATTCATGGCGTGTTCTGGAAAGGGCTGACCTCGTGCTGCTGGCTTTTAGAGCATGAGTGGGTGTTGGGAGAGATGCTGAAGGGTTGCCAGGGCCAACTGTGAAGGGCCAATGAGGATGTCTTAGTTAGGGCTTCTATTGCTGGGATGAAACACCATGACCAAAAGAAAGTTGGGGAGGAAAGCATTTATTATTTCGATCACATTTCCATACAACAATCCCGCAGCAGCAGCCGTGAGGGCAGGAACTCCAGCAGGGCAGGACCCTGGAGGCAGGAACTGAAGCAGAGGCCATGGAGGGGTGCTGTTTACTAACTTGCTCCACATGGCTTGCTCAACCTGCTTTCTAATAGAACTCTGGACCACCAGCCCAGGGGTGGCCTCCACCCACAATGGGCTGGGCCTGCCCCCAACAATCACTAAAGAAATTGCTAATGGATCTTATGGAAGCATTTTCTCCATTGAGATTCCCCTCCCGTCAGAAAACTCTAGCTGGTGTCAAGTTGTCATTAGGACTAGCTCACCCAGCGAGCGAAGTAGGGAGTTTGGATTTCATTCTCTAGAAGACCCCAGAGTCTGCCCAGCGGCCACTCTGAGGCAGACATCTTCAGCTGATCCGGATACTTCACAGAGAATGAGCAGCTGGCAGCTGGTGACCTTGCTGTGAGAAGACAGTTCCACACCTGCCTGGGCTCCGGGCTGCCTCTGGAGGGTGTAAACAGATAGGAGAAGAAGAAGGGGCCATTACAGGAGACCAGGTGCAGAATGGAAAGGCCTGGCCTAGACGCGGGACATGCTGAGGTCCACCTCACCCTACCCCTATGTCCCAGTACTCAGGATCCTGGTGTGCACACACACACCAAGCTAGGAGGTTGCTGTGTACCCAGATCTTCACTAGCATGGTAGCCACAAGCCACACGTGGCCATTTAAGCCTGGATCAATCAAAATAAAACAGATAAGTCTGCACTTGTAGAAGGCCTGGTTTTAACCACACAATAGCCACATGAGGTTAGCGGCTCCTTAAATCATTCCCACCAGGCAGAAAGGTACAGTGGACAGTGCAGGTGTAGCGAAAGCCCAGTCAAAGATCCAGATGGTGTGGTCAGCAGTGACCCCCCCCCCCCAGTCCAGGCCCACGCCATCATCTTCTGTGTGGAACAGCAACTGAGCTCAGAGAGGGAAACTGGCCAGTCTTCAAGGGGAATATGGGAATGATGAAAGCTCAAAACTACCGCTGAGTGAGTCTAGCTGGCTCTGCAGGCTCCAGGAAAGAAGGGAGTGTCCAAGTAAGGATGCATTGCCTTCAGGACTGATCAGGACTTACCCATTTCCTACAGGAGGAAACTGAGGCGGCGGGGGAGGGGTGGATCTCACTCTGGGAAATTCAAACAGATGGAACCAGAAATGTTACTTTGCCACTCGATGCCTAGTGCTCACTGGTGCATTGTTCAGTGTTTTGGGCCAGAGCCGATTTAGTAGGCCTCTCCCAGTGCCCACCTCAGAGCACACGTGTCCTCGGCAGTTGCGCATAAGATCCGCCAGAGGGCGCAGGGGCAGCTGTCTCTGCCAGAAGCCAGGCTGGCGTTGGGGACCGCTCTTATGGAGCTGGACCCAGCTTGGCGCCCGGTTCCCCGGTGGTGAGGGACCCTGACTGAGCTCTTCAGCTTCCTCTTCAGGGAAGGGATTAGGTTAGAGGGTGGAGGCAGCATAATGACCTCCTTGGTATGCAAGGAGGGACCTGAGGATAGGTGGGTAGGAGGGTGCCTGTCAACCAAAGATACAGATTTGGAGATCCAGAGGTGAGACACCCAACAGTCTCTCTGTATCCTAACATAACAGGTGGCCTGCATCTCAGTTCTTGCCTACCCTTCTGGTCCTATCCTATCCTGAGCCGCTTCCCTGTCCTCAGATGGCAAGAGGGAGGTGTTTCTTCTGAGCAGCAATTCTTTCTGCTCTAGTAATATCCAACTCCGTGGGTCTCTGTGCACTTAATACTCCAGGATGCTTTACGCCTCTGCGACGTTTGCACATGTTGTTCCCGCAGCCTGGGATACCCTTCTCCATTTCTTCAGCTGAGCAACTCCTATCCATCAATCCCCATTCATCCACTCAGACTCAGCCCAGGCCTGCATGAGATGCCCTTGTTAGGAGTTCCAGCAGCCAAGATGAGCTGCTGTGCACCACCTGAGGACAGGCACTGGGAAATGCGGCCGGAAAAGTGATTGAGAAGCACAAACCCTGGCGGCGGCGGCAGAACTCAACTGTCTGGGTTTGCCGGTCACAGCGGCTGGAGGAGGCTCCCGACATCAGCCCAGACTCCCCATCAGCTGCTCATGTACCCAGCTCTGGGCGCAGAGCCCCTCCCTACTGCAGCCGTGCAGAGAGACCCCTTACAGGTGGTGTGTATGTGTGTGTGTGTAGGAAGCGCAGCTTGAAATGGGGCCAGGAAGGCTTTAGGAAGTTTCTTTGGGTAGCCGCAGAGTTCAGTATCCTCCAGGGGATATGGGTTAAGGGAGGGAGGGAAGGAGGGAGAGAGGGAAGGAGGGAGGGAAGGAGGGAGAGAAAGAGGAGAGAGAGAGAGAGAGAGAGAGAGAGAGAGAGAGAGAGAGAGAGAGAGAGAGAGAGAGAGAATCAGTAGAATCAGTGCCCTGGTTGGAGGTAGGGAGAATTGGAGACTCTGCGAACTCGCTGGGTTACCTTGGGGCAAGCACTCTGCTGTCCGGCCTGCAAAATGGGAACGCAGCAGCCCCACCGCAGGGCTCGCACGAGACCCCAGATCAGGGCGCAGGCAGAAAGGGATGCACCTGGGGTAGGAGGATCAAGGATGGGATTGTCCTCTAACGGGCGCTGCAACCGGGGCAACTTTGCCTCCAGCTGTTGAATGAGCTGGCGGAGGCGGTGGTGGGGTAGACCGAGACACAGCCGGGTGCGAGGTGCCGAGGCTGGGCGGGGCCGGGGGGCGCGCTCGGCGGGTGCCCGGGGCTCGGCGGTCCGCGGTGCCGCCGCCTCACAGGGCGCCACAGCTGCAGCAGCGCCGGAGCCCAGCGCGGCCCCCGCCCGGTGGTGTGTGTCTGGGAGCGCGCTTGTGGCCGTGGGAGCAGCCGGCGGAGGGGCAGGAGGGTCTACAGCGGAAAGGTCTGTGACGGGAGCCCGGGAGCCGGCTGAAGGGCCGGACCGACAGACAGTCATCTCCAGCCGCTGAGGCACCCCGCCCCGTGCCTGGGCCCTCTGCGGGCGGCAGCCCTGCGCGGCGGGAGGCGGGGGTGGCAGTGTCTGCGCGCACACGCACGCTCACAGACACACACGCCCGGGCCACGCCACAGACACACGACACGCACAGAGCCACGGCCGGCCGCTGCGCACACTCGCACCCGCGCTCACGCTCGCTCTCCGGCGCAGGCCCCCCAGCAGCCGCTGCCCGGAGGCGGTGGCATCCTGCTCGGATCCCAGTCGGGACTGGAGGTGAGTGAATTCCTCTAGATCCGAGAGCTGCCCGCGGCTGGCGGAGACCCCGGTAATCCTGGCTGAGCTGAGGGCGCCCTGGCAGCCAGCGGGGGTGGGGCTTGAAAAGGGATTCGGGAGGGGAGGATGAGCCAGGGAGAGTCACTCCGGGTTCCTCCTGGTCTGGGGATCCCTGTGAGACCCTCTGGGGACCACCCTGCGTGAGGTGGTGGGGGTGAGGCTGGGCGGAGGCGTGGTGGGAGGGCAGGGAGGACCAGCGTCGAGGTGAGCATTTTCGGAGTGGTGGTGCAGATGCTTGATGGAAGATGGTTTTGCTAGCCAGTGCCACACCGCACCTCTCTGGCCCCCATTTTGGCAAATCAGAGGCTCTGATCTCCCTTTCACTGAGTCCTGGCGGGTCAAGGAATTCATTTTTTCACTGGTAAGGGCGATGGGGGGAGGTTGACGGGGTGGCTAGGTGGCTGGCTCAGGGTGAGGGGGCCTGGGTGCGGCTTGTCCCCCTTTCCCTCGGGGGCATTGTGAATTTAGTAGGTGGACCAGAGTTAGGGTACATGGGGGACCCTTGTAGGGGGCTGGTTTTTTTCCTCAGAAGGGCTTGTGTGGGACAAGCCCGGAGGCACCAGCATAAACCGACATACTGCAGCTCTGACTGGGCCCCGCCACTGCCTGATGATGTGTGTGTGTGTTCGGGTGTTTGTGTGTGTGTATGTTCAGACTGCAACTGGCTAGGAGGGGGCAGAGGGTGGGTGTGTTGCTGGTGCCATGGTATATGCACGTGGGAAGGGGTGTGTATTGGCTCAGGATAGACCCCCTGACACACACACAAACACACACACACACACACACACACACACACACACACACTGAGTCTGTGGCCCAGCAGGGCTTCCTGGGAATGTGTGTGTGTCTGCATGTCTCTCTGTGTGTGAATCTGCGCACTTGGGGAGATTGTACGGAGGATGTAGGCTGCCAGGCCTCGGTGTGTCAGGCATGACCAAGGAGAACGAGCCAGGGACATTGCTTGGAATCTCAGTCAGCTTTTGTGGCATGTAGTACTTAAGGGCACTTCCCGGGGCTCTTCCTACCTTGCAGTTGCTGCAGAGGCACTGATCCCTTGTTGAGTTGAGAGATACAGGTGTTGAACTGATTGTATGTGTGTGTGTTTGGGTGTTTGAGTGTTCATGCATGTTTGTGTGCATGCATACTCTTGTGTCCGGCTGCGGATGTCACTGTCAGCAGGCCAGGCTGTGGGAGGAGAAGCTGGGGGGAAGGGGCAACTGCTGGTGGTACCTGGAGGAATGTGGTGGAAGCTGCAGCCCTGGCTGTTGGCTTCAGTGACAGAGGAGGGGCATCTCAACACCAGGAGCTGCATCGTGGGGGCTGGGCGTGTTTGCATGTGTGTGTGTGTGTGTGTGTGTGTGTGTGTGTGTGTGTTGCTTGGCTCATGCTGTTTCTTTAGCCTATGGACACCTGTGGGACATGTCATGTCTAGATCAACAGCAGGGAATGTGGACTTGCACATACCTGTAAATGTCTGGTATGTAGGTGAACGCACACTGGGTGAACACAGGATCTCAGCTTCCTGTGGGCCGTACTGCTATACGTGGTGGATAGGGGGACCTCTGGGCCAACATCCCTTTGGCAGGAAAAGAAGAGTAGGAAGACACTGGGGAGAAAGAAGTGTGTGTGATGTCAGTGAGAACCTTGGGCTGTGACATCAGCTTCTGGCTATTGGTGACGTCACTGGAACAGCAGTGTGAGGGCTACCCCCATGGGCCTGGGCATGTGATATCACTGTGCATGTGTGGGGCTGAGTGTGGTCCTGTCCTCTGGGAGAGGGAAGAAGAAAGGAAGGGGATAGAGCCTCAGAGCAAGCAGTCTCTCCCAAGGAGCCCCCATTTCCTGGTGGTCCTCCTTTTCTTAAGCCCCCTCCCTGCTGGGCAGTGATGGTGCATGCCTTTAATCCCAGCTTTCGGGAGGCAGAGGCAGGAGGATCTCCATGTCACTTGCTAGCCTCTGAGCCTCTCAGGTCTGTGTTGGCTTTGTTCCAGAAGCTCACGCACCATGGGCACCCGTGTTTGAGTTGTTAATGTGGGTGCATGGGCATACTTTGAGGGAGCCAGTTCTTGACTTCTGTGATTTGGGCATTCTCTCCCCACTTCCCTGTCAGATCTTTCACCTGTCCCTTGTGGAGGAGGCTGGAGGTGAAGAATAGGGTCACAGGAACTACAGTGGGCCTTTTGGTGCCTGGCACATGGGGTGGAGCACCACCACACCAGCTCTATCTTCCATTTCCTAGACCAGCCCCTCTCCTCCCCCCACCCCACCCACCCCTGGCAACTCCTGCTCGAACTTTGCAAAGAATTTTATTCTTTTCTTTCCCGGGGTTCACACAGCTGTCCTGTAGGTGGGTGGACTGGCTGCTGGTCACAGGGCTGTGCTCAGTCAACCTGAGGTCAATGAATTCTTTCCTCCGCAGGGTGGCTACAGGGAAAGATCAGATCAGCAACGAAGGGGACCTTTGTGCCACAGGGGGTGAGGTGAGTCAGGGTGGCAGCTGGGTTGAAAGGTTACTGGCTACAGTGGAGGTTGCCTGTGACTTCCACAGATTTGCCTAGCGATAGGCACACTCAGCTGCTGATCCTTTTTTAGTGGGGAGGGTCTAGGGTCTCTGATACCCCCATGCTTTCTCCTCCATGTGGCCTCCTTGTCACCCCAGTACTGTTCTGGAAGCAGATTGGAGTGCTAGGACCACCTCTTCCATTCCTGGTTGTATGACATAGGCTCTGTAAGTAGGAAGGACTGACTGCTTACCTTAGGATTTGACAAGTGAGGTCAGGTCCTGCACATCCCTTGCCCTTGCTAAGATTCCAGAGTCCAGGTCCTTCCCTTGCCCAAAGCCTCTCCCTACCCCCTGCACTGTACTAGCCAAGTCCACTGCTTCTAAGTTTGCCACTCCATACCCATCAGGCTGCTTGGGTGAGAACAGTTAAGAAGGCTAACACAGTTGGCTGCCTCCAGCTGTCCCAGCCGATCCCTGATCAAATTAACCTCCTCCTGGCTCAATGAACACCCAGGGCAGAGGCTCTGACACCGTTACTGGGCATCATGTCTGGGCTTGGGATAAAAGAGCTCCCTTTTCTTCAGCTCAACCCTGCACACAGTTTCCAGGGAAGCCCTCGAGGGGCCCTGAGGACTGGAGAGCCACCTGGGCAGGCCAGAGGAAGGGGTTGGCTTCAGAGAACAATGACCAACACAGTGCTAATTCAGAGAAGTATATCACTGAAGGTCTCTCCAGCCCCTGCCTAGGGCCTGGTTTGGGATACAATCTATAACTCGCCCGTGGCTCTTGCTTCATCCCACAGAATCCTTGTGTAGTAAGAGCAAATGTTATTCCTCATTTCACAGACAGGACACAGGAAGATTGCAGACCAGCTCAGGGCCACAGAGCAGTGGAATCCAGACTAAAACTTTACAATAGACTCCAAAACCAGCTTCTATTCATTGCTAAACTCCTTTGCCAAGTGGGCCTGGGTCCTTTCATCTTGGCATGTTCTGTTACTAGGGCCTTTTCTGGGCCTTGTGGCACTCAGTTGTAAATGGGCACTGGGACCTGACCATATGGGAAGCAGTAGGTGGGAGGACCTTGTGTGATGGCTGTAGGGACAGTGGGGCCAGCCCCCAGGTCTCAACTCTCTCAACATTTCTTTCTCTGTCTCCACCCCAGGCCTGTGACATTCCTGAAGGCTGTTCTCTGATTCTGGCCTTCCACGATGTCTCCAGCATTGTGTTAGTGGGTACTTGGCAGTGTGAGTGTGTGTGTGTGTGTGTGTACATCCTGCCCTTTCCAGCCTGTGTTTCTCATCCCCTGAACTGTGCAGGAACCAGTTCAGGAAGTGGGGAGGGTCTGGGCATTACATCCTATGCCCCTGAGTTATGTCATGAGCTGGGAGAGGGTAAGGCACATCCTCCCTATCACCCCATCTCTTTAGGGGATATGGGAAGTTTCTCCCAAGGGTTGTTGGTCTGTCTGTTCTGAGCCAGCTCAAAGACTCAGACTTGACTCAGTTTCCCTCTTGAGTGTTGTCTCTTTCCCACTACACTCCTCATGGGGTCTTGGAGACACAGATGTGAGGCCTGTTTCCCTGCCCTTTTCACGACCCGGGAGGGATTTCACAGGTTTGCTTACTTGCTGAGCCATTTCTGGTCTATCTCTCTCCCACTGCCTGCCAAACTCTGTAGGGTCTCAGAAAACACTCATCAAACTCACATTGCTTTCATCTCTCTGAGGATGGCTGATGTTGTTCCCATTCAGATTGTGCACACGTCTGTACACTGCTCACCCAGAGGGAGCTGAAGGCCCCAGGGCTCAGACAAGCGCCTCTGGAGACAAGTTCTAAGCCTCTGGCACACAGTAGGTCTTGCTTGACAGGCAGTCTTAATTAGTGAATCTTCTGATCAGGAAGGGCTGGTGCTGCAGGCTGGGGGCAGGTGTTCTGCAGTCCCTGGCTGGCTGAGGGAGGCTGGGTTGCCTTCTGTTCTGGGCAACTTAGAACTCCCTTGAGCCAGCACCTGCTCTATGCCAGAGAGGCATGAGAGACTCTTGCTTGTTTAATTTTGGCTGCCGACCTCTGGTGGTGGAAGCCAGGGGCTCAGCCAGGTGGAGAGAACAGTGTAGGCCAGGGCCGTGGAGGTAGGGAAACCTGGAGTGGATTTTGAGAAGGCAAGTCTGACTTGTGGTTTGCTGCACAGGCCCGTGAGTGCAGGCTGGAGAAACCGGGCATTGGGCATCATCCGTGTGGTTTGGAGCATGCAGATCTCTCGGGCCTGTTAATATGCAAGTTTTGAATGCTTGGTGTGACTTCAGTTCACACGGGGTGGTGTGAGGGTTCAGGAACCCCACTTCAACATTTTCCTTGATGATCAACTCATTCATGTTTGTGGTTGGATAACAGTGAAGTGTATGGGGGGTATGTTATGTGTTCCTTTAGGTTTCTGAGACTCTTCCCACACTATGAGGAGGCAGCAAGGCTATCCTGGTCTTCCCCAGGAACCTGAACTAAGAGCAGAACCCAGCCACGTGTGACACAGGTGGATATGGACCGGCAATCTTTAGCGTCTTTGGTTGCTATTCTGCATGGATTCTGAGAGCCCCTTACACAGCCCCTAGATGCCATTTGGTAGCACTCTTTGGCACAGATGATCAAGAGTAGACAGTCTGCGTTCCCGTATTCGAGGTGAGCACAGCTGGTAAGGTCTTAGAGGCAAAGAGCTGGAGAGGAACTGCCCAGCACCTTGGACAGAGTACCAATTCCTCCACGGAGCTGGGCCTGCGGCTGCGCACCAGAAGGTGCTGAGCCAAGAAGGCAACCCAGAGGAGGCATGTATTCGGTGAGCCGGGGCTGGTCCCGCGGGTCGCCGCCGCCCCAGATACATCCTGCAGCTTCTCATCCCCGCCTGGCGTCGCCCACCCCCGATTCGGCCGCCGCTTTCCGCCTTACTTCCCTGTGCTTAGAATTTGCAGCCGCAGCCGCTGACGCTCTCGCAGCCAATTTCACGGGCTCTGGGCTCGGTTCGGTGTGCAGGATGGATAGCAGCCGGCGGGGGCGGGTCGGGGTGGGGGTGGAGACACAACGAAGCCCGCAAGGTGGTGGGGCAGGAGCGTGCCCCAGTCATACTGGGATCCAATTCGCATACCCTGGGAGCACTGCAGAGGGTGCAGGCATGGTCGAGTGTCCTGGGGTTGTGTGGCAGGTGTGCTTTGGTCCCCATGCCTGCGAGGGTTCCCTGTGTTGGCAGGCTTGTGGACATGTATGTGTTGGTGTGTGAAACTCTGTAGGGTGTCCTGTGCATGGGGGCGTGTTTGTTTCGGTGCTTTTGGCAAGTTTGAATGTGCGAGCAGTCCACAGTAGGGGGCAAGTGTGTGTCTGTGGGTGTGCTGATGTGTGTCTCTACAGTGTTCCTGGGAGTGTTGACACAGCTGTGGGGCTGTGTGTTAGGACTTGTGCCTGTATAGCCCCCTCCCCCCAGTCCAGGCTCTGTGGGCGTGTTGGTTCTGTCTGGGTGCACTGTGTGGGTGTGTGTCTAGAGCGAGCCCCATGGAATGCAGCCCTGCTGGCCAAGGGTCTCAGTGGGCTTTCCGCTAGGACTGGGAGCCATTCTGTAAGCCCCCAGTCTTGCGTCTGGGTGGGAGTGAAGGAACCCAGGCAGGCAGGGCCTCAGTGTTTATGTTCTGGATGCGCTGACTGCCAGTGCTGGGTGGGTCTACATATGTTTGTGAATGGCACTGGCAAGGGGGTGAGGTGTGAGCCCCTGCCTGCGGGGGAGGTCTGGGAGTGCCATCTGGGCTGATGGAGGATGTAGGACCAGACAGGCGAAGGGCCCGTGTGTGTGCACAGCACGTGTGTATACATTCGGAGACTGGGCTTAGCCTCTGTCATTCCTGTCCCAAGTATGTCTATGCAGGTGGAGGGTAGATAGGTATGTAAGCCTGTAGTGAGAGGCTGGCAGGGCAGGACTGGGCAAAGGGTATGTGTCAGTCATGTGGAGTTCTGAATGAAAGGGGGCATGCAGGGTCAGGGGGCTTGTTCTTACTAGCTGCTGCCCATGGTGTGGCTTCAGTCCATGAGAGGGGCTAGTCATTGCTGCTGATTTGGATGGCTGACAGGAAGGAGACACAGGTGGGCACTGAGATGAGGTGAAGGCTGTATGTGTGGGCAGTGGGCATTAGGTGAGTATGTCCAATGTGTGGCCGTGACTGTGGATGAGGGGATTTGAGAGGTCCCTTCAGACTTGGGTGCCCATCAGGGAGTCAAGAATTGAGCAGCAGAGTTGGAGACCCTCTGTTTGCAGAAAATCTTCCCATTTGTTGATCACTCTCTGCCACGGGGCTTCAAAGATGTTTGGTGGCTCCTGGCCTCTCGCTGTATCCCTGAACCCCGTGGTATGCCTTGGGGAGTCCCCAGTCTGACTTCTGTGTTTTGAGGCCCTTTCCCTCTGGTGCTCCTCCCCCACTGGCGCTCTTTCTACTTTTGTCTCTAACCAGTTTGCCATATGATCCATCTTTAATCCCCCATCTCTTGTCCATGCTCTCGCCCCCTTTCCTGTCTTCCTTGCCATCTCTCAGTATTTCTCCATGTCGCTCCATCTCTCTCCCCATGCCTCTATCTCTGTCTCTTGCCTTCTCCTCCCATATGTCTCTGTCTTCATCCCTTCATCTCTCTCTCTCATCTCATCTCTCTGACTTCTCATCTTACCATCTCACCCCATCTCTCTTCGTATCTCTTCATCTCTTTCTCATCTCTCCATCCCCCTCAATCCCTTTCCCTCCCTGTCTCTCTCCATCTCTCTCCTCATCTGTCTCTCTCCGCATCTCTTTATCTCTGCTCTCCCCACGCTCAGCTGCCACCTTCCTCCATCTCTGTCTCTAGATCTGTCTCCATCTCTCTCCCTTTCCCTCCACCCCTCCCTTCCCTCGGCCTCTTCTCTCTCACACTGATATCATTTGTGGTATATGCTGTTGCCATGGGAAACCTAAGAAAGAAGTGAGTGTACCCTTCAAGACTTCAGCATTTTCCCTCCTCCCTCCTCCTGCTGTCCCCTCCCTCTCTTCCTCCTCTCCCTCCCTCCCTCTCTCCCCCTCGCCTCCTGGCAGAGCAGAGGACTGAGGAGCTGCTGCTGTACTGGGCCAGGACCCAAGACCCTATTGCCACCGCTGCTGCTTGGGGCTGCCTAGGGGACCTCCTTGAGACCCGGGTCAGGGACAAAGCCTCACTGGCTGCAGGGGCCCCCTTTGCCGGCAGACATCTGGTAAGGACAGGGTCCTTATGACTGTGAGTGTGTGGCTGTTTGTGAGCACAGCTCACATGACCCGGCCTTGCAAACCTGTGATGTAGCCCAGCTTCAGCCCGCTCAGGTCCCTTCCTGCCCATCCCAGGCCCTGCCCCCAGCCATGGGCACCCCAACCTTGCCTCTTCCTGGCTTCCTTTCCCTAAGGCCTCAGAGGCTCCTGGCAAAGTGGCAGGCTGTTGGGGGCTGGGACAGTCCTTCACTGTGGGTGAGAAGGAAACCCCCCCGCTTCCAGCCTCTTTGCCTAGCTTGGAAGCTGACACTCCCTGGCCTGTGCAGGGGATGTCTACATTTGCTAGGAGTTGGGGGGTCAGTCTCTGGAAGGTCTGGGAGAACATGGCCCCATTTCCCTCCAATGGGGGCTTTTCACCAAAGAGCAGGCTTAAGAAGGGTCTAGGTGAGAGCTGACTGCAGAAGATGTTTCCTGTATGCATGTGGGGTCTGATCCCCTGTCATTGAATTTTAGAGGTGGCAGGGAGAGCAGCCTGACACCGGGAGCCTGCAGGCAGGCAGGCAGGCAGGCAGCCGGCACTGTTCCAGTCAAGCTATGGTTGGTGGCTGCCCCGAGAGGAGAGGCTGTCACTGTCAGCAAGGCTGTGTTGGTGGTGGCCACGTGGAGGGAGCTGTTGTCCAGGCAATTGGGCGGGCCGGGCGCTGAGTGACGGCAGTTGCTGTGGCATTGTGGTCTCCATGGAGAGAGGAGGAGACAGTGAGGAGGTTGGTTGGCTGGGCTCAGTGTTGGTGGTTGCTAAGCAGAGAGAGATGCTGTCTCTAAGGTGTGGTGGTCTCCACGTGGAGGGCTGAGGCTACTGAGATGTGCAGGTCCCAGAAGGGGCTTCTGCAGAGGGAAGGTGTGGTGGAGGAGTAGCGGGGAGGGGACTTCAGGGGACTCAACATTGTTGTTATGGGGTGAAATGGATGTTTTTGGGGGGTGCTTTTCCATGGGTAGGCCTGAGCTTCTTGTCCCTTCTACTGCCCCTTCAAAGCTTTCTTTTGTTTTCTGAGGGGACCATGACCTGTCTGGGACTCTCTTAACCCTCTCCTCTCAGGGCCTTTGCTCTTCCAGGTCCCCATGTGGACACATATTTATCTTGTTCCTGTGCATGCTGGAGACCCGCCATCCCAGTGCAGTGCTCTGGGCATCTGGCATTATTTCTGCCTTTGAGTTCCTAGCTGAGATAGTTCATTGTCTGAGGTCACCCAAGAAGTCTAGGCCCCTGGCTGCTGAATACCCAGTTTTCCAGCACTCCCTTCCCTGGGGGACCTGCCTCTGTCTCTTCCACTCCCTGGGAATTCCCTGGAAGCAACATTTCCTTGAAATAATAACAGGAAGTAGTTGAGAAGAATGCTGAACTTCTGGGTCTGAGTCCTGTGACCCTGTGCCTTGGTTTCCAGCTCTGTACAATGGGGAAGAGGTATCTGTCTCCCAGGGTGGTTGTGTTTGGGACATGACATGGATACCTAGCATGTTTCTGGGTCATAGCTGACTCACAGCAGGTGACACCGTTACTGTCCTCTTAAAGGTGACTGCAGTGTGATTTCCTGCTATTCATGGGAGGCCGGTGGTCTTGTCCCTAGAGATCTGCCTCCTTGTGAGCTTTTCCCTAGTTCTCTAGGAATGGGAGCAGGGTCTCTTGGTGGCCAATCAGCATGGAACTCTGTGTATTTGTAGGCTTTGCAATCGGGTCTTCTGCTGCCTGCTTTGTGTGCAATGTCCCCAAGGGGTCCCATCCACAGCTATTGCCCAAATTCCTGTTTTCTGCCTTCCTTCCTGGGGTTCTGTGTTCTTAGACTTCTAAACCAGCCATGGCCCGGGGCACTGCCCACCTAACTCACTTAGGGAATGTCTATCCTGTCTACTTTTGTGGCACCACAGGGGTACTAAGGTAAGGGACTGAGAGGGGGTACTAAAGGTGACACTGGACATACTTGAGGAACAGGCAAGATGACCGTCTTCAAGGAACAAGGATCTTGGTTCAGGTTCTGGTCTAGAATGGTGACCTTGACAGTGGAGAGCCCCTTGCCCCTTACCCTACCACCCAGTCAACCTTCTTAGCATTGCCTGGGGAGGGAGCAGAGGGCTGTTCTGGGTAACCTCAGCTGGTGTTAAGAGGGTCCAAGCACCCCTCGACTTTAGCTGGGCACAATAGCAGACTTTGAAAGGGTTCAGCAGATGTGAGGTGGGCAGGGGGACCTACAGGAACCCAGAGCTGGGGACAACCAGGCTCATGTGGTCCCCCTCTGTAGGATCTCGGAAGCTACAGTTTCCTTGCCTGTAAAATGGGAGCCAGGAGAGCTTTAAGTGAACTAGGGTACGAGGAAGACATTTCCAACTGATGGGGCCGGTGACCTAGCTCCTGAGTGTTGAGCACCTACTGTCCCCATGTCTCTGGGTTCTGAGTTTCATCTCATTCCTGGACTTTAATGGCTGGTCCTTTTGTCATTGCTGCTTCCTGGCTGTCACTTCTTTGGGAAAGGTCTCCCTGCGGCCCGGTTTGTCTTTCTGTACCTCCTCACTCTCTTTCTACTTATGGCTTTGAACACAACTAATAGTGCTTTTTTATTTTTTAAAATCATTATTATATGTGTATGTCTGCATGTATGAATGTGCACCATCTGTGTGCCTGACACCTGAGGAGGCCAGAAGAGGGTGCTGAATCACCTGGAGTTGGAATTATAGATGGTTGTCAGCCACCATCGATAATTGGTGGTGCTGAGAATTAATTCCTGATTCTCTGGAAGGGCAACTGGTACCCAACTGCGAAGTCATCCCTCTAGTGCCTATTAATTTGTCTATATTGTGTGTGTGTGAATGTGCGTGTGTGTGTGTGCGTGTGTGTGTGTGTGTGTGTGTGTGTGTGTGTGCAACTGCACACATGTGTGTTCTGCTGTGGGCATATGTGTGGAGAACAGAGGATATCCTTGGTTGTCATTTCTCAGACACTGTTTAATTTCCCTTCCTTCTATCCTCCCTCCCTCCCTCCCTCCCTCTCTCCCTTCTCCCTTCCTCCCTCCCTCTCTCCTTTCCTCCCTCCTTCCCTTTTTCCCTTCTCTTTCTTTCAAGACATGGTCTCTCACTGGCCCAGAACTCACCATGTAGGCTAAACTGTCCGGCCCGTGAAGTCACCATTCTGTCTTTCCTTCAGTAGCAGTGAGATTGCAATTAAGCACCTTTTAATCTGAAATTTTAAAGAAATGTATTTCCTGGGGATTGAACTTAGGTCTTTCTGCTTGGAGGCAAATGTCTCCTTGTGAGTTATCTCTCTAGCCTAAGACACAGATCGTGGCAGGGTTTCGTGTAGCTCAGGTTTGCCATGAAGGTGAGGATGACCTTGAACTCCAAATCCCCCTGCCATCATTTCCTTAGTACTGGGGTCATGGGTGTGGGCTGCCCAGCTTTGATACCTTTTTTCCCCTTAAAAATGATTTATTTACTCTTATTTTATGTCCATTAGTGTTTTGCCTGCATGTACGTACACATTAGGGTGTCACAACTCCTGTAACTGGAGTTACAGACAGTTGTGAGCTGCCATGTGGGTGCTGGGAATTGAACTCGGGTCCTCTGGAAGAGCAGCCAGTGGTCTTAAAAACTGAGCCATCTCTCCAGCACCCTTCAATACCTCTTTATTTATCTGTTTGTTTACTCTCTGACCTGTAACCCTGTGGTGTATGGGCTCCCCAGAACAAGTTACTGCCCTGTCCCAGTGCCTGCTGGGGATCTGGCACACAGAACTTCATTAACTATGTGATGAGCACGTGGGAGGGTAACCTGCCATCAAATTGGCAGGTCAGTCTTTTCAATCCCATTTTGCACGGGGCAGGAGTGAGGCTGGCCGGGCCTGGGCAGTTGGTGCCGGGTCCTGTGTTTGAACCCCGGGCTGATGGGCTTTTGTCTGCTACACTGCAGCAGAGTCTTGCTGAGAACCTTTATGTCTCAGGGTTAGGACTTGATCCAAGCTCCAGAGTAAGATCACAGAAAGCTCTTGGATGAGGAAGGCTTAAGAAGAAAGGGAGAGTTGGTGGTAGCCATTGGAACTGTCAAAAGCAGTCAAGTCAGCAGTTCATTAGCTGGGTGACCATGGCAAATTATGGAACCATTCTATGTCCTCAGTCTATGTGACTGTAAAATGGGGACCCTCTCTCAAAGTCTTTAGGGCACAGCTACTTTTGGCTTTAATGTGCAGGTTTGGCTTTGAGACCCCCTCCCCAGAACAGAAAGATATATCTGTGAGCCACCCAGTCTAGCCGCCCTCACAGTTAGCTTGCATGGAACTGAAGCACACACACATATGTGAGTTCTTGTGTATGTGTGCACGTGTGTGTGTGTGTGTGTGTGTGTGTGTGAGAGAGAGAGAGAGAGAGAGAGAGAACAAGCATGCGTGTGCACAGCATGCGAGTGCCAGAAGTCAGTCTCATAGATCATGTGCCATCCACCTTGGTTTTTAGATGGGTTCTCTCACTTGTACCTGGAGTTCCACCACTTTGACTAGGTTAGTCAGAAAGGAGCCCCAGAGATCTGCCTGTCTCCTCATTCCCAGCCCCGAAATCATAAGCCAGAGCCACCATGCTTGGCTTTTCTTTTCTTTCTTTTTTTTTTTTTCCAGCTGCTGTTTATTGACACTCTTTTTGTGAGGGTTCTGGGCATTGAATGCAGATCCTCAAGCAGCAAGCATATTACCAGCTGAACTATCTCCCCAGCCCGAGGTGTTGGTTTCTGAAACTGTATGGGACAGGCCACATTTTCCCCTGTCAGCTTGTGCTCAGTTGTGCTTCATCATGTCAGGATAGAGAGGAGGCGAAAGAATTTTAAAGAAGAGAAAGAAGGAAACAGATTTATTTTATTTTAATTATTATTGTTTGTGTCTTCTGAGACAGGGTTTGTCTGTGCATCCCTGGCTGTCCTGGAACTTGCAGAGTTCCACCTGCCTCTGCCTCTTGGGTGCCGGGATTAAAGGTGTCCATCACCACCATCCAGTAGGAGGCTGGTTTAATTGAGCTCCAACTGTGTGCCAGGGACCTTCCCCTGAGTCCCTCCCATGGCTATCACAGCCCAAACAGCACAGGGGAAGCATCTGAGCCACTGAGGTCCGAGCACTTCTTTACTAGGGCATGAAGGGCTTGAGCAATGCTCAGAGCTTCTTATAGGAAGAGGAGAGAACAACCCAAGATGAGCCTTTCCTGCTCATCTGGGCCATGGGATGTGGGGTTAGTGCTGTTAGTATGGGTTGTTGAGCATCTAGCCCCATTTTAGAGCTGGACAAGGGGTGCTGAAACAGACAGATGGCTCCCTGGCTTGGCTGCCCACCCCACTGGCAGCCACGCCGGGCAGGGAATAGATCTGGCCTTGTGTGCAGCATCCTAGTGTCTTGCTCAAGACCCCATTTGTTTGGGGAGGAGAAAGGGGGGTCTGTGGTACCCAACAGAGGTGGGATTCATGGATGGGGCCTGGCAAGGAGGGTGGCCTGCCTGGTACCGGCCCAGCCTGGAGGAACGCCAGTAGGGAGGCTGAGAAATGAGGGAACTGGGTGTGGCATACTGCACTCAAGGAGGGGGCCATGTGCACAGAGGGCCCAGGCAAGAGGTGGGCGTCCCACTCTATCTTTCTCATCTGAGGAAAGGGAGTTCCCAGTGTGAGGGGGTAGGGCTTCCTCTTCTAGGATCCCTAGTCTGAGGGTGGAGGTGCTGGGGGTGTTCTGAGCTAGGCCGCTCTCTGTGTGTAGGAGAGGCTGCCCCCCTTGCCTGTAGGCTTGCTGGATTCTGGGAAGACTCCTTGCAAGAAACAGCCCCTAGGGACCAGAAGGGGTGGTGGAAGAAAGGCCAACGGGTAGGTTTTCTGCATTAGGAATAAGACACCATACATTAGATCCACTTTAGAGATGTCACTGCCTTAGTTTGCTCACCTGGGAAATGGGAGCCTGACTTGCCCTGGAAGGGAAGGGAAGAGATGAACAGAGGTAGAGTTAGAGGAAGACCACACACACACACACACACACACACACACACACACACACACACGGTGGTCCACAGGGCTGCCAGGGCCTGCATCTGGTGGCTTCTAAAAGCTGCTGCAGATCTACCCTCCCACCCACCTGGTGTCCACACTGAGTCACAACCCAGTTAATTCTGCTTTAATGATCATAGGCATAGAGAGAGTGGGGAGGGGCTGTAGGCCTCCTGCCTCCCACCTTGTGGTGTTGACCCTGGCTAGCCCCACAGTGTCTTTGGACCTCAGCATGAGACCCAGCTCCTGCCCTTGAGAACAGTGGCTGAAGTGAATGGGTAGACATGGACCTTCCCCTCTTACCCAAGGGCTGGGCTTAGAGGATTGGGTGGGGAGGCAGAGCTCTCCCGGAACAGCCTCATCCTGGGATGACTGAAGGCAGAGGAGAGATGATGGCTCGGGAGCCCCGGATACAAGCAGAACCGCCATAAGTGAGCCTTTTCTGTACTGCCAGACACTCAGGAGGGCTGGCAGGGGTGACAGATTAGAGCTGAGAAACTCCTGGGCTATGACGTACGATGATGCAGGAGGAGTTAAGCACGTGGGCTCACAAGTCAATTTCCTGTTCTACCCGTAGCAGGCTGCCGGGTTCCATTCGCCAGCCTGAGGGGATGCTCTTCAGTGCCCAGTCCCACCCCTGACCCAATAAGGCCTCCGAAAGGCCAGCTCTGTACCTAGATTCCTGTTGGGGGGAGTAAGTAAGGCTTTGAGGTTGTTGGAGATGGGCATGGCCTCTGGTGGCCAGGGCTGGGAAATGTGGGCGTGTCTGCCTCTGTAGTTCCTCCCACCTGTCTCACTGCCTTTGGAACAGGGCCTACAAAGGCTCTTCCTTTGGAATAGACATGTGGGGGGTCTATTCTAGCTATGTGCCCCTCTGTGGCTCAGGGAAGATCCAGCCTCAGTTTCTCCACCTGTAAAGGCGATTAGTGTTGTTTGGACTGAGCAGATAAAATAGGAAGATGGCCTCTGCCTTGTCCGCTGGGCACATGTTGGACACTCACCTGCCATTCCCTGTGACTGCCTGCTTCTTCCCTTTCTGATTTGGTGATGGGAGAGGCCTTGAGCAGCTTCTGAGCTGGACTACAGGGGCCTGAGCAGAGCTTTTCTCCTGGGTTCTCCTTCCTACTATATCTGGTCTCTAGCTCTCTGCCCCAGCCCCTCTGGGTCCCACAGCCCTGGCTCTTGACCTTGAGAGAGCTGGGTTGATCTGTGATACATGTGTGGCCTGGGCAGTTTTGCCATGGGGTGGGCTTGGGTTGGAGGGTATCCTGACCAAAGAATGTATGGGTTTACAACCCCATTTAAGGGTTGAGACCTGCTCATGGAGCGTTAATAGAAAGGACCAGGCTGCTGTCCCCAAGACCCCCAAAGACTACCACTGGGCCTGTCTTCAGTCCCTCCAAACACATGCACAACAGCCTTTTTTCCTGGCTGCGACACACCACAAACCTGGCTAGGTACCCACACAGTGAGTCCGGCTGGGTTCCTGTTTCCCTCAGGCATAGCAAGAGCTGCCGCACCCCCGACTTTCGTGTGCCTGTTTCTTTCTCTGCAGCAGGTAGCCAGGCATTGCCTTCTTCATAGAGCAGGCTCCCTGGGTGCACCCTGAGACCAAGGTGGTGGTTTGTGGAGATCAGCTTCCAGGTCTGAGTGTGGGCATCTGGGCTCCCCTGGTACCTTTGCAGAAGGATGGTGTAGAAGCAGAGCTCCCTTGCAGTCCCTGCCTACCTGACATAGGCTCATGGGTGCCCAGGGGAGTTTTTGTGTGGTGGCGACAGGTGTGCCTAGAAATCTGTTGTGGTCCTCCACAGTTGAGGTGGGATTAGGGAAGGTGAGTGACAGTCCCAAAGGAAGGAGTGCAGGAGGCTGGAGAGGATCTAGGGACTTAGCCCCATGCTTTCCCCTGCCTTGTCTACCACAACTGTCCTCAGTTTTCCCTTTCTTTTTGGGGTCTAAACTGGGTGGGTCCTGGGAATTTTTGTTGTTAGGTTAAACTGGGAATTTGCTCTGGGCAGGGAAGCCAGAGCCAGGATTTGAGTTGTCACACTGGCTCTCACCCCCTGTGGGACCCAGTCCTTGGGTCACCCAAGAGTCAGAGGGGATCTATTATTATTAAAACCGCTTCAATAACACCTGTGCTGGGCACTAATCTAAGAAGGTCCTAGGTGCTCATTAAGCCTTCAATATCCCAACAAAATAGATACTATTATAGCCCTACTTTACAGGAGGGGAAACCAAGGCACAGAGAGGTTAAGGATCCTGCCCATCACCACACAGTGAATGAATGAATGGTGGGATTAGGGTTTGAACTACCTAAATCTCCAGCTGTTGCCTAACCACCTTCTGTTCTCAGTACCCTTGTTAATCTTGAGAGCTGAGAGGCCAGCCCAGGCCATGACCCAAGCTTTAAATGGCTGGAAAGAAGGCCCTATCATGGGTGGGAGTGGCTGCTTGCAACCAGATTGTGTTTGAGTCCTTAGCTTACCATTTACCAACTTAGTGGAGCCCGAGTTTCCCCATGTGTAAAATGGAGTAACAATGGTTCTTTAGTAGGGCTGTTATGTAAATCCGGGACAAAGAGGCCTGCGGGCCCCCAGGCACACAGTAGGTGCTCAACACATAGTGGGCACTGTGATGGTTCTATGACAGAGTGAGGGGGACACGGCAGAATTGAGCGTGCGTTGCAGTGTTAGACACAGGGCTGTAGCTAGGAGTGGGGGGAGTCTAGTGGACACACTGGCAACTCCTCAGGGCTGCCCACCTACCCACCTGTGCCTCTGTTAGGGCTTGGCCTGGAGCATAGCCTGCTGTTTGTGATGTAGGCATTCCACCAGCAGTTGTAGATAAGGAAGTGACCCAGGATTGGGGATATCGCTCAGCTGGTAGAATGCTTGCCGAGAACACAGAAAGTCCTGAGTTCTGCCCGCAGCACTGCATAGACCAGATACAGTGGGGGAGGACTCTAACTCCAGAACTTGGGAGGTTAGGCAGGAAAATCAAAAGTTCAAGGTCACTCTCAGCTACATAGAAAGTTCCAGGCTAGCCTGGGCTACACGTGACCCCGTCTCAAAATAAATAACTAAACAAACAGTACTCTTAAGGCCACTTGTCAAATGATTTTACCTTCAACTTCCTCCTGGCAGAGCTGGTTTAGAAGAGCAGGGGCTTCCCAGAGCGCCAGCAGGGGTTGACCTGGGACCTGTCCCTCATCTTTGTCCAGTACAAACTTGAGTGTGCATGCATAAGAGAATGCTCACACACTGTGCTGACGGGAGGGCTTCCCTCGTTTCATTAACCTAAAAGTATTCATCTTTCTGCCAAGTCCATGGGCTGGGTACCAGCTGTGGTACCTGCCTCCCCTGCAGCCTGTGGCAGTCTGGGGATGGAGCAGGAATCCTGGGAGGGTCCTGGGAAGGTGGAGCAGAGGAACCCTCACCCTTAATCTGTTGGGTGCCTGACAGCTTCTGTCTTGCTCCTGGCCACATTATCCAGAAATCCCACTGGCCCAGAGTCACTGCTTGCTTCTCTTCTCTACCCTGCCACTTCTACCCCTCATGAACATGTTTTTTTGGGGGGATGACATTCCCCAGGACCAGTGCCCCCTCAGAGGACAGCATTTCTGATGCCAGGGAGGATGGCAATAAACGCGGAAGCAGGCGTTTCTGTCTCTCCCCATTCCCTGAGCAGATGCAGAGGGGAGAAGGGGGACTGTGGTTTAAGGTAGGGAAGTGGGCTGGGAGTGGTGAGTGTGTTTGAGTGTGCCTGAAGGCAGTCAGGGAAGGGCAGGCATGGATGGGAATGTGACCCAGGACCCCGAGCAATCTGCCCTGTTCCTGGTGGGGAGATCCTGAGTCAGGTGCTTCTGGGGGGCACCATCAGCCCCTGCCCCACATTGTGAATTCATTTGTTCCTGTCTCCATGGCCTATCATTGATTATAACTGATATCACTTATTGAGTTCTTACTGTGTGCACTGAGAAGGGTTTTGGGTATCATCCAGTCTTCAGGACGATGGTGTGGGACTCAGAGTGGGAAGGTGACCTGTCCAAGTCACACAGCTAAGAGGCAGAGCAGAACCCAGATTTCTGCAGCCTCGTAGCCCCATCCTGTGAGCTGCTGGGAGGAGAAATGAAGGTGAAACTCATGACTGTAGAGTGAGTTAGCGCTTGCTGTGTACAGACAGGGGACAGGCTTTTTTGAGACCATGGTCTGGAATTCACTATGTAGCCTAGGCTGGCCTTAAATTTATAGCCTTCCTCTTGCCTCTACCTCCTGAGGCCACCAGCATGTACTACCGCTTGTGACTTGAATGCTTTATTTCATGCTCGCAGTGACCCTGTCAGCCATGTGCACCATGCCTTTGCTTTCTCCGCCTGGTGTTTACGGAGTGGTGGTTCAGGGAGGTAAGGGAGTTACTGATGAGTTCTGGCCATTTTTTTCCTCTATGCTTCTTGTGGTCAGGTCTGGGACACAGGCAATGGGCCTGGCAGAGTAGGTGTTCAGCACATGGCAGGTACCTGGCACACAGTGGGTGCTCAGCACATGGCAGGTGCCTGGCACAAGTAGGTTCTCAGCACATGGCAGGTGCCTGGCACATAGTGGGTGCTCAGCACATGGCAGGTGCCTGGCACACAGTGGGTGCTCAGCACATGGCAGGTGCCTGGCACACAGTGGGTGCTCAGCACATGGCAGGTGCCTGGCACACAGTGGGTGCTCAGCACATGGCAGGTGCCTGGCACACAGTAGGTGCTCAGCACATGACAGGTGCCTGGCACACAGTAGGCATTCATGAAGTTTGTATCTTGCCTTTTCGCTGAACACTAGGCACCTGGAGCTGCCTGGGGAACTGCGATAAAGCCTGTGTGGCATCCCAGCCCCCAGTGCCACTTTTCCTTGCTTGTGACACTGGGGAAGGCAGAGCTCAACATCAGGATGCTCTGCAAGGGTTGGGGGAGGCTGGGAACGCAAGCAGGAGGGGTCTGGCTCTAAGAACTGTTACATAACAGGCGCTAGGACACCAGTGTGCTCTGTCGCTATGCCTGTCTCTAAGAGCCCTCCCCTAGCCTAGTCCCCAGACTCAGCCACTGCCTAGGCAGTGCTCCATGCTGTGTCCCTAGAGTTTCTTACAGCAGAGTGCTGGGGACACCCAAATCTCCATTCTTTATCGGGAGATCTGCCTCTGGTTGTCAGGCAAAGTTGTGGCCACCTGCTGATTGAAAGTGACCTCTGGGGAGGTGTCTCTGACACCTCCACACATCACCACATCTCTTGCTGGCCTCTCCCTCTGCACCCTGTCCTTTGCCTCTTCCTGAGGCCTGTGACTCCAGAGTGGGCACTGCAGCTTCTGGCCTGCACCCTGGTAAGCATCCAATCCCTGCCCTCACATCTCCTCCGCTGCCTTTGCTGGCATTTCACCCCATCTTTCCTGTATCTTCACAGCAGCCCCCACCCCTCCTGCACCCTTCATCAGTGCCTACTCGCCAGCATCTCACTGGGTTTTGACTGCGCTGCAGCGTCTGAGACCTGCCAGGATTTGGCCTGTGCCTTCCTCAGGGCTCTTCTCCCCTCTCATATGCACATCTAGTATGGCCTAGACCTACCTCTTCAGAACTTTTACCTTCTGGGTACTATGATAGCCATGGTTCCCTGGCTGGATTCCTCCTGGGTGACATCCTCTCTGACCCTAGGGTTGACAATGTCCACAAGTGACCCTGAAGAGTCCTTTTTTGGCAGGCTGTATTGGCCCACTCTGCAGATAGAGAAGCTGAGGCTCAGGTATGAGCACTGGGACCCAAGCCTTTGCCGTTTTGTCCCGAGTTCTCCTTGGGTCTGTGTACACGTGTACATTCATGTGGTGGTGGTGGTGGGGGGAGGTTCTGGCTGCAGTCTACACAAGGCCATGTTTGGGCTGGATTGCTGAGCCTCCTCCAGGAAAGGAGGGTTGAGGCCATCTCTGGGGACCGAGCCTGCCTTTCCTGTGGTTGGTGGGGATGGTGTGTGAGAACCTGGGGGAGTGTCACAGCCCCCCAGCAGCCCTTGGGACCACAGCCTCCCAGCTTCTCTCGCTTTTCCCCTTCTCTTCAAAACAAACACTCGCCAGCCCAAACCGCCCATCCAGCCAAGGCACAGATGGAGCCCAAGTTGGAATTAATTAGTCCTGTTGCCAAGGCAACAGGGACCTGGACTGGGATCCAGCCTTCTTCCTGGGCCTGCCCCTCCCTCCCCAGACCCTTCTCATGTTTCCACCCCTTGTAGCCCTGGCTCTGGTCCTCAGCCCTGCAGTAACTGGGGTGACCCAGGGACCTTTTCCAAAGTCGTGGAGGCAATGGTGAGGGTGTCTGTGAGCAGGCTTGGAGTCCCTGCTTGGTTACTTTTGGCTTGGTGGGACCTTGGGCAGATTCATGGACAGCTTCAGCCATATTTGGTTTGGATGGGAATATGATGAGAAAGTTGAATCTGCTTGGAGGTGGCAAGTGTCGTGGCACTGACTGATGGAGGGGAATAGTGGGAGTGGCCTATGCTTGAGGTATCTCGGGATACAGTAGGTTCCACAGTGACACCTAGGCAATGGGCCATGATGGGTACTTCTAAGGGGCTAGCATCTTCGTGATCTGTGACAATTCTGGGATGCCCTTATCCCTACCTACCGGCTCTCACTGGGTTCGTCCATCCAGACCTTGCTCCTTCTCCGCGGAGGAGCCTACCTCCTTTCCCTTTCCCCGCTTCCCCTGGAGTCTCACTGGACTCCAGTCCTCAGGCTGTGTTCTTCATCTCTTCCCATGGTGTGCCCAGCTTGATTCTCCCACTGGTCACCTTGCAGGGTCGCAGTGTCCCCAGTCCAGACCTTGGTCCCTAGTAAGGACACTGGATATTTCTTGTGCCCAGTCAAGAGGTGGGTACTCCAGGAGAGGGGCCCTGGAGAAGCTGAGGCATATCACAGCCAGCTACTCCTCATTCACTGTTCCCCTGGCCTGGAGGGAAACGTGAGATGAGTGATTGTCCTAAAAGGATCTGGGTGCTCTTTCCTGCCCCTTGCTGGAAGGTGCAGGTTCGAAATATCCAGCGCGGACTTTGAGGGCCAGGCTCCTGGGTCCTCTCAGTGGCTCTGTGAATATGCCTGGACCTGTAGCTTCTCCCGAGGTCTAGATTATGGAGGAGGATGCGGTTGGAATAACAGAAACAGACCAGGCTGTGAGGTTTGGTTTTGGTCCATGGAAGCAGGCTCTGTGGGTGGTTGCTGCTTTGGGCTGTTTGTGGAAGTCCACTCAGTGCTGAGGCTATGGGGACCTTAGTGAAGGGGCCACCTTTACCCACTGCTCTTATCTTCTAAGTCCCCAGTGGTGGGCACACAAGTGTCACCTTGAGCTGGCAGTGCTGGCTTCTGCTTAGCCACCCTTCTGGTCTCAAATACTCTGAGCTGCTGGAGGCCACAGACCATATCCTTGTTGCCTGCCTAGCTCTTCTGGGTACAGGGAGGCACCTCTCCACCTGGCCTGGTGGGACAGGGAGGAAATGAGCCAGGTCTGGTGACCATACTCTCCCCTTCATTCCCTCCTTTGGGACCTGTGAGTTGGTTACCATTCCCCTTCTGAGCCCTGCTTTCCTCATCTTTCAACTGGGCTTCTTGTGGTTTTGTTTTTGCTTTTTTTTTTCTGACTTCAAAACTCATTGTGTAGCCTTGCACTTCGGGCAATCCTTCTGCCTCAGCTTCCTGAGTCCTACATCCACAGGAGTAGGCCACCATGCTCAGCTGTTAGCTTGCATTCGATGGCAACGAAATTACCAAGATGAACACACACATCACTCCCTCCCTCCCTTCTTCCTTCTTTTTCTCCCTCCCTTTCTCCCTTGATCCTTCCTTTCTCTCTCTGACAGTCTTATACTGTAGCCCAGGCTAGCCTCAAATGTTGTCAATTCCCCTGCCTCAGCATCTTGAGTGCTGGCATACATCATAGGTATGGCCCACCATTTTGATCTTTAATTTTTTTTCCCTTGAAGTAGAGGTCTCATGTAGCCCAGGCTATGTAGCCTGTGCTAGCCTTGAACTCCTGATTCTCCTGTTTCTACACCCGGGTTCTAGGATTACATGCATGCACACTGGCACCTGGCTTTGAAAAAGCTTTTGAGATGCACTGCTGTCCATAGAGGCTGTGCCATATGCAACTGCCCGTGGGGCCTGAGTCAAGCAGTAGGGTGTGGTGGGGCTTGTAGCCAGCTCCAGCAGTCAGCCAGCTCTGCCTGATGGCATGGAAGCTGGAGTTTAAATCCACAAAGCTAGCCAGCACAACCTAACTACGGGCTGGGCTGTGTTTGGAGCTGCCAGCCTGCCCCAGAAGGCAAACTCTACAAATGGATTAACTGGGGGAGGTATTTAGCTATCCTTTACATAATAACAAGGGCTAACATTTATGGAGGGCTTGCTCTGGGCCAGGAGACTACTAAGCACTTTACTGGGATTATCTGCCTTGATCCTCACACCCACCCTGTGAGGCGGGCAGGGTACAACCACTGTTCCTACTTTGTCAGGGAGGCAATTATACCACAGAGAGGTTAAGTCTGGGGGCTGAGACCACACAGCAGCAGGGAGGGTAGGGGCTGGTGAGGGAATGGCAGACCCACCTGGCAGGGAAACACTGGAGTCTGCAGCTTTTCATGTCTCTCACTGTCGCTCGTGGATGCTGGGGGAGGGAGGAGAAACCAAATCAAACAGGCTCAGGGTGTTGTGGGGCTGAGGAAGAATATTTGAGGTTTTAGGAGCTTGTTAACATTTGGCAAGTTAAGCACTCAAAAATGCATACCCCTCGTTTGCATGTGTCAAGGGGACACAGTGACACAGAAACACTCCCCTTGTGCCTCCGGGTAAGGCTAGTCTGTGCTGCTGCCCAGTGCTGGCTTGCTTTGACTGATTTCAGGTGAGTCCATGACCCAGCTGTGGCCATGGCTCCTCACTGTGACTGAGCCTCCTCTTGCTCTGCTGGTTCTGGGAACCTCTGGCTTCAATGCCATCAGCAGTGACTTGGCCCTTAGATCAGAGAGTGTGTTCTAGTAACTGTCACCAGCCACTTCAGAGACCCTAGGGCATAGAGGAAAAGCCTAGAGACCACCAGCTTTGCTGCCTGCAAGTGAAAGAGTCTGAGGCCGGTTGCTTGAGGTCTCTGAGCCTTAGTTTCCTCATTTTTAGAATGGGGGCAATGACAGTGCACACCTCCTAGCTCTGTGAAGAACGTAGAGATGACACTGGTTTGTCAGGCAAACACGTCCCCCACTTTGCTGGCTGATTCATGTCTTCTGCAACTGTTGTCTTCCATGAGCTGGAGAAGAAGGTGACCCTTGCTCTGGAGCCTCATTCTGGCCTGGTCTAGGATGCTGTCCTGAAGCCCAAGGTGCCATAGCCCCACCCCCAACCCCACCCGCCATGTCCCACTCACAGTATCTGGTCTCCTGCAGGTTTCCCCAGAAGCTGTGAGCTTCCTTGGGGTAGCACCATGCCTGTCTGCTCTCTATGGGTCCCTCACTCCTGCTCCAAGGTGTAGCCTGGAGTAGGGCCTCGGGGAGTAGACTGAAGCCATGAGTGACTTACCATGAGGACTTTGGCTTTTGGAACCAGAAGTTCCTTGCAAGTATGGTGGTTTATGAGTTGAGGGTGATTCAGTCTTAGCCCTCACTGGATCTTCTCAAGATAGGAAGAAGCAAGGCAGGGGCTGGGAGCCATGGCGACAGGTCTAGAGCTGGGCAGGGTGGCGGGAGATGGTGGTTTTGCAGCCGGCCCTCTCTGCCATCTGCTCTAGTTAGGTGTGAGGCTCATGGCTTCCCATGAATGGGTGTTCTTTCTCCCAGGGGCAGCCCCAGAGGAACAGGTCCCTGGGCCCCTTTGGGGAGATGTGACTCAACCGTGGGCCTCACTTTCCTGAAAATCTGTGAAATGATAGCCACTCAAAAGTCAGAGTCGTTTCTAGTGGCTCTGGGCTGAGGGCAGCTCGGGCTTTATCACCAGAGGCCCTGACTGGTCCAGGTGGTTCAGTCTCAAGAGCCCAGGTCTCCAGAGGGAGAAGGCAGGTACGGGTGGGTTCCTGCCAGTGCCAGCCAACCATAGGCCTTCCTCCGGGTTTCCACATGGGGGCTCCCTGGGGATGATAGATCAAGGCTGCTGGCCAGGGAGGCCAATGACCCTCCTTTCTTACCATCCCTGCCCTCCCCATCCTTCCTTCCATGTGCTTCTCAGGGACCTGCTGGGTGCTGCCCCCCACCCCCAGGGTCTAGCTTTAGTAGTCAGGGGGGCAGTCCTGGTCAGAAGCTCTGGCCTCAGTGACTTGCTCTGAGCACTTGGAAGAATATTTCTTTCCCTCAGTTTCCCTATCTGTACCCTGGGGCTTCTTTGAGGATTCAGTAGTGTCTTTATTTTCTTCTTTTTCTTTTTTCTTCCTTCCTTCCTTCCTTTCTTTATTTCTTTTTCTTTTTCTTTTTTTTTTTACAGGGTTTCTCTGTAGCATTGGAGCCTGTCCTGGAACTAGCTCTTGTAGATCACGCTGGCCTCGAACTCAAGAGATCCGCCTGCCTCTGCCTCCTGAGTGCTGGGATTAAAGGCGTGCGCCACCAATGCCCGGCTCAGTAGTATCTTTAAACCCTTGTAGTTTTATTCTGCCAAGGAAGACCTTGGGGGTGACTGGGACCAGGGAAAGGTGAGGTAATGAATCTAGATGGGAGTAGGCTTTTATTTTAGCCAGTGGCTCTAATGGCAGGGCAGGAGCTTAGATGCGTGACTCTGGGGGCTCCCGGAGGTGGAGGAAACAATGGATAAGACGCTCACTGTAGACCGAACAGCCCCCTTAAAGTTTGGGGCAGCATGGAAGAGACAGCTCTGGGCATCCTATATGTAAGGAGATAGTGCAGGGAGCTGGGTCTGGAGGCCGATGGACACAGCCCGTGAGACTAGGACTCTCAAGGCCAAGGAGGAGGGCAGACTCAGAGATCAAGCCTCCCTGACTGACTGGTGCTTGCTGGACTGGAGGACTTCCTGGAGGAGGCGGTTTGGCATCCCTGGTGGGAAATAGCAGTTACCAGCACAATGGGGCAAGGTGGCCATTGAACTGTGGGATTCTCTGGGTAGGTCAAGAGGTGTGAAAAGACCCTAGGGTCAGAGACAGGAGGGAAGCCTGAGGAAGTTCCCGGGAGAAGCCAGGATTCAGGGTTTTCTAGCAGTGGGGAACATGTCAGGCATGCAAGAGCTGAGCTGTTGGTGTGGTGTTTCAGGATCAAACAGCCATGGGAAAAGCAGAGGAGAGAAAGAGAGGGAGAATGGTCAGGAGGGACAGGGTCAGGAGAGAGGTCAAAGCAAGGGATATATCCAGAGGGCCCAGCATGAGCAAGAGAGGGGAGATGGTGTTCCTGTAGGTAGAGGTGAGCACATGTGTATGTGGCATACCTGTACACGTGTAACATGTATGTGGACATGGGTATGCATATATGTATTGCACAGCACACACAGGCTTGCATGTCTGTGTTTGTGTGGCATGTGTACATGTATACATGGCAATAAGCATATGTGTATGTGTGTGTGCGCCTCTTTGTGTAGCGGGAAGAAGTTTGTGCTGAGAGCATGCAGTTCTTCCAGGTTCAGGCCACAGGGGCTTGTCAGATCCCCAGGGAGCCAGGGCTGGTGCCAGGTGGCTGAGGGGAGATAGGCTGAGGTTGGCGGTCAGGAGGGGGCTTCCTGGGGGCAGCTGCTGTAGCTGTCCATGTAACTGTTAGGTGGCGGTACACAGGGAGGGGAAAGTGGCTTAGATTCAAGAAAGATGAGGGCTTGCTTTCCAGGTGGAAGGAGCTGCAGTCGGTGGTTGGAGCAGCTGCTGGTTGGACAGCTCACAGGCACAGTTGGGCTAGAAGCCGAGCGTCCCAGCTGCCTTTGAAGGGTGAAAGGCAAGGGCAGAGTCAGAGGGAACCTGTAGAGCAAGGTCATTGTGCAGGGCTCGAAGTCACCTTGTGCGGCATTGCACAAGCTAACAGGTCCGGTGCCCTAGTTCCGGCTGCTGGGCTCTGAACAGGCTTTTGTGATGAGGACCCTGAAAGGGCCTGATTCACGAGGTGCTCCGCAGTGTGTGCTGCTCTGATTTCATCTAACATTTTATCCCTAGAGACCCACGAGGAAGTCAGCTCCGAGAAGCCGCACAGGCAGCCCAAGGTTACACAGCTGGGGACTTCAGAGCAAGAGTGGGTCCAGGCTGCAGGTGCCTGCTTGCTGTCCTTGCCTTGGAGCCCATGGCTCCCAGGATGCAGCTGGGTGTTCTTTCCCTCTTCTGTCCAGAGGCCCTGGTGCCTCTTGGAAACAGATGCAGGCAAGGGTTAGCTCTAGGCCAGCTGCTTGCCTGTGTGTAAGTGGGGCCCATGGAGAAGACGGCAGCTGTGTGCTCCAACATGGCCAGCTGTGTTAGTTGCCTATGGCCGTCGAGGCTCACGTCAGAGGCTCTGTCCATGTCCTTCCCTTTCCCTGTCCCTTTGTACTCACCTGGCCTGACAGTCCTGAACAGGTCCCAGCCAAGGTGGCATGCAATGAGCCACCCTCTACAAGTCTCTACAGTTGTGACAATGACTACATGGAGCCTGCTGTAGGGTGGAGTAGTGAGAATTCTCCCGGTGCTGGGGACAGGACTGACGGGGACCTGCCAGAGAGGGCACATGCTTTGACACTTTTCCCTCCAGTGTTCCTTCTCTCTGTTGACTTCGTGCTGTGACAAAGTCACACCTCTGCTGCCCTGGCCCTCTAGAGGGGAGACTGTGGGCCTTCGGTGAGCTTCTTACTGCGGGACCCTTCAGTAGAGAAACCTAGGATTGGGAAAGACTTCCTAGAGGCGGTGACAGGGCCACTGCTGGAGACATTCACAGCAGAGGTGGGAGGAAGATATCTTATCACAGATGCTTCCTGTGGCTTTAAAGAGGTCCGTTCCCAGGACTGCAGAAACCCAGGTTTTGAGAGGCACAGGCAGCCTAGGGCAGCCTTCTGGAAGGCTCTGTCTTGCAGGTAGTATAGAGAGGTTGCAGGTGAGTGAAGCAGCCAGACTGTGACGTGGGTCTCATTACCTGGTGGGGGAGGCAGGGTTGTCGATGGGTGGCAGGGGATGGTGACCTTGACATGTGGGGGTGCTTGAGGAGAAGCTGCATGGGCCTACTGAGCCTGAAGCATGTTTGGCAAGCCTGTGGTTGCAACTAACAAGCCGATGCCACCAGTGGAGTCCTGGGGCCACTCAGTGGGGCATCCACTGCCAACAGGACCCCTGCTTAACCAGACCACATCTCAGATGAGACGAGGCCCAGAAAGACAAAGTGGCCTGGCCAGGACAGTGGCTATATCAGGCAAGCCCCAGGGCAGTGGTTCTTAACCTGTGGGCTGCGACTTCTCTGGGGTCTAATGACCCCTTCACAGGAGTCACATATCAAATATTTGAGTGACAATTCATAGCAGTAGCAAAATTACTGTTATGAAGTAGTAACAAAAATAATTTTATGGCTAGGGTAGCCACAACATGAAGGGTCTCAGTGTTAAGGTTGAGAACCCCTGAGCTTGGAGAATAGCACCTGTCGGACCACGGAGAGGAGGGGGCAGAGGAAGGTGCTTCTGCTGCTGAGGGACCTGGGAACCTGCAGCAGTCGTTAGAAGGGGTACTCTAGAAGGCGATGGGGTGTGCTGATGCCTTGGTCCAGGCCATCGCCTTCTCTGGCTTCGGTTTTCTCTCTTCAGGGTTGTGGCCACTGATGGCTCTGACCTTCCCTGAGGTTCCTCAGAAGGTCTGAAGATGGCTGCAGAAGGTGCCTGCTACCTGATCATGGACTTGGGGACATGAACGCTGACAGTTGGCATTGGCTGCTGCATTTACTGACCACCTACTGTATACCTGACTTGTTCTGGGGGCTGGGGAACTACAGCTGTGTTCCACCACTTCGGGAGTGGTCATGGTGGGGTGTACAGCACAGATGCACCCGGGAAGCCAGGAGGGCCGACCACCTTGCTTTATGCAAACCCAGTCTGAAACGGTGGCTTTTCACAAGAGGAGTTAGGAGCTGGCTTCTTTACAAAATAACTTCCAGGAAGGTATCTTTAGACTCCCAAAGTTGGGCGCGTTTGTGAGAGTTTTGAGATTTGTCTGGGTCTCACAGGCATTCCAAGCTCCTGCTTTCTCCTCCTGTCTTCTGTTTGTCCATGTCTTCAGCCAGGCAGCTACTGAGCTTGGCAGGTGCTGTTTCCTGTGGACTGTCTGCCTGGCAGGGCGCAGGCCTCTGAGGTACCTAACTTCTCAGATTCACCAGCTCCTGCCTCTCTTCTAGCCTCCTGGTGGCCCTGTGGTGCAGGGCCTGTGCTATGCCTGTCCCATGAGCTCCTTGTCACTGGTTCCCCGAGTCCCCCATTCCTTCCACATGCTGCTGTAGCTTAGGGTCTGTGGCTAGTGGGCGGAGAAGGTCTTTTTTATGAGTGTCCCCGGGCTGTTCTGCCCTGAACTTACAGAAGAAGGAAGCTGATGTCTGCCGAGGGAGAGCCCTGTTCAGGTCTCTGCTGTTGTCTGCTTGACAACCTCCCGCTCCACCATCCAGCAAGCTGAGCAGAGGTCCAACTTGGGGAACCTTGTTCCTGCTCCTGTTCTTGGCTGTGTGTCATTGGATAAGTGACTTCACTGCTCTGGGCCTCTTTCCTCATCTCTGTGATGGGTAGAGCAACCAGGCCCACCCCTCAGGGTGCGAGTGACTGAACGATACGGTGTGTGGTCAGGGCCTGGTTTTGATCTTATAACCAGAGTCTTACAGAGTAGGGCTTGTCTCCTGTAGCCACTGTCCTGGCCAGGCCACTTCATCTTTCTGGACCTTGTCTCATCTGAGAAGAGGTCTGGTTAAGCAGGGGTCCTGTAGGCAGGGGATGGCCATGGAATGACCCCAGAGACTCCACAGGAAGCTTCTTTTTTTTAATTAATTAATTAATTTATTTATTATGTATACAATATTCTGTCTGTGTGTATGCCTGCAAGCCAGAAGAGGGCACCAGACCCCATTACAGATGGTTGTGAGCCACCATGTGGTTGCTGGGAATTGAACTCAGGACCTTTGGAAGAGCAGGCAATGCTCTTAACCTCTGAGCCATCTCTCCAGCCCAGGAAGCTTCTTTATAGGGCACCAGGTGCATAGCTGCCTGTTACTGGGGCTGTGGGTTGGGTCTGTTTGCTATGTGACCCCCTCCTCTGACCTGAGAGGAACCTGTAGTCAGACAAGGTGGATAGAGTCATCCTGGGGAAGAGCAGGTACAGCTAGGCCCTTAGGGGAGGGGAGCTGTGACCTTCAGGATGGCTCCTGGCTTCAACCTGAGACCCAAGACAGCTCTGAGACCATGATGGGTGGTCCTTGGGCAGCCCAGCAGAGGGAGGGGAGGAGACAGGGAACACTGGAGGTCTTGCTGCTATCTACATAAGAGCTGCTTCTGGTTTAAAGGGCGAGACAGCAGGTGTGAGGCCTGAGCAGGTGTCAAGACAGATTGGAGATAAGGGATGAGGGCGAGGTCAAAGTCATGCATGAGGATGATGGTGGAGCAGAGGAACCCAGAGGTTTGGGAAGGAGCCCATGGTGATACAGCCAGAGGGTGAGAGCAAAGCTTCAGGCTGCATCTCAGTTTGGGGCAGGAGTGAGGGGAGGACAGCTGGCCCCACTGATGTTGGTGACCCCCAGCCTGCAGACGCCTGGGGTGCACAGTGGAGGCAGAAAGCAGGTGTAGCCAGTGGGGCGGGGGAGACGTAGACGGAGGCATCCTCAGGCCTCATTGGAGGGTTCTCTGGGCACTAGGCGTAATGGAGACTAATGTGATGTCTGCTGAGGAGCCAGTGGACGTGCAGCTTCAGCAGGCATGTGTGGATATGGAAGGAATCGGCAGGGAGGGAGGCACTGGATGGAACCGGCCTGAACCAGGTGGTTTGTGGACACCTGAGCTCACAGCCAGCTCTGGCCTTTCTGGGGAGATAACCTTGACCTTGCCAGCCTCTGTCATCCCACATCTGCCTCCCCACACCAAGAAAAGTATATGTTGTTGTGAGGCTAGGGACAGTGCTGGGCTTAGCATAAGACTTGGGGCTGGGAAGGGCTCAGGAGGTGCTGCGGGATATCATTATTTCTGCCCTTATTATTATGTGACAGAGCCCACTGTGGGTGATCTAGAAAACAAGAAAGGAATGCCTTCAAGAAACTGACAGAGCAGGGACAAAGGGCGGGGCCGGACCACCTTGACAAAGCTGGCCAGTGGAGACTGACCTCGTCTGATTCTACTGGGTCAACAGGTGGGAAGCCCAGAGAGGGTAAGGGTTTTGTTCAAGGTCACACAGCAGCTGGTGATGAGAGCAGACCTGTTGTCTCAGGGGGGTCTGGGTGCTGTGCCCCTCCTTTGTGAAGAAGAGATGTGATCATTTATCAGGGGAGTTTAATAATGAATGAAGTCGAAGTGTCTCTAATGCAGGCAGCAGGCCTGAGGTAATAAAGGACCCCGTATTAATTCAGAAGTTAATGAATATGCAGGTGTGTCTGGATGATTAATGGGGCTCCCGAAGGCTGGCGGAAACATGAATATTGCACACATCTGGGAAAATGTGTAAACTGGGAGCAGATGGGCATGAGCGAACTGGGGGACTGCAGGGCCAGAGTACTGGAGACCCCCAGGCAGGCCCGCAGAGGCATGGCCAAGCGGTCTTACGTTTGTGCACAGTTGGCGTGAGCAAGTTAGTTAACCTTCGGGGGTCTCCCTGTCTTTGATGTGGGATGAGACAAGCAAACACACTAGTGACTGGCTCCCAGGATCCAGAAGACCAAGGGAGGCAAGCCTTGTGGGCTGAGGCAGGCTTAGGGGGCCCAGCTGATCCAAACTGATACAGGATTTTGTGAGGGGAGATAGGCAGGCACCTATGAGGCCCTGGGTTCAAACCTGAGCGAGGGGGGATGCTAGGCTTTATTAGACTGGATTACAGACTGTAGACTAGATTACAGAAACCAGCAAAGAACAGCACTTCACAGTTTATAAACAGGCAGGGGCCCTCTGTCTACCCTTTGTTTCTTGTAGCAGCTGCATGGGGTTGAGGTGGCCTTGGGGAATGCCGAAATGCCTAGGTTCAGAGAGGTCTGGTTACTGTCCAGGCTGCTGGCGGTGGGGTGGGTAGAGAGTGAGAGGCAGGCTTGCGCTGCCTTCCTGTGACTCAGGATACATGAAGACAGAACCCAGAAGGGCGCTCAGTGTCTGGGCCTAAGGAATGGGGGGGGCACGGTGAGATAGCCTTTGGGCGCCTCAGCTTTTCTGCCTGCTGTGTGAGTCCGTCCATCTGAGTTGAGTGAGACCCTGCTCCTTCCCCATACGCAACTCCTAGACTCTTAGCCATTCCTACTCAGAACCGTGTTTATGAGTTCGTATGCGTTTGTCTCAGATCCCAGAAGCAGTGGGTGTGGACTTCGCGATTCCTGCTCAGCCTTGCTTGTTTTCCCCTTCACATATTTCTGTTAGTGTGGCTGATATCCTGAGCATGCAGGGCCTAGTGCCAGGAGGTGCATCTTCTTCTGACCCACATCTGCCTGTGGGTACAGGGCCCTTGGCATGAGCCTGTGGAACCTTTGTCATTCTTCGAATCCAGAGGGGGTATGGAGGCCACACTGGGTACTGTTGCGCCCTGGGATTTGCAGGGTGGTTCAGACTGTCCCCCTGACTTTGTTCCCTATAAAGCCTTACCTCCTCGTCACGAAGTCGGGGTGGACCCAGAGGACAAAGGGCAGCCCAGGACTTGGCCCACCCAGACTAGCTCTTGTGACTCCTGGCTATAAAGGCTGTCAGTGTGAGGGCCAGAGCTCTGGTCCCCAGGCCTCTTTCACTGTGGCTGCATACTCCTAGGCAATGGGCGAGTCAAAGCCTAGGCCAGGGAAGCCTCATTTCTCTCTTCTGCTTCCTGGGTGTTCTGGCCTTGGCCCCAAGGACCTCTCCCAGCCAGTCAGTCCTGCTGGGGTAGAACCGTTGACCTTGGTGGTCCCTGTCCTGGTGTAGCTTGCTGGGACAGATATGGAAACTGAAGCCCAGAAGGAAGGCAACTATGGGGCAGGGCTGGGGTTGGGGCCCTGCGGGGCCCACTTAGCTGTGTATTTATAGACCCCACTGATCTATATTAACTCTGGGCCTGCTCAGGCTTCGGCAGCCTGGGATCTGAGGACTGCTTTGAACCCTCTTGGGGGGCTGCTGTATCTGAGCTTACCCCCTGGGGAGAAGCAAACAGGGGTGAGCCCCCTTCTCACCTTACCATTCTGCGCCTGGGAATTCCTGCTGGGTCCTTGGCTTACACAGTCTTTAGCTGCTTGGGCTGGACTGTGGCCACCCTCGGCGGGTTTGGGGGTTGGTATCTTCCTCTGAGGATTATCGTGCCTTGCTTCTTCCAGCTCTACAGGGAGACTGCCTATACAGTGTGGATCCAGGGCAGCCCCGCAGGGCAGCCCCCAAACCTCAGTCCTCATAGCTATAGAATGGGCATGATTCCCAGGCAGTTTATAGGCATCAGGTGCAAAGCACTCACAGCTCCTAAGCTGGAGGCCACTACGTGCATGCCTTCTACATCTCTTGCGGCCCTTGTCACATGCTTGGAGGGACCAAAGTGTCACCTCTAGATGGGACCTATGAGACCCTAGGGGCAAGCATGACTTGAATTTGGACTCACCTAAGTCTGAATGTTCCCTCTCCCCAGTAGCCTCTCCAGGGCCCATGGGGTCCTTGATATGTGTGTGTGGGGTGACTGAACTCCTACCCCAACGGCGTGGTCCAGTCCCTGGTTGCCATGGAAACAGTTCCACTAACTCTATGCTTCTCTTCCAGAGCAGAGACGACTGGCCGCCCTGAGTGCAATTCAATTCAACAGACATTTACTGAGTGCCTACTATGCGCCAGGCCTTAGGCTAGGCACTGGGGAGCAGAGAGGAAAGTGGGGTCCCATTCTCAGATAGTTTGGGTACCAAGAGAGAAGCCCTGTGGAGGGTTGAGCAGCAGAGGCTGGGGTTTGAGTGCATCATGGGAGGGCTATTTGTCTATGCCTCAGTTTCCCCACCTGTAACATGGGAGGGCAAGGTGAAGTGAGTCTTTTCCAGGATTCCATGGGCCACTCATTGGGGGTGGGATAGAGCAGGGAGGCCATCCTTCTCCTGCAGGCTCTTCAGAGAAGGGGCAAAGTTCTGGGCCCCAGGGTGTGTATGTGGGTGGTGGGTACAGCTCCCCAGGCTCAGGAACACCATGGACAAAGACCTGGAGGACATGGGGGGCTAGCAAAGGACACAGCAGGGTGTGAGCTCAGAGAAGGTGAGGTTTGAGGGTGTGAGCTCTGTGTGGGAGCAGTGGCAGTCTTGCCGGGTTGTTAGGGAGGCAGGGACACATCTTGCTTGGCCTCACCCTTCTCCTCCTCCTGTCCTTGGAACTCTAGAACCAGCAGCCACGTAGTTAGTGTGGCATCTGTGCTGTGCTGGGCATATCCCTGTTAGTCTTTACTACTGCCCCTGGAGGTGGGTATTCATGGGCCCAGTTCCCAAGCTAGCACGCTGGGCCCAGAGAGGGAAGCTTCTTGTCCAAGGTCTGATCTGACCCCAACCTGCCTGTGCTCCTACCGTTACCTCTCGTTGAAGGGGTCTGTGCTGTGTGACTTCTCCCATCCTGTCTATACCAATGTCCTGAGGTATTCCCAAGAGCGATGGCAGGAAGACACCCAAAAGTCTCTAGTTAGACTGTGGACTTGGCAGCCATCCTTAGAGACCAGTGTAGTAGAGGTGGCTCCTTCCCCACTTCACATGTGAGTAGCCTGAGGCTCGGATCCAAGGTTAGATGCAGGGAGGGACAGCCCGTGCTGAGATCCTGTTTCTTTAGTGGCAGCTGAGGCTTTGGGGATGCTAATGCTTCCCCACTCCTGACTGTGGAGGAGCTGCTCCCAAATAACCTCATCAGGGAGTGCAAAGAACTCAGACCTCAGATCTGGGTTCAAGTCCTGGTGTTACCTTACATGACTGTGTAATGGTAGGACACCACTAGCCACTCTGAGCCTCGGTTTCTTTGTTTCGGGGAGGGCTGGCTTTCCTATCCACTTAGCAGTGGGAGATATTTATTGAGCACCTACTGAGGCCTGGTGTCGGCTGGGTTGGTGGGGAGGCTTAGACTTGGGCCTTTCTTGGAGAACTGAGTCTAAGGGGAAAAGCCTGTGGGTTAGGACCCTAGTAGAACTGGAGAGGGACCCACAAGAGGCACCCCAACCAGGTGAGGAGAGCAGGTTCCAGCTCCCAAGGGACCACTGGGGCTGGGCTGTGGGTGTGCTGGAATTTCCCCAGATCAGCCAGGAGCCAGGGAAGCCTTTCTGTTAGGGGAAGCCATGCTCAGATTTATGTTCTAGCAGGTTCTCCCTCTGCTGGGTGGAGCATAGCTGTGACAGCTTGGTAAGCCTGGAGGCAGACCAGAGAGGATGCTGAAGGAGCAGAACTCAGCATGACTGGTGGAGCTGGTGGGCATGAATTTCCCTAGGGCAGGAAGCTGGAGAGAAGCCAGACAGGGTGTGAGGGGGAAAGAGTGTCCTTCTAGGTGCCAGGGAGGAGACAGGCAGCTGGGACAGGGCTGGGGGGTGTCAGGTGATGGTGGGCAGCACAAAGCCGTCTATTAGGAGCCACGGAGAGGACCAAGATGTGCTCTGGGACTGGAAGTAGGCTTGAGAGCAGCAGAGAGTTGGCATGGGACCCCAGGAAGGGTTCTGAGGAACAGGGGCCCGGGGAAAGGCAGCCATGCGGGTCCTCAGGCTGGGATGGCTGTGTTTCCCCAGAGGGAGGCATAATGGATGCCAAGTCATGGGTGGCAGGAGAGCCCTGAGGGGCAGGGAAGGCAGAACCCTTGCTCATAGCCCTAGGAAGGGGAGGCTGTGGTAGAAGGGAAGGTATTTGGGAGTGGAGTAAAATATTTGCATGCGTAACAGGGCTGGGCGAGGAGAGGAAATTACCATACATCAGGATCTTGTTATTCAACCTAATTTTCAAAGGGGCACAGCTGTCGCGCTGAGATAATCCGTTAATTATAACAGCCATTGTGCTTCGGCAATGGGAGAGAAACCGAGGCTGGGTACAGGCTGAGGCTGGGGTGGGAAATGGCCTTTGAGGGTCCAGGACCTCAGAGAGGGGGCAGGGAGAGAGGCAGAGAGGGGTGCTGGGCTCTCAGGACCAGAGGAAAGAGCAGGGCAGTGACCAGGCCGCAGCCTCTGCACAGCCACCGCCAGCATGGAGGTGATAAGGTCAACTTGCCAGCTGGCACTGTGCTCCTGGAGCCAGTTGCTGGAACCTTCCAGAGCAGTTAACTTTATTGAGCAGTTACTATGTGCCAGACCCTGCTCCTCTAGCTGTTACCTATAGCCAGAGCCCTTCCGGTCTCTCTCTCTTTTTTTTTTTTCCAGAAGAGGAAACACACAGGAAGGTAGTTTGCCAGGCCCACTGGGTGAGATAGATGGCAGAGCTCCATGTGATCTGAGTATTGCTCTCAACTGCCACGATAGCCAGGAAGACAGGACCCACCGAGTGGGATAGACACAGGAGCCTCCATGGTTTAAGGCCTGTCATCATCGCAGTCACGGGTGGCCCTCCCCCAGTGGCGTTTCCGGGGCCCTGGGTGCGGACAGAGCCTCCTTGTTCTCTGGGCTGCAGCTGCAGGCCCCCGGTGGCCTCCAAAGCAGCCTTCAGTCTGGCCCCCAGTCCCCAGAACAACTGCCCTCAGGGCCAGGAGAGGGCGTTCCACATGATCTTGGGTGGCACCCATGCTGGTGTTTGTGACCTCCTGCTTGGAGGTAGGAAGGATACAGACAGCTGGCTCAGCCCTGGGAGGAATTCTCAGCCCAGCCTTAGCAGGGAGGTGTGTATCAGGGACCTTGGGTGCTGGGGCCTGGGAGAGGCAGTTGAGAGGCAGTGAGTCATGGGATAGAATCCTCGAGTCTGGCTGCTCAGGACCCCACATACACTTGGTTCAAACTTGGTTCAGGAGTCAGCCTTGGGCTTGATGTCCATGCAACCTTGACTAGGAACTCAGCAGAGGTCAGGGGGCAGGAAAGAGGGCTTATTCCAGAAAGTCAGCTGGAACTCCCAGTGTGACCCAGAGATCTAGGTAGCATTGTTGGAGGGCAGGCAAGAAGTTGGGGGTGATTGGAGGAGCAGCAGGTATGAGAAACTCTATGAGGTTTCCCCTGCTGAAAGCCAAGGAGAGGCCCAGGGAGTCTGGGGCAGTTGAAAGTCCTGGAGAATGGATGACTACTAACCCAGACCTAAAAGCTGCAGACTGGTAGGACCAAAGAGCCACAACCCTAGACTCATCATTGGAGACTCCCAACCTGACAGACCCATGCTGCTAACATCCTAGAGTTCTGAGACCCAGAATCACTGTGGGGTAGGGATGGAGACAAGGGTTGAGTATGTGGGCCAGGAACAGCCTGCCCGTGGGTCCCCATGAAAACTGGCATAACTGCCCCCACTCTTGAGAGTCCCTATCTTGTTTGCCTCTTAAACTTCAGTGCCCAGGTAGGGGTCAGGGTGACAGTCAGGGAGGACAGTACCACGGCTACCCCATCGGTTCCAGAAACAGGAATGCTTTAAAGATAAAAGCTCCCAAGCTTTCCACATTGCCAGCTAGCTAAAAACAAAATTTAATTACTGTCCATATGAAGCAGGGCCCCTTGGCATTGCATGAGTCAGAGCCTGGGGCCGAGGAGGAGAAAGCCACCGCATAGCAGCTGGAGGCCTAGTCCCTTCCTCTGTATTGGTGACTGGAACAGCGCAGGCTCAAAGGCTACTTCCCAGGAAGCTCCCAGGCCCAACGGATGCCTTTTCTGCCCATGTATTCCCTTGACAGGCCAGGCTGCTCCAGTGGGCTGTATGCTCCAACCTGGAGCCTCCGCTTCTCCCCAGAGGTCCCCTGCTACAGTGCCCTGCCTTGGGACAACCCTAAGGATATTGGAAGGCAGGAAAATGCCCACCATTGGGACCCTGGAGGAGGAGCAGGCTGTGCAGGCAGAACCAAGAGGGGGGGCCTAGCCGGTGCCTGGTACATAGTAGGTGCTCCATAAATGTTTATTGAATGAATGAATGGAGGCCATGCAGGCAGAGGCAGCGTGCGCGCGCAGGCACTGTGCAAGAGCGGGTCCAGTGGAGACCGGTGAGTAGCGCCCAGGGACTGCCGCTGAGCCAAGTGGGGGAGGAGAGCCAGGCAGGAGAGGGCAGGGGCAGCATGGGTGGAGAGGTCAGGAGTGATAGCAGGAAGAGACCAGGTTGGGAGAGAGGAAAGGCTGGTGGGGGAGAGATAAGTAGAGAAAGGGCAGGGTCATGTGGGGGAAGGAGAGGTTAGGAGAGGAGAGGGTAGCATACAGTGGTGGGGGGTAGAGTCAGTCCTAGAGGTGGGTCCGGGGAGGAGAGAGCCAATGAGGAGGGGGAAAAAGAAAGACAGTTCCCTGAGTAGGGGGGCTCTGCAAGAGTCAGTGCTAGGATGGACTTCCCTTCAGAGCGTCCTTGAGGAGGGCACCTAAGGGCCCTTGGGACTGGTGTCTTAGGTTAGTTGAGGCTTGGGTGGGAAGGAGCTGGGCCAGGCCAGGTATTACAGAGCTGCTTACAATCCAGGGCTGGGCCTCCCTGGCAGGCTGTGGGCAGTAGCCAAGTCCAAGGCCTTATAGAGGTCCTTGACTTCCTGCGTGGAGGATTAGTTGTGTTTTGTGCTGGGGTGCCTTGGGGACAGGGATGTAGAAGACCTATGAGCTCGGGAGGTGACAGTGGCAGAGCCCTAGAGATCTGTGCACACTGCTGTTCTCTGAATCCAGCAGGAATTGAGGCCCAGAGACGAAAGGTCCTGGGCTGCAGGCTTTGCATGAGGACCCAACACACCAGGCCTCATTGCTGAGACTTTTCCATGCCAGCTCCTCTATGGCAGCTCCTTCTTGGTTATGTCTCTGGCCAAGAGTTCCATATTCTGAATGTGTGTGGGTCTTTTTAGGCTCTGGAGGCCCACCAAAGCTCAGAGATGGCAAGTGTGTCTACCGCGGCAGGACAGGTACCAGAAGAACCCCTGCAGGTGCCTGACTGTGGCTGGAGGGCTCCCGGTGACATGGCACAAGCTATGACTTCTCCCAGCAGGGGGTAACACGGAGTGGGTGCCGAGGCCAGCTCCCTGGGGACGCTGAGCAGCTGGCCTATGGGCTGAGATTAATGAGATGTGATTGAATGGGGTAGATGAAACCCAGCGCCTCGGGTGGGATGGAGATGGAATGGCCCCCAGCTGTCCTGGATGTTCTGAGGGTGTCCGGGAGTGTACACACAGGGTCGGGGGCCCTGGGTGACATCTAGGACAAGGTGAGGACAACATGCTCCCATTGTGCGGGCAGGCATAAGGAAGCTAAGCGTGGTGGACGCGATGGCTCAGATGATACTGGTCTTGACGCTGGGTTCCAGGTAGCCCAATTATAGGAGTGACCTGGAGTGGCTGAACCTAGGGCAGGAAAGAGCTGGCACCCTGGTTCAGGGAGAGATGGAGAGAACACAGCAACAGGCACTGACTGAGAGTCCTGTGGTAGACACATGCACTCAGGCTAAGTTTCTGGCTGTGTGACCTTGGGCAGAGTGCTATGCCTCTTTGAGCCTCTGTCTCTTTGTCTAAAATGAGAAGTGGAAGGAGTTATAAGGCCAGGAGGCTCAGGGCATTTCCTGACACATGGTGAGCCCATTAGTGGTGAGCTCTGACCTCTGACACTCTGGCCCCGAGAGAATCAGGGGTTCTAGCCCCTATTCCTGCTGCTACTCCCCATCTCTCCTGCACATGGCAACCCCAGCACCTGGTGTGTCCAAGCCTGCAGCAAGCTTGGGGGTTACACCAGTGAGCAAGACAGAGCCCAGCTCTGCTGTACTGGGTGGTTGGGGGAGGGAGTGGGTGGTTGGGGAAGAGTCAGATGTCATGGGTGAGTACAGCGAGGGGCAAAAGCTAGGCTGGGCTGCAAGGGGGTTCTCTTAGGTTTGGTGACAAAGCAGGGGTGAGGGTAGGGAGCAGTTTAGGAGAGATCTAAGGTAAAGCAGAGGGCTGTGGGTGTGCTGAGGAAGTAGATACCAGGTAGACTCACGTGCAAAGGTCCTGAGGTTGAGACGCACAGTGGTTTTAACTAAGGACTTCTTGATTGACAGATAAGTTAGCTTCCCGGGGGTTGGGCTGTTGGGGACAGCTCCTTCTGTTAGGTGGGGATATACGGGGGTCAGGAAACCCACAAGATGGTCAGTGTGTGTCCATCCCACTGCCATAAGTCCAGCCTTCCAGTCTTGTTATGTTAGCTGAGGCATCTATCACACAGGGTTGAGGTGAAGAGACTGGAGCCCAGAGAGGGTGGTGAGCCTGCCTGTGTCACATAGCTCCATGTTGACCCCAGAAGCTCTTATTTCCAGTGCCTGCACACTTCTGTCTCCCTTGGGGCAGACACATCACCCTTGAAACCCAGGTAACTTACCGGGTAGTTCAGTGGTGATGGCACAATGTCCCACGCCATAGAGGAGGAGCAGAGACCCGGGGCAGTTTGCCCCAGAAGACCTGGACAATGAAGGCAGCAGCAAGCCCTAGTGTCCAGCCCTGAGGTCCGAGGCTCGGCCCCAGAAGGTAGCCAGGTTTGTTCCTGAAGGTAGAAGGATGGGTAGGTGGCCCAGTGCTATCTTCTAGAAAGGAATGGTGGTGATGTCAGCGCTGAGAGTTCCGGCTGGCCTAAGGCACCCCTGTCTTCCTCACCCAGAGTACCAGCATGGTCTTGAGTGGTTATTACGATGACATTGGGAGAGGCTTGGCCAGCATGGCCCTGAGGGGAGTCTGCCAGGCCTGAACTGCTACAAGTGACATGTCCCTGCTGATTTCCTCATCTCTCATGGGTAGCCAGGACATGAGCCACACATTTCCATGTCCTGTCCTTGTCCCTTGAGCTGAGCAGCGTCCTCATGGGAGTGTAAGCCTGGGTCGGCACGGCTGAGGTGACTCCACTCTGACACAACTGGTATGCCCCACTGTGTCTGGAGGGTCCCAGACACTCGTCATCTTGCCACATAAGAAACTGAGGCTCAGAGAAGGCTGAGGTTCACCAAGAGTCTCAGGGTGGGCCATTCTCATCCAGACCACCACAGGCTGATGTCATAGAAGTCACGTCACCTGTTCTGCTAGGCCTGGGTTGCCTGCTGTGGGAGCTGCTGTTGCCCTAGCCATGCCTGTGGGGTGCTTCCACTCAGCTTCTTGTGAGAACCAGGGTTCAGGCCAATGCCTGCACTATAGGGAATGAGTACTTGCCAAGAAGAGGATCCCACTGGGGCCTTGGGCTTGACATCCTGGTTCCTGAGTCCATGTAGGACTTAGACCATGTTCCCTCTTTTGTCCTGGCCCCAGTTTCCCTCATGGGAAGCCTGGAACCCAGCTGAGCCCAGGCTCATCATTTCATTTTGGAGATGCCAGGATTCTGAGTCCTTGAAGGTCAGGGCATAAGCCCAGTTGGGTCAACCTGGCCACTGAAGCTAAGCTTGAGACAGAAGAACACTGCACCAGGTGACTCAGACAGTCTTTCCCCAGCTCTGACCTACCCCCTCCACTCCCCAGTAGCTGGTGCCCACTGGCTCGTCTCCTTCCTCTCCATCCAAGGATTCATGGGAAGGGACATCACACAGCCTGAAGTTGGCTGACAGCTCTTTGCCAATGCTGCACGGATTGGTGCGGTCTTGCTTGTGTTGCTGCATGGCTCCCAAGGGACTAGGCATTGTCATGATCTTAGGCTCTGGGCAGCTGCCCTTCATGCTTCTGTCCTCCCTCTGACTTGCTCTAGGATGTGTTTCGGGGCTTAGCTGAGTCCAGACTCAAATGTCCCCTTGAGCCTTGGGGGTAAGCGGTGCCACATCATTACACCCAGACTCATCCCCCCTCTCCCTGTGGTCAGTCCTCTATGGAGGGTTCTCCATTTGTCTCCCTGTCACCTTCGCTGTGGTTTTGTCTCTCCTTCCTCCCAGGTGTGTCTGTGTGTTTGAGGAGCACCCTCATGGGGAGCAGGGGAGGATGGTTTTGCCTGTTTGACCCCTGAGACCCTCACCCCCACCCCTTGCACACCTGCACCTTGATTGGGTAAGCGGCTGGGCGGGGGGCCAAGTGCTGCTGTCAGCATCTTTGTGGCCTTGTCCTCTCCCTGCCAGTACGAGGACTCAATGGGTGGTGGGCAGACAGCCCAGCATGAGGACAGGGCAACTGACGCACACGGGATACAGTGATGGGAGCCTCCCCACTGTGTGTCACAGGAAGAGTAGGAGCCAGGCCTCAGCCCAAGCCATCCTGGGAGCAGGGAAAGCAGGAGAGGGCCACTGCCTGGTCACCTTGTGGATTTGGGGGAACTATGAGCCCTCTGCCTACCCTGGCCTCTCTTGGAAGGGCAGGGCCGAGTGGGGCCAGCACCTCTTCAAACCAGGGCCCCCTTCAACTTACTCCCTTGGCCTCTTCCTATCCCCTGCCTGCTGGTATCTTCCACAGCTCTGGCCAGCCTGGTCTTGGCTAAGGTGATATTGGTTTAGCTCAGATCTAAGCAGGGGAGGGACTCTTTGGCTGGTTTTGTATGAGCAACACACATGTGCTTAAATGGCATAGAGGGGGTGGGTAATTGCCTGCCTTACCAAGGCCCCAGACATGCATGCCTGCCACTCCTCCACACACCAGCATGGGTCCCTTTGGCTGATCATAGCTGCACATGTCCTGTGCGTGTCGCGCGTGCGCGCGCACACGCGCACGTACACACACACACACACACACACACACACACCACTCATGCTTATGTGCCCTGCCTGCATGCTGTCTCAGCGCATATCAGCGCCCTTGTGTCTGCATACTGAGTCAGCCATACACCTGTGTGTGCACCTGCATGCCAATGTGGTCCCCAGACGAAGGAGGACCTGCGTTACAGACTGAGGGCTCTTGGACAGGCTGGTTCCTGCTTCTCAAGACGGCAAGTAGAAGGACTTTCCCCCCTCTGGGACAATCTGTCTGCCAGTGGGAGGGGAAACTGAATCCCTGTGTCACAGGAACCAAACTCTCCAGCTGCGACAGCTTTGTGTGGTACAGGTGAGGACAGACGAGCTGTCGGCTGCTTGGGCAGTCTTGTGACAGCCACACTGGCTCTACAGTGGGGAGCAAGGTGTGTCAGACTGGCCTCTGACCCAGGTTGGACCTCAGCACGCACTGCCAGAGCATCCTCTCAATGTGTCCCCGCTGCCTCCCTCCCTCTTTCCCTCTGTCACAGTTTTAAATTGGCTTCACTTTAACACAAAGTCTAGACTTGTTTTTTTTTTTTTTTTTCAAAGCTCTCTTTCCTGGAGTCTCCCTGGGGGAGGAGCTGAGGTGGAGGTGGCTCTTGTGGACACTGTTTCAAGGCTTTCTTTGACAAATGTGGATTTCTCGGACCATCTTGTGTCCTTGTTGGAACACAGCTGTCTAGGGCCTTTGCAGTTTCTGGAGTCTGGAGCACAGGGTGTGTGCCTGAGCCAAGTCTGGTCGAGTACAGCTTGCAGAGGACCTAGCCAGATCTCCACAGGGCAGACTTGGTTTCCTCATGGGAAAGGGAAGGATGAATCAGATGGGCTGTGGGCTGTGACCCCTGCTGCTGTCCTGTCCTCTGTGTCTCAGGGTGAGCAGCCAAGTCACCTTGCTGCTTCCCATCAAATTGTCCAGGAAAGGGCTGGGTTCCCCCACACTGTACAGAAGAGCAGTAGCTAAGAGACAGAGTGATTTACCTACTCAGGCTGTGTGGGGAGGGCCGCGACTCCTGACCCTGAGTGTCTCAGGAGCCTTGATCCTGGCCCAGGGTTTGCTGTGTTACATGGGACAAAGCCCTGTCCTTCTCTGAGCCTCTGATTCTGGAAGGGGATATAGGAATCCAATTGTGTTGGTCCCAAGTCCTGACCCCCCCCCTTTGACCAGCATGCTGTCCTTGGGAGTACCCTACTAGGGGATGTGTCTAACTCTTGGCCCTTCTCCTTTAGCTTAGTTATGCTAACAGGACCAGCCCTCCTGCTGCAGAGATCCTGGCCCTTACACCCCACCACACGGGAGGCCCACCACCAGCATGTTTCTGCTCCCCTCCCCCACGGAAGCTGAGACAAGGGAATTATTTTTGGAACAAGAGCAGTTACACAACAAATGAATTATTTATCTTTGGGCATGGAGAATGAGGCGTTTTGCTGGGCTTCTTAAATCTCATCTGGATTTGGGGGTGCCCACTAAGATGTGTGGACATGTCTGTCATGCACACAGATGTTGTGTGTGTGTGTGTGTGTGTGTGTGTGTGTGTGTGTGTGCCTCCCATGTGAGCTTTGTGCAGGCCAGCAGTTGCCTGTGGACCCCGTGTGCTGGGTGTGCCCTGGAGGGTGTCCGTGCACTCGTGCCCACCTGTTCCTCAGTTTTCCTTCTCTGCCTTGGTGCTCAGACTATCCCCCCCCCTCTTTGATTCTCTCTTCCCTGCCTTGACAACCCCAGCCCTCCCTTGCTTTGAGGAAGCAGGGGACCTGGGGCACTTGCTGGTGTGGAGTCCTGGTTCTGAAGGATAACAAAGGGGCGGGAGCCTACACTGATCTGAACAAGAGGTTGGGCCCCCACACTGACCTGCCATTCTCTCTTGATGCCACCTTTCAGGAATTAGGTGACAGATGGGCTTCTTCCTCCCTGTCTCCACCTCGCTCACCATCCCCCAGTTTTGCACTTCTGGCTCCTGTGGGAACTGCCTGAAGTTCTGATCCCCGAACCCAACGGGAAGGAGGAGGAAAAGCAAGAAGTCAAAGCCTGGGGACCTGCACTTCCAACAGTGACCTAGAGTCACAGCAACACCTAGTGCCTGCTTGTAGCCCTTCAGAACAGCAGGTGCCAGCTGTGTCCATCCTGCCCAGGGCTCCTGTGCTGGAGGTCACCCCCAAGATGGTGGCAGCTCCAGGGAGGACTGTGCTACCGGTCCCATCCTCTAGCTGCTAGCTCCCTCTGTTCTCTGGCCCTCCACCCCAGCTGGGTCTATAAGGGGCTGAAGCGTGGGCCATGCTGCGCCTGGGGCTGTGCGCGGCTGCACTGCTGTGTGTGTGCCAGCCGGGTGCTGTGCATGCTGACTGCTGGCTCATCGAGGGGGACAAGGGCTATGTGTGGCTGGCCATCTGCAGCCAGAACCAGCCGCCATATGAGACCATCCCCCAGCACATCAACAGCACTGTGCATGACCTGCGGCTCAATGAGAACAAGCTCAAGGCTGTGCTCTATTCCTCGCTTAATCGCTTTGGGAACCTCACGGACCTCAACCTCACTAAGAATGAGATCTCCTACATTGAGGATGGTGCCTTCTTGGGCCAGACGAGCCTGCAGGTCCTTCAGCTGGGCTACAACCGGCTCAGCAACCTGACTGAGGGCATGCTGCGTGGCATGAGTCGCCTGCAGTTCCTCTTTGTCCAGCACAATCTCATCGAGGTGGTGACACCCACCGCCTTCTCGGAGTGCCCCAGCCTCATTAGCATTGATCTATCCTCCAACCGCCTCAGCCGTCTTGATGGCGCCACCTTTGCCAGCCTTGCCAGCCTGATGGTGTGTGAGCTGGCCGGCAACCCCTTCAACTGTGAGTGTGACCTCTTCGGCTTCCTCGCCTGGCTTGTGGTCTTCAACAATGTCACCAAGAACTATGACCGCCTGCAGTGTGAGTCACCGAGGGAGTTTGCTGGTTACCCATTGCTTGTGCCCCGACCTTATCATAGCCTCAATGCCATAACTGTCCTGCAGGCCAAGTGCCGCAACGGCTCAATGCTTGCCCGGCCTGTGAGTCACCCCACACCCTACTCCACGGATGCCCAGAGGGAGCCCGATGAGAATTCAGGCTTCAATCCTGATGAGATTCTCTCGGTGGAGCCACCGGCCTCGTCTACCACAGATGCATCTGCCGGACCTGCCATCAAACTGCACCAAGTCACCTTCACCTCGGCCACCCTGGTTGTCATCATCCCGCATCCTTACAGCAAGATGTACGTGCTGGTCCAGTACAACAACAGCTACTTCTCTGATGTCATGACACTCAAGAACAAGAAAGAGATTGTGACGCTGGACAAGCTGCGGGCACACACCGAGTACACCTTCTGTGTTACCTCGCTGCGTAACAGCCGCCGCTTCAATCACACCTGTCTGACCTTCACCACGCGGGACCCTGTGCCTGGGGACCTGGCCCCTAGCACATCCACCACCACGCATTACATCATGACTATCCTGGGCTGCCTGTTCGGCATGGTCATCGTGCTGGGGGCGGTCTACTACTGCCTGCGCAAGCGACGCATGCAGGAGGAGAAGCAGAAGTCTGTCAATGTCAAGAAGACTATCTTGGAGATGCGCTATGGTGCCGATGTGGATGCTGGCTCCATTGTGCATGCGGCCCAGAAGCTGGGTGAGCCACCCGTGCTGCCTGTGGCCCGCATGTCCTCTATTCCCTCCATAATCGGGGAGAAGCTGCCCACTTCCAAAGGGCTGGAGGCCGGGCTAGAAACGCCCAAGGTAGCTACCAAAGGCAACTATATTGAGGTACGCACGGGTGCTGCAGGGGACAGCCTGGCCCGGCCTGAGGAAGATCTCCCAGACATTGAAAATGGCCAGGGCTCAGCGGCTGAGATCTCCACCATTGCCAAGGAAGTGGACAAGGTCAATCAGATCATTAACAATTGTATCGATGCCCTCAAGCTCGACTCAGCCTCTTTCCTAGGGGGTGGCAGTGGTGGTGGGGACTCTGATCTGGCCTTCGAGTGCCAGTCCCTCCCTGCAGCTACTGCTGCCCCCTCAGCTGCCACCCCTGGGGCTCTAGAGCGGCCCAGCTTCCTGTCACCCCCTTACAAGGAGAGTTCCCACCACCCGCTGCAGCGGCAGCTGAGCGCTGATGCTGCAGTGTCCCGCAAGACTTGCAGTGTGTCATCCAGCGGCTCCATCAAGAGTGCCAAGGTCTTCAGCCTGGACGTGCCGGACCATCCAAGTACCCCCGGGCTGACTAAGGCCGACTCCAAGTACATAGAGAAAGGCAGTCCACTCAACAGCCCGCTGGACCGGCTTCCACTGGTGCCCACGAGCAGCAGTGGTAGCAGTGGTGGGGGTGGTGGCATTCACCACCTGGAGGTAAAGCCGGCCTACCACTGCAGCGAGCACCGGCACAGCTTTCCTGCTCTCTACTATGAGGAGGGCAACGACAGCCTGAGCCAGCGCGTATCCTTCCTCAAGCCACTGACCCGTTCCAAGCGTGACTCCACCTATTCTCAGCTCTCCCCCAGACATTACTACTCAGGGTATTCCTCCAGCCCTGAGTACTCGTCTGAGAGCACACATAAGATCTGGGAGCGCTTCCGGCCCTACAAGAAGCACCACCGTGAGGAGGTATACATGGCTGCTGGCCATGCCCTGCGCAAGAAGGTCCAGTTCGCCAAGGATGAGGACCTGCATGACATCCTTGATTACTGGAAGGGGGTCTCAGCCCAGCAGAAGCTGTGACCCTCTCCTCCCCCACTGGTGAGGTGAGGGGGAGGGCAGGGGCATTCGGGGGATGGGCCCCGCCAGGGTGGCCGGGAGGCGGGGGACAGGCCAAAGGGTCCGGACCAAAGGGCCCGGGCCTAGGAGTGGACGTACACGCACACCCGCACGCACACACACACACACATACACACACACTTGACCACCACCTGACTGTGAAGCAACACCCAACAATAATGGGCAGGAAAACAAACATTTTCCTTAAAGTTTACAACCTGCTACCGAAACCAGTTGTCTCTACTGTGCTGCCCAAGGGACTCACGGGGCTGGGGAAAGAGACCAGAGAGGGTGTGGGGTCTGGAACTCAGGCGGGTTTGATGGAAAAAGAGATTGGGATAAAACAAACCATAGATAGCCCTCTCGTTCAGAGGGGGTATCCTCCAAACTGGGGGACATTTCCCTTGGAGATCTGGCAGCATGTGGATGTTAGGCATCCTCTCCTCCCACTTTATGGATGACCCAGAGAGGAAAAGCCCCACAGGGGTCTCACCCAACAGGTTACAGCTCTGTCTCTCAGCTTCCTGGCCCAGTGCTGGCCCCGCCTCCAGCTGCTCCTCTGGGCCCCGCCCCCTCCACCAACTACCCCTTCCAAAGCTGTGGTCTCAGGGGTCTGGGGACTGAGGTAGGCAGGTGCTTTTCTTCTATAGAAAGTCCATGGGCACCCACAAAGTGAAAGGCTATGGTCCCTAGCCCTAGATGGTCAGGGATGAGGAATGTCCTGCTGACCAGAGAGAAACAGAGGCAAAGGGTGCCATCAACCCCCTTCACGTGTCTTCCAAGTAGCCCCAGGGAGCTGCCTGGGGTTGGGATGGTGGGCCGACCTGCTCCCCACTGGTATCTCAGGTGCAGGCCACCATGCCACAGCCCCTACCCACTACAAGGCAACAGTGAATGACAAGGCCTGGGGCCAGTGTGGAGGCCATCTGGAATGTGGGGAGTCCTCCCTGCACCCTGTACCCACTTGCTTGGCCCTTGCTGTGTGCAGCATCTTGGCCTGCCTAGGAAGGCATCTGCCTTCACCCCCACCCTGTCTCACCCCTTGGCTAGAGGGGCTCCCATGTTTCCATGGCAATGACCACAATCCTTCTTCTGACCCACTCCCAACACCAATCAAAGCACAAACAGTGAGGTGCCCCCTACTGCCCTGGTCAGGGAGCAGGCCAGGTTCCTGGCCCCTCCCCTTCCCTAGCTAGTCTGTTGCCACAGCAACCCAGTGCCTGGCAGTTGGTGCCCAGAGGGACTAACTGACCAACCGTTGGGCTCTGAAGTTCTCTCAGTGTGGGTGGCAGCAGAGGATGGTAAAGGAGGTCTGGCCAGGTGGCAGCTCTCTCAAGAGCCAGCAGCTTCTAGGGATAAACTCTGGAGGTTCTTCTGGAGACCTGAAGCTAGCCTATGGCATTGTCTTCGCCATTGAGTAGGCAGGGGCCTATGGAGCATGGGGATAGTCGCACTAGGCAGTTCTGCCCCCTGCCCGTGTGCCCTTTGGCTTTTCATTGAGATAGGGAGGAACCTTCTTGGCTCTACCCCAACCCTTCCAGAGACCCTCACTCCTGTCACTCTTTTGGGATTCTTGAGATGAGAGAGTGTGACTGTGGAGTAGGGGTGGGGGAATGGAGGTGGCATCTCATTTGACCAGTGAGGGCTCTGACCAGGAAAGCTAGGGCTATCCTTGGGGATGGGGTACTGGGAAGGACTGGGGTGGGAGACTTGACTGAATGCCTCTATCACATTGACTTTGGGGTGGGCTGAGCCCAGGGCTCACTCAGGGGTGACATTTGCAAAAAAAAAAAAGAAAGAAAGAAAGAAAGAAAAGAAAAAAAAAAGACTGTTCTCCTGGGGAGAGGAGGAGATTGGCCAGCCTGGATGTGAAGAGCAGAGTTCCCCCAGCCACAAACCTGTCCTCACCCCACCCTACACCTACCACCCCAAGAAGAGTGGGCAGGCCGAGAGGCCAGGGGTGTGAGCAAGCAGACCCCTGTTATCTTTGCATGACGATTTTACTGTATTTTTCTGAGCAAACATCTGTCGTGTATGTGCCAGTTTGTCCAGACTCCCCTCCCCACCCCTACTGCCCTCCATGTGATCCGAGCAGCTCTTGAAATCCAGGGAGGGCCAGCTCTGCAGAAGACCCAAAACAGGTGCCACCAACTTAGCCCTGCCTTCCCCCGCACCCCGTCCCATATCCTTCTCCCATCTTTCTGGGCGTTGGACCCACAAGTGCTGCCTGCCCTCCTCCATCACCACCCCTTCCTGTCTCTGTCCTATTCCGTCCCTGCTGGTCCTTTTCCTTCCTCTCCACCAGGGAAGGCAGTCTCAGAAGAGTGTCCCCAAGGCCATGTTCTTGCAGAAGGGGCTGCGGGAGGATCCTTGTCCACCTCTTCCCCTTTGGAGATGAAGCTGGGGCCCTCTATAAAGAGGCACCTTATCTGGCAGCTCAGCCAGCCACACAGGATGGGGAGGACTGTCAGCCATACTGAAAATAGAAGGTCAAGAGCTTGGGGCTTCCTGGAGAGGCTCGGGACCCTGCAAGAGGGGAGTGGGCCTTGTCATGCCCAGAGGGGGTCCCCACAGTGGATTGGGCTCTGTTCCCACTATTCGGCCATCATTCCTGGTTAAAGACAACTTATAAAACCTCAAATGCCACTCAGGAGGACTTTAAAGAGAGGGTCTATTCCAACAGTGAGGCCCAGGTCACTGGGATCTTTGAGACAGAGCACGGGTCCAAGGCATAGGCACTTCCACTGGTCTGGCCCTCCAGCTGTCTTGGCCAGTCCTCCAGGGTAGGCCCTTGGAGTTTCCCTCTGGCATGTCCCTGGGCAGAAGTGAGATAGTCACAAAAGACAAATGCATACTTCCTCCCTGGGTCCAAACGAAGCCACTGGCTTTGTGGTTCTAGGGGCACAGGGAGCGGGAACACGGTGTTCATGGAGTTATCTGGAAGGCATGTGGGTTGGAAGTTATGACTGGGCTTCCCTGTCCTGGCAGAGAAGAATCTGTGAAGTTGCCTTTGTTAGAACATGTGGCCTTCCAGAAATAACAAGCTTAGGTTGGGTGGAAAAAAGCTTAGTCTTCACCGGATTCAGGGGAGCCTGTATCAGCTTGCCACTTCCTAGGCCCTTTGACTCTATTCCCTCTTGAGCACAGAGCAGGAAGCTTTGGGGCAGCCTATGCAGGGCAGGAGGAAAACCCTGACCACCTTAGGAGGACTTGGGCTGCGCAGAGGAGGCAGCTAGTGATGCGGTGGTCTGGACTGGCCCCTGGCCCTCCATGTTCATGATCAGAAGTCACCTCTGCCGACAATCCAGAAATTTTAAGGAGTTAAAGTGGGCAAAAACACAGGCAAAGGGAACCTCCTAGATAGGCCCAGAGGGGAACAGACAGGGACAGAAGCAACAGCCCTCCCAACCTCCCACTTCATGAGGGGCTGAAATTGCAGGAGTGGGGGTGGGGGAGATGCAGGCTCCCCAGCAGTGCTAGGCGCTTGCAGAGAATGAATGGAGGGATGGGGGAAGGCAGGGCAGGCAGTCTCTCATCCCTCCAAGGAGATGACAGAAACAGACAAGAAGAGCCAATGCTTTGAAAATGAACTAGAAGGGAGAGGTGTTGGACCTGCTGGCTGTCCCCAAGCCTCTTCTCTGGCCACTCTATCACTCTGCCCCAGCAGGTCCTGACATGGTTGGGGGCCTCTTCAGGGTGTGGGTGGGTGGGAAAAAGTTTGGGAAGTTATGGGATGTCTAGCTACCTGTAGGGTGACCTTACTCTCTTGATGCTTGTCCCTCTTGACAAGGCTTGCTCTCTGGGATCCCCTTTAGCCCCAGGAGAGGGTGTCTTCTCCCGGTCTCCTTGCTCACGTCACACACTGACACCTTCCATGACTTACATCCACCTCTAAGCCAATATCTCCCCCTATTTGCCCCAGTGCCCTCCCCCAGATGCCAGCTGCCCCCTGCTGAATAGCAGTGAGAACAGAGCTTCCCACAGGGATGTTTTCCTTTTCCCTCTTCAGCCAGGCAAGCACAGGGTTGTGGTAGAGGTTCAGGCATTGATGGCCACCTCCTCCTCCCTGCTTCCCATCCTCCACCCTCCTTAGGAGCTGCCAGCCCCCAGAGGCACGGCGGCCTGGCACCTGGTTTGAGCTCTGTGGAGCTGGGCTCCGGGCCCTGTACTCTGAACCTGTGACCCCTCGCTGTGTACGGAACTTGCCTCCTCCTGGGGGCCTCGGACCCTCTCCTTGTCTTCTTTTAGGGGGTAACTTCCTTTATTTTTCCTCCTTCCATTTGCCTCTCCCCCCAATTTTCCTGTTTTAAACCGAATGGCACGAAATCATTTTCCTCATCTTGGAGATTCCTGTATGGAGAGAATCAATTTCTATATTTGCAATAAATTTCTTATTTAAAACAACGGGGCTGAGGTTTGCACTGACTGCATCCCCAGCGTCTCACGTCCTCTTTTCTTGGCTAACAGAGCTGAGTGGGTATTGCCATTATCGAGTGCCTAGCAGGGAACGTCGGGATGGCCGTGCATTCCTATCGTCCCACCCTGTCACAAGAACCTGGAAGTCACTCAGTACCTGTGACCTGGTGCCTTGTTTGTGGTTCTGGCCTCCCTCGTGCACATCCCTGGGGAGGCACACGGGCAGCAGAAGGAAAACTGTCCTAGACAGTGATCACGGAGCCCAGTTTGTTCCAGGCCACGTTCCCTGCTCTTGCCAAGATGGGATTCCTAGGCTGCCTCTAGACCTGGCCTGGGCACCCATCCCTGGACCCTGGTCACTCGCTGATCACTCCTCTTCCACGTTCTTTACTGTCAGCCACTTTTTCCTAATAGCTGCGAACCATCCCTGCCTTGAAGAATGAAGACTTCCTACGGGTTCCTGTAGTCAGGCAGAATGTGGGTTACCATGCTAGGTGGAGTCTCAGGCTTACCCTTTGGGGTCAGAGTACCCCCCAACTCAGCCCCTGCCTCCCAGAGGCTCTACCCTTCCCTTAGGCTCCTCCTATTCCTCCAACTGCTGCAGACTCCCCCTGTCTGAAGTGTGCCCCACCTCCATTTGGGCTGGATTACTGAAGACCGTTTTTAAGTGGGTTCCCAGGACTGAGCTAGTCCCTTGTAAAGGCTGTTGCATGGGAGTGTTGTTAGTGACTGTTGGAAGACAGTCCAGAGTTGTTGCCTAGAGCCAGAGACGTCTCTCAGAGACCAACCCTCAGGGCAGCCCAGACTTTGCTGCAGAAGAGAACTTCACGGTGTGCTCACACAAAGCAGAGCCGGAATCTACTAAGGCTGTGGGGCCTGTGGATGTGGCTCAGTTGGTAGAGTGCTTGCCTACACACATGAAGCCCTGGGTTCCATCCCTAGCACCAGGCATGACAGCACATGCTTGTAATCCCAGCATTCTGTAGGTGGAGGCCTTGGCAATATGGGAAGTTCAAGGCCAGCCTGGGATAGACAAGATTTTGTCTAAAAAAGAAGAGGAAGTAAAAGGCTTTAGTATACATTTAAGCATGGACATTGAGGGAGAAAGAGAGTCCAGAAAAGGATAGTACATACATTCTGGGCTTCCAATGAGAGTCCCACTTAAAATCTTAATAACCATGAATACAGTTTTGGTGCGTTCCAGAGTTACATTGTTCAAAGGGTTTCTAAGGACCTTTCCTCTCAGGGCTGGAGAGATGGCTCAGAGGTTAAGAGCAGTGACTACTCTTCCTGAGGTTCTGAGTTCAATTCCCAGCAACCACATGGTGGCTCACAGCCATCTGTAATGAGATCTGGTGCCCTCTTCTGGCCTGCAGGCATACATGGAATGTTGTATACGTAATCTTTTTTTTTTTTAAAAAAGGACCTTTCTTCTCTTAGTAAATGAGGTCCTCTGGTGGTTTCTGAGGGACAGCGTATAGGATAACAGGCTGATATGGTGAAGCCACATAGGTCATAAGGGTCAGGAACATTACCAGGTTGGTTCATAAGAGAAGCTGAGACTCGTGCTTCATAACGTTGCTTGTGTGAGTCTCAAGCCATTCTCATGGGAGAGGAGGGAGGGAGGCTTTAGGCCTTAAGCGTGGTTTGTTGCTGTTTTGTGTCATTTCGTGTATGGTTATATGCATATATGTCTGTGCACCACGTGCATGCCTGTTCTAGCGGTTTTATTTGGAGTGTGTGACTGGAACATCCTCTCTATGGATGATCTTCACAGTAAATTTTATTGCATCAAATTCCTCTCTCAGCTGGTGAGAGGCTCTACCTTTTCTTTGTCATTTTGGTGTCACCTGTATCCAGCTCCCCTTTCTCTCAGGTGCATCTATGAGCAGAACCCTAAAGGCTCTCTCCTTTAGGAAAGGGTCTAGCATTTTACTCCTCCATAATGACTTTGTGGGTGACCTGCCAGTTCAGGTTTTCTTCAAATTCTTCCCCATTGTGAGGTCTGGCTCTCTCTTGGACCGCTTCTATATTGTTGGTTGGTAATTCCAAGCTCTGCTCCTTCCTTGTCTGCAGCTCCCAGCCTTACCAGCCCTTTGACCACAGGAAGGTGAGCCTGGGTCCGAATGAGGAAGGGTCTGGACTCCCTCCCATTCCTGCCTTTGTCTTTGTGGGTAGGTTGCCCTCTACCCCTCCAACTCCTGGCTCATTCCCACTCATGTGTCCTTGGGTCTTGCATTTCAGAAGAGCCCCCATTTTTTTCTTTTTAAACCTGCCTTGCTAACCCCTACACAATGCCCAAAGGACTCAGGCTTGTTTCTATGGTCTCTGGGAGAGGCCTGGGCCTCCTTCCTGAGGTCCAAGTGACAGCCTGGGTAGGACACCAGTGCTGGTCTCCTCAGGAGCTGACCAGTCCACATTGTGCTCAGCTACAGCCATGTCTCCTGTCTTGGACTCCTAGAAAACAGACTCTGGTGGCCTGTCTTTGGTCCTTGGGCACCCTGCCAGGCTCACATGAAGATGAATTTAACAGTTAGAGCAAACACAGAGCGACTCAGAATGCTGGAGCTTGACAGTCCTGTCTCCTGACCTTCAGTGTCCTCTTCGACTTACTCCAGCAAACTCCCCTCCCCCACAGGCCCTTCTGTTTGGAAGGCACCCCGCCTCCTTTTACTTGCATTTGCACATAGGGTTTACAGCCTGCCCCCCGACCTACCTGGACACACACGACCATGGGACTCCCCCCCTCCCCCGTTCTGTTGCAGACAGCAAACTTTTCTAGTTGATTTAGCATGAGTAGACTCAGAAGAGACCAGGTGGTTGGCTGGGAGGCAGACAGACAGAGGTCACACTTGCACATGGCTGGGCTGCAGTAGATACTACTGTCCCTTTGGTCCACCCTGAGGCCCCTGGCTGCTCTCACCAGGATCATGGCTGCCTCTACTCTTGTCTCATACAATACATCCTGACCACAACTTCCCCTCCCTACCTTCCTCCTAGTCACCCCTCACTTTCCTCTCCCCCAAATCCACTGCTCCTCTGCTTCTCTTCAGAAAAGAGCAGACCTCCCAGGGATTATCAACTGAACACTGCTTAACCAGATGCAGTAAGCCTAGGCACAAACTCATGTCAAGATTGAATAAGTTGACCCAGTAGGATGGAAAGGGTTCCTCCTAGGAGCAGGCAAAAGAGCAGAGATACCCCCACTTCCACTGTTGGAGTCAAACAAAAACCACAGGCTGAACAACCACAACATGAATGAATGTAGAGGGCCATGCAGGCTTCGTGATTGCCTCTTCAGCCTCTGAGAGCCCCTATGAGCCCTGCTGGGATAATTCTGTAGGCCACATTTTCCTGTTTTACCTGCAAGGTACACTGGAACAATGGTGGCTCAGAGCTGGTGGGTGTGGCCAATAAATGACTGGTCTAACTTGAGGCTCAAACTCAGCCCATGCCTGACACTGCCCGGATAGCCAGGATCTGGAAGCTAGGTGGCTTAGAGACCTAGGGTAGAACCTAATAGTGCAGGTCTTACAAAGGCCACCTGATCTACAGACAAGACACCCCAACCCTGGCCCTAGGAGGAGTGTGACAGGTCTGGCCAAGTTTTGTGACCCTCGCAGGATAGGGGCAAGGCCTCCTGCTGTTCAACTCTGCTGGCCTTGAGAGGGGGAGGGGAGACAACACGAGGCCAGAGGTTGCTTCCTTGAGCTAGCTCACCTCATCTGACCCTAAGGCTTTTCTTGTTCTTCCATATTTCTTTCTGACATCCCTTCGGTGGGGACGGCCTTACAGAAAGCACCAATCTGGAGGCCAGCAACAAGTGGAGGAGTACTAGTCTGTGACAGCCCTGGGCCTTGGATTCTGGACCTTGATTTAATCTGCTTAAAATTTGTCTAAGATTAAGTTCGTAGGACAAATTCTTCATCCAAAGATGATAAGAATGAGAAAAAAAAACAAAACAAAACAAAACAAAAACAAAAACAACTAGGGATTGGGAGGGCCACCTTGGGTTCTAAAAAGCACCACAAGAGGTAGGTGGCTTCTTCATTGTTTTCAGTGCATCCAGACATGGCCCCATGATGCTGAGATGGAAAAAGGAGGCAACACTGGGTCTCCTGGGTCAAGCATGGCCCTCACCCAGGCTGTGTACACAAGAAGGGATTGCATGGGCCCAATCCCATCCCAGCTCCTCACCACAGCACCAACATGCATGTTCTCAGAGCTTCCACACTTGGCCCATTCTTGAAAGACCCAGGACTCGGGATGATCTCTCAGTTGGCCTCAGGCCCACATCCAGGGTCTGTCCTCCCGAGGATGGCCTGTGCCTACCTGTGTGGGTGTCCTCTGTGGGTGTGATGGTCCAGATGCACAGAAAGCTGCAGACAGAACTTAACAGGGCTGGGTATGTGTGTGCAAACACTTGTCCCCTGAGTTTTGGGATGCGTTGGGAGAGCAGAAAAGGGGTATGCTTCAGGCTAAGGGGTGGGGCTTACCTCTCCTTGGCCATTGCATCAGGGAGTCTGCCAATTTGAATTAGAGGCCTGTTAGGCCATGCTGAGGTGTATTTATCAAGAAAGGGTTGGGGGGGTGCTATAGCAGGTTGTTAGCTTGATTTATGACTTCTCAATATTTACTGCCATGATATACAGCCACCTTGGGGTGTCATCACCATGTGTGATGACATGGGTGGTCCACACATTGGAAGAGGGCATGGCCATAGGCTAGAAGCTCTCTTTTGCATTTAGGTGTCTGATCAGATGACTTTGAAGGTCAAGCACAAGGAGGAGGTAGAGGATAGTGGGTTCCCAGCAGAGCAGATAGTGCTAGAACCCAGAGCTGCATGGGACTAGTTTATAATCTGGGGTGGGGGAGGGGCGAGACAGTGGGAAGCCCAGAGAGTTAGTCCCTTGGCCTGTGGAACACCTTCCCTCTGTTGTCCCCAGTGGAATAAAGGGCGTGACCACCTGCTGGCTCTCCAGGCATCCCTCCTAGCTGACCTCTGAAATGGAGAAGCCTAAAGGAAACAGGCAGGACCTTTGTCCTAGGGAATGACACTTCTGTGGCCACCTCTGAGCTCTTTGTCATACCCTCCGCCACACTTCACTTGGGGCCCTGAGCACCAGCAAGCGGCAGGACCTCGTGGGGAAGCCATGGAGGAAGCACGGTGCATTCTCCTGGAGTCATAGGGCTGGGTGTTGCTGGCCACTCTGCTGTAGGAAATCTGGGTTAAAGCCTGATTTAGGGCACCTTTTGGCCTAGGCCTCTCTTATTCTCTTCTCCTTTCCCTAAATCCAGCCCTCCACCCCATTCTGCCACCTCAGCTGTCACTGTGGTCTCCCAGCCTCTGTGGTCTAAGAACTTTTCTGGGGCGACTATCGGAGGATAAAAGCTTCTACACTCAGGTTCAATGCTGATTGCTTGGAGGGCTTGGTTTGCAATGGGACCTGTGCTGGCAGCCATCAGGCTCCCAGCAGTGTCTTGAGGACACTGTGCCCTTTGATTCTTCCCCAGGGACCCCGGATTTAGCCGTGGTCCAAGCCGAGTGCTGGGTTACCTGACTTCTACCACACTAGACCTCCTCAGGCCTCACTGCCCTCCTGGACCCACGCACATAAACAGATGGCGCCATCCACTAGGTTATGAACCAAGAGTTTGACTGACCCACCAGGATGATCTGCAAAGAGGAGTGTGGGGGTTTGGATTGCCCATCTGAGTTCCAGAGCCTCCATTTGCACATCTGTGAAATGGAGCCAGCTATGTCCTCTGGCCAAGTTGTAGTGTGGAGCTGAAGACCTGAGAGCCAAGGTGGCTTGTCCCTAGGCATGGTGTACCAGGCAGTTTCAGAAAGCTGGCTGAGGGCACTGCCCACACGAGGGTTATGCCAATTTATCAAAAAAGAGTACAAAAGAGCAATACGGGGAGATGGGGAGGGAGCTTTGCTGCCTGATGAGGGAGGTGTCCCAGAAGGACTCACTTCTGAGTTCTGAATCCAATGGATTCCCTCTAGCTCATATGGCTTGTCCCGGTAGTTCCACTGTTTACTTCCACTGCATCTGTGCCAGCTCTGACAGCTGGTATTCAGATACCTGCAGTAGGCAGAGAAGCACAGGACACTCAGCTGCCACCCTCTGCCTTTCTGTTCCTCCAGTCCCTGGGCTCTTAAACACCACCTATAGGCTGACAGCTCTCAGGTCGCCAGACCAGAGTGGCCTTCAGCCTTCTAGTGCCACCTTATCAGAAGTTCCAGCAGCTGCTGGGGGTCACCCTTGTCTCTGCTTTTGTTCCTCAAATTTTATTCTGCAGCACCTCCCAGGAGATTCTCCCAGAAAAGCAACCCCTGTAGGGTCCAGTTGACCAGTCTAGGAACCCCTGGCCCCAGGGTACAAGCCACTTGACCTTTCCCTAGGTGGCTGTGGCAGCCCCCAACTGTCTTCTGGGCCATTCCAAACATTGGGCCATTTCAAACATTAAGTCAGTCTCCATGGCCAATGAGCAATACTGGACATGGCTTGGCTGTCGTTGTCATCTGTTTGTCTTTGTAGCCTCTGGGTACCTGCTCTTCTCCCAGCGGGGTGCCCTGAAACTCTGTTTCTCCCTGTACATCCCAGCAACACACTGTTATGGCATTTGTGGCATTTGAATTGAGCCAAACCCCACATGGTGGCTCCACCCTACTTTGCTAGTGATTGGTTTAGGAATGGCTGCATGACCCTCGTCCCATCAAGGTATGGAAGGGGTACTGAGGGGAGAGGGGCCAGGGCTTCCCCTGGATGCCCTTTTATGTGCAGGAGCTCCTAGCCTTCGCTGTAGTGATCTCTGGGAGGCACCTGACTTGCTGCGATGACTAAGGGAGAAGAAAAAAAAACCCAACAAAGCAAGGGTGGCCCTAACAACTCTTGGAGCTCACTTAGTGTGTCTCCTGTGACTTACAGCCATGCCCCATCACCATGCCATCTGCATTTCATTCCCATTTGTGGACAACTGGGCTTAGTGTGGGGTCCCAGAGCGACAGCACTGTTGCTAGATTTGATGTAGTCACGGGCCACCTCAATAGAAGCGCAGGATTCGGGTGTGTGTGTGAGAGAGATAACTGCACTCCTCTGAGATGTCCTCACTCCACCTAGGGAGGCTGGGGTCCACTCAAAGTGACTTCCAGGAGGGAAGCTGACTCCCTGGAGAGCAACTCCATTTAAAAGACTGGGAAACCCTGGTACACAAAGGACTCATGAAGAAAATAGGAGCCATTGTGGCTGGGCTTAGAGGATACTCATGGAGAACTCACTAGTCTTTGAAGTTGCACGTGGGGCTGCTGAATTGAGAAATGAGTGGCCATGTGTGGCACTCTCTCCGGAAGAAGGTGGGTGACAGACAGGATAGAGCCAGCGTGCTGACCAGGGAGGGTGAGGGTATGGTCCAGCAGGTCCGTTTTTCCTAAGGGTGCTTGGCTGGAGCACAAAGGCTCTGACCTTGGCCTTGAGTCAGCTAAGGAATGGGATCTGAGCCCTCAGTACCCAGCAAGGTCGGACGCGTGCCAGGGCAGGGACCCCACAAAGCACACCCAGATCCTGAACTGAGCTGCTGCGTGTGCTCAGTTCCCTGACACAGGCACATCGAGCCAAGGACTGTTCTCCCTTCTCACAGATCACTGAGGCAGGTAGAGGGCTCTCCTTGAGAGTGTTCGAAATGCAGAGGACAATGTGCGAGAGAAGAAGGGAAGACAAGCGTGGAGAGAATTCTTAGGCAAAGATAAAAATGACCAAGAAACCCATGCAAACGTGCTCCTGCATTGGGGCATAGGTTGCCACATGTGTCCCTCCAAAATCTATTTTCTTTTCTATATAGGAAAAAACGTCTGATTTTTGCTGGCCAATTGGTCACCTAGAATAAAAGCATTTTTCAGCCTCCAATCTAGATGGTTGTGCCCAAGTTCTCTGATCAACGGGAAGTGTCCAGAAGCCTTCGTTAATGGTTGGTAGGTATTCTGTATTGTTTTCTTTATTGCTTCTTCCTTCCCATGACTATGAGGTAAGGTGCAATGGTTAGATTCTCAGTCCCTACACTGGATGGAGGAGGCAGGAGCAGAACTGGCTTATAACCAAGCAACAAGTCTTGGTGGCTGACACAAAGAAGAAGGCTCTGAATGTCACCCTCCAGCTTTTCCTTGAGAGTACATTTCTGGCCAAGCATGGTGACTCAGGCCTGTGATCCCAGTACTCTAGAGGCTGAGGCAGGAGGATTGCTGAGAGTTTGAGGAGAGAGGAGTATATCTGTATGAGTGACTTTCCCTATAGATGTGACTCAATATCTGCCTGGAGGCAGCTTAAGAAAGGAAGGGTTCAGTGCACAATTTGAGGCTAGAGTCCCCCGCAGTGGGGAAAGTGTGGCAGTGGGGGAGGGGCGTCTCTCCACAGTCAGGACGCAGAGAGCCTGCCCGTGAACTGGTGCAGCCCACGTTTAGGGTCCCCTGCTCTTCACACCTCAGTTAACTTTGCCAATAAATTTTCTCACATTTTCTCTGCTGTAATTCTAAATCCCATCAAGCTGACAAGATTAGACTTCACAAATTCACCCCTTGTCAACCTGACACCCAAACAGGCCACATTTAAGGCACAACCTTCCATCCCCTGACTCTCTAAGGCTCACGGCCATTGCCCAATACAAGATGCATCCAGGAAAACCGTTCCCCGGTCTTTAACAGTTCAACATTGCTTAAAATACCAAAGCCCAGGCCTCATCCAAAGCTCAAGGCAGCCTTTTCATTATGAGATTTGTAAAATACAAGTTACATGTATCTAATATACTATGGGACAGGATGCCCATTCCCATTCCAGAAAGGATGACTAGGGCACAGCAAGGAATAATTAGATAAAAGCAGGACTGAAACCCAGCAGGGAAAGCTTCAGATCTTGCAGCTCCATGTCTAGGATCTGGGACTCACAATGGAATCATCTGGGCTACAAAGGGCTTGATGCTTAAGCAAATATGGCTTATCTCTTGGGCTAGCACCACTGGATGGCCGCAGTTTCCCTCATTGGACGTGTCACATGTTTCCCAACATCCTGCAGTCCTCATTACCACTTGGACTTCACCTTCACAGTCATGCAGTGGCTTCTCAGGGTTTCTGTGTGGGGACTCTGACATCCTGCCACACATTGTCTGAGTGGCTCTCTGGGACTGTGGTGCAAGACTCCATGACCCTCTCAGTTTTGCATCTTTCACACCTCAAAACAGGTATCATGTGGACTACGCCGCCATGTTCCAGTTCTGGTCAGTTTGCTTGGACCAGAACCATTTAGATCACCTCCTGTATAAGGATTCTGGGGACCATTTCTCTTGCTGTTGAGCTGCTGAGGAACAGAAATTTGTTTGTTAAAAAAAACAAAACAAATTTTCATTTTCACAGGACAGAACCTATGATGGGTGGAATTTTGCCCTCAGGGCCCCTTTGCTGGTGCCCTGTGCAGAGTACCAGCACCAGGTTTTCAATGACATTAGCCTCTTTAACAATTAGATACTTTGACATTTGCACTCCCCTTGTTGAAACGGTAAATTTGGGTAGCCATCTTTCCTCGCCAACTCTTTTCTCTGTCACTGTGAACCCGGATGAGAGCAGTGAGCAGAATCCATGTCTGCGGACATTGCCTCTGCCAAGTGAGTCTAGTACCCACGCAGCCCCATCTAAGACAGAGACCACGGTGTGTCATTTAGTAAACTATGGAGAAAAGAATTGACTCTGAAATGAGCTCTGTAGAGCGATTTCAGGTAGACGCTACCAAGGTCCAGATTAGAGAGAGAGAGGGAGCAAGTTATGGTCTGAGGGAATCTCCGTCCCAAGTGAGGGAGACTTTAATACTTGGTCAGTTCTGTACGTTGTCAAGATGGCGTGGTGTCTCCTGCCAGTGGGCTGGGTCCTACAGATTCTAGTGAATCAGATTCTACTTGAGAGAGCGCAGATAGTGAAATTTCCTTGGGGTGGCAAAGCTTGACTTAAAGTTCTCTAGAGCACTCCACTTGTAAAATACTGCAACTTCCTGGACAGAAACGCTACTGCTGTCCGTTAGTCAAGGCAGCAGGCGTGAGCCAAACTCCAAAGGGGGTGACGACCTGATGAGTATGTGTGAGGTAGATGGTCACAAGGAGGGCAAAGTAGCTGGGCACCAGAGCCTCAAGGGCTTTACCACGGGGTGATCCTTTGAAGACATGGCTGTGGAGCCCGCTAGCTTTAAACTCAACTCCAGGGGCTGGAGACACAACTCAGCAGTTGAGAGCATGTGCTGCTCTCGCAGAGGACCCAAATTCAGTTCCCAGCAGCCACACTGGGTGGCTCACAATCTCCCAGGGATCTCATGCCTCTGGCCTCTTTGTGCACAACCGCCCACACACACACCCCGCCATATAATGTTCAAATTCAGCTTTATTTGAATGCGCCTAGATTCTCTGCCTGAGTATAACACGAATGGCCCCATTTGAGTCCCTGACTTGTTCCTCCTGGAACCTCATGAGCCAGGCCTCCATTGGCCGCCTGCCTTTGTCACTCCAGTTTCCCAGCTCCCCAGAGCTCTGCTTACAGTATTCAAGGACATTTCTAGCCCGATTCTCCCAACTTTTCCCCATTCCTCCCACAAAGCAGTTCCACAAGTCTGAGGGCCACCATACTTTATCACAGAGGTGCTGTGCCAATGCCCTTTCTGTTGCTGTACTAAAACATAACGAAAGGCAGCCTACCGTTCCAGGGGGAGAAGGCTCCATGGTGTTAGAGTGGAGGCATGGTAGCAAGGAGCAGTCAGAACAGCAAGAGAGAAAACTGAATGTAGGTGAGGCTTTTTCTCAAAGCCTGTCCCTTCAGTAAGGCCACACGTCCTAAACTTCCCCTGACAGTGCCATTAACTGGGGACAAGTATTCAAATGTTGGAGACTATGGCTATAGAGGACATTTTTTTAAAAAAGGTTATCAGTGTTTTGCCTGCAGGGATGTTTGTGCATTGCGATCATCTCTCACGGTTATTTGAGAACCACCATGTAGGTTCTGGAAACCAAACTCAGGTCCTCTGCAACAGCAGTAAGTGCTGTGTTGGTTTGGTTTGTTTTTTTTTTTTTGAACATGATTTCTCTGTGTAGCCCTGATTGTCCTGGAACTCACTCTGTAGACTATGCTGGCCTCAAACTCAGAGATCCGCCTGCCTCTGTGCTGGGACTAAAGGTGTGCACCACCTGATGCAGTAGGAGCTCTTAACTGCCCAGCCAGCTTTTTAAGCTCAGGGGCATTCTGACCGCCATCCACCCCTTGTAACCAATTTTTCCGTGGTAAGCCCAGGGATGGTCCAACTGCCATCCACCCCTTGGAACCAATTTTCTGTGACACATTTCTCACCGATGCCTGATGAGATAGATACAAGAGGGAGAAAGGATTTTGGTTCAACAGCTTGGTGTGGGGGTGGGGGCGCTGCATTTGGTGGGAGGAAGGAACGGAAGAAATTTGATTGCCTTACATATTCAGTCAGGGGGCAGGGAATGGGAGATTTGCTATGCTCAGATTACTTTTTATTCAGTTTGGGACCTGGGCCTACAGAATGGTGCTGCCCACCTGTAGGGCTGGTCTTCTCACCCCATGAACTCATTTTAGAACTAAGCTCAGTCTGCTTCTAAGTCCCAGCAAGCAGACAAGATTGGAGCAATGGAACACCTTTCCATATTGGTGAGCTACTCATGCCCAGTGCCCATGTCTTATCTTGACTGAGAGGATTTCGAAAGACCGTGAACTGTCACTTTAACTCACAAGGACTGGCAAACATTAAAAAGATTGTGTCTGGAGACAGCGTGTCAGGGTGGTTAATGCCTCACCTTTGCCATGGAGTGTGTGGCGCCTGTGTCTCGTTTCCTCATCTGAAAGATGAAGGCAGAAGGGAAGTTGCCCAGAGTCACCATGAAAAACAGAGCTAAGGTGGCCCAGAGTGGACCAGGTACCTGTTACTGTTGTCACTGGGTTGTGGATGTGGCCAGTGCATGGTCCCTATGGGACTGCTATTTCAGAGAGCTCTTTGGCTCCATGAGAGTATTTAGTGCAGTAATTGCACTGAAGTCACTGGGGGATATGGACTGTCGCTGGTTACTCTCCCACTCTGAGATATTCCTGCAGCAGGCACCATGGAGTCTCCAGCCTGGGTAGTCTGGAAGGGAGTACCTGTGGTGACTCCTGTCACCAAATGGCCTGTGTAGGTCGTAAGCGCCCAGTAGCCCACGGTCCCTCGGAAGCATGCTGCAACTCTGGACCCCCCCCCCACTCACCAAGGAGCAGGAAGCTTTCCACAATGATCTTTGCACTGGCATCTCATGTTCCTCTCTGTCTCTCTCTGTATGCCCCCCCCATTCCCTTAAAATCTTCCTCCTGTTCCCTGCATGGCCTTCTGAGTAAATCTCTTTGCCTTACTTTTCTTGTGGCTGGGACAAGGTAACTTAAGGGAGATAGGGCTGAGTTTAGGTCACAGTTCTGTGTGGGGTGGTCAAGGCAGCAGGAGCGTTGTGTCTACTGCCTAAAGAGAGCAGCGAATGCTGCCTGTATTCTGGTGCTCTGCTTGGTTTCTCAAACAGTCCAGGGCATCCTGGAAATGGTCTTACCCACAATTGAGATGCATCTTGCCAAATCCATGGACACAATCAATGTAATCCCTCAGAGGCCCATCTTCCCTTAAGCCTTCCTGGCCATGGTGACATCCAGGCTCAGGTGACACAAGAATGGGTGGTGTGTGTATGTGTGAGATTTACATTATTACAGATTGCTTACATTGTGTGTGTGTGTGTGTGTATATATATATATATATATATATATACACACACACACACATAGACTGCATGCATATGCCATGGCACACCTGTAGAGGTCAGAGATCGTTGTTGGGGGGGGGGTTCTGTTCCCATTCTACCATGTCTCGGATATCAAAGGTCATCACGCTTGGCAGTGACAAGTTTACCTGCTGAGTCCAGAAAGGGCTTTGTAAGCTTCTACACCTGAGAAGTGAGCACTCTTTGCATAAGGAACAGACAAAAACACAACTGAAGGCTAATCTTGGAGGGTGGACTGTACCACCCTGAGACAGACCTGTGAGGGTGTCTGCCCCTCCCTGTCCCTTCCCAAGCCCAGCCTCCCACAGAGCCCAACCTGCTCCCTGAGTCTAATTCTGATCTTCCTTAAACCCAGCCTCACCCTTCCCAAACTCCACCCCTCTCCAAACCCTACCCGTTCACATCCCTTCGCCAACCTGATTAGTCTCAAAACTCCAAGAGCTGAGGAGAAACAACAGCCGTGTCCATCGTGCCTCGCACCCTATTCCAGCCACCGACCGCCATACCCGCAAGCTGGCAGCCAGAGCATCAAGGGGATTTAAAACTCCCAGGGTGAGTTCCAGGACAGACAAAGCTACATAGTGAGACCCTGTCTTGAAAAACAACAACAAAAAAACAAAACTCCAAAACAAAAAGAACACCCTCCCAAAAGAAACCCAAAATGAAAAATGGGACCTATGGTCCCAGTTGGAGTCTGAGATCCTGCACTATACAGTGAGGCCCTCCTCAGAAAAGAACACACACACACACACACACCCCAAATAAGAAAAAAAAGGAAGAAAAACAAAGAAAAGGAAACAACAACCCATCAAAAAAGTAAAATAAAATAAAATGGAGGTGTGGCCCTCACCTCTAATCCCAGTACTAGAAACGCTGAAGAGGAAGGGACGGCGTGAGTTCAGGGTCAGCCTGGGCTACATGGTGACACTGTCTGTCAAAATCTCCATGAGCCCCCAGAGCTGCCGGTAGGTCCTCCTGCCCTTGGAAGCCTGTCGGCACTTCTCAGGAAGTTCACAGGGAAGTAGCTTGGACAACATATCGGGCGCCAGAGTCAAACAACTGTAGGTACTCCAGCCTTGGAGCCCTTTCCAGGGTGCGCCTCTCTCCTCCCCTCTTTCACGTAGGTGGAGATCTATCTGCTTCTCCAGCCACTTGTTTGTAGGAAGCAAGGGAGGAGGTTTGGGTGAGGTTCCTCTGTGGTGTCCCCAGTCCACACCCAATGCTGCTTGGGTGCTGATGGTAGCTGGAGGTGCTGGAGTCACTGCTGGGACCCTGTGGCTTACACCTGTTGCAATCTCAGGACAGTTGCAATATCAAAACACTGTGGAACACTCTCCCTTACTGCCCCATCCCAAGTCAGGAATTAAATGAGCCAGGACTATGGGGAGAAAACTGCACAGGCAGCCACGGGGCTTGTTTCCAATCCAGCCCACCCATGTCCTCCCTCGTGGCCAGCTCAGGAGTCTTGAGGTGGGATTAGATGGCCCCAGGCCTGGGTGGACAGGCAGCTTTCCCTCTCTGGAAATGGGGACTAGGCAGTCCAGGGCATTGTTAGGAAGGATACTGGCCTGGGGACCTAGAAGGCCTCCTGGCACTGGGTGGCCATCTACTCAGAGTGAAGCTACCCAAGGACCCTGGGCTGATTCATTTTGTTTGTTTCTGTCAACACAAGCTAATGTCATCTAGGAAGCAGGAACCATGACTGAGGAATTACCACCATCAAATGGCCTGCAGTCATTTGGTCAATAGGTCATTTGCTGGCTTATGGATTTCCACGAAAGGGCCCAGCTCACTATGGACAGTGCCAGCCCTGGTCAGGTGGTCCTGAGTCCTATAAGAAAACAGGCTGTACGAGCTATGAAGAGGAAGCCAGAAAGCAGCATTCCTCTATGGCTCCTGCTTCAGTTCCTGCATCCAGGTTCCTGCTTTGAGCTCCTGCCCTGCCCTCCCTCAGGGATGGAGTATGATCAGGACATGGGAGCACAATAAACCATTTCCTCCCCAATTTCCTTTTGGGCATGGTATTTATCAGAGCAATAGAAAGCAAACTAAGATACCCCAAGAGTAGAAATGCTGGCTGACTTTGGCCATGGACCAGATGGATGAAGGAGAGGCTGGTACTGCCCAGAGGAGGGAGGGAGGATCTGAAGAAGAGGGAATCAGCAGACCTGACCATAGTTAAATGGGGCCTTCCACCAGAACAGGGCTAGTGGGGCCAGGCAGCCAATGAGACCCACAGAAGGAGCCTGACTGATGGGTTCAAGGAAGAGGAGAGGAGCTAGGGTGGGCAGGATTTGTCCCTGGGCAGGGTGGGAAGAAGAAGATGGGGGCGGAGTGTCAGCACCTGCATCCAGTTTGTCTCTGAGAGAGACCTAGGCCCAGCCAGCAGGGTATGGCATTAGTATTCCTGACTGCTGCCGACACCCAATTTTCCAGCTGGGTGCTCTAGCTGACTTTCAGTGTCTGCTGCTAGAGCCAGCTAATTGACAGGGAGAGGAGGCTGCTGGAGTTGGGATAGAGGCAGGAGACAGAGGTGGGAGGAGGGGAGAAAGAGGAGGTGAGCCAAAGGAGGAAGGAAGTGGAGGAAGGGAAGGAGAGGAGAGAGAGTGAGGAGACACAGAGGGGGCTGGGCTGGGAAGGCTGGAAGGAAACCAAGAAAAGCTGCTGCTCCTTTAGACAAGAACACAGGCCCAGAGAGATGCAGTGGCTTGTTTGCAGACACACAGCCCAGGAAGGAAGGCAGGATCAGAGGGAAGAGCTGTTTCCTGACTTTAGAGTGGGCATGAGAGCAAAGGACATAGAGGAGGGGCAAGTGGCATGTGTCTAACGAGATTCCTGATCATGGACAGTCCTAGATGCCACCTTGCTTGCCTGCCTCCATTCTGTGGCCACAGCGGCGGTAAGTGGCATCCAGACTACTGTGTGAGCGTGTGCCTGTATATGGGCTCACGCAGGCCAGAGATTGAAATCAGATGCTTCATGTTTTTTCAGTGGGTTAGAGAGGTGGCTTATGTTGGTTAAGAGCACACACTGCTCTTGCAGAGGACCTGAGTTTAGTTCCCAACACCTTTGTCTGGCAGCTCACAACTGCCTGTGACAACTCTAGGGTACCCGATGCTCCCTTCTGGCCTCTGAGGGCCCCTGCATTAGGTGCACATGTCTACACACATAAGAAAAGTAACGGCTGGGGAGTTGGCTCGGTGGTTAAGAGCGCTTGTTGCTCTTGCAGAGGATCCAGGTTTGATTCTCAGCACCCACGTGGCAGCTCACAGCCATTTGTAACTCCAGTTCCAGGGGATCTAATGCCCTCTTCCGGACTCCACAAGCACCAGGCTCATGTGGTATACACACGTGGAAACTGAAAATTGAAATGTATGCCTTGGCAAAGCTGAAGCATGCATGGGCAGCCCGCATATGGTGAAGCATGCATGGGCAGCCTGTGTATGGTGAAGCATGCATGGGCATCCCGTGTATGGTGAAGCATGCATGGGCAGCCTGTGTATGGTGAAGCATGCATGGGCAGCCCATATATGGCAGTTCTGTTGAATTTGTCCATATTGGGTTTCATGGTCTAAGTTGATGAGGATGACTGACCAGGTCTCTTCCTCAAGAGCGCACCAGATCTCATTACAGATGGTTATGAGCCACCATGTGGTTGCTGGGAAATGAACTCAGGACCTTTGGAAGAGCAGGTAGTGCTTTTAACCACTGGGCCATCTCTTCAGGCCATATATACATGCAGGCAAAGCATCATACACGTTTTAAAAAATAATAAACATCTTTTTGAAAAAGAAAAATCATTTTTGTTTGCTTGTTTATTGTATATGTGTGCGCACACACCATGGCCTAAGCATAGAGGTCAGAGGACAACTTGAGGGAATCAGTTCTCTCCCTTAACCAAATGGGTCCCAAGGCTCAAACTTAGGTCATCAAGCTTGGTAGGAAGTGTTTTTACCCGCTGAGCCATCTTGCTAGCTCTTTGCATTCAATTTTTAAAGAGAGATTTTGTTTGATTTTTAACTGTGTTTTTGTGTCTCTGTGTAGGGGTATGCACACACAAATGAAGGTGTCCGAGGCAGTCAGAAGAGGGTGTCAGAACTCTGGAATTGATTACAGCCAGCAGTGAGGCACCCGACATAGGTTTTGGGAGCCAAACTTAGGTCCTCTATAAGAGCAGTATGGATTCTTAATGTTTTGAGCCATCTCTCATTTTTATTTGTTTTGTTTTTATAAGCCATGGTCTCTCACTGAATCTGGAGCCCTCTAATTGGCTAAACTGGCTGACCAATAAGCACTGGGGATTCTCCTGTCTCTGTGTCCCCACTTTGGGACAGCAGGTACTAGGTGCTATGCTCCTTATATCTCAGATGCTCATGTATGCAGCCAGCACGGTAGGGACTGAACCATCCCCCTCTCCCCGCCAGTATCTGCCATTTCTGATACTGTCTGTGCAGCTGGGGTGGGCCATGTGTCACCCCCACCCACCACCCACCCACCCGTGGCACTGACTGGAATCATTAGCACTAATGATAGGATTGGGGGCTGTGTTATCACACACTCTCAGCCCTACTGGGGCTCAGGGCCCAGGAGGTGGGAAGGGGCTGGCAGGTAGCCCAGGGAGAGAGCTGAGGTGGATAGGAAGGGAGGAAGAAGCGGGGGCCCTGGGTCTGCTCAAGTTTCTCCATGGAGGTGCGCCTCTCAGTCCCCAGGACTCAGAACTCACCTAGGCCTCTGTGCCCCCTGCAGCCACTGGGCTCTGTCCCCTCATGGCAAAGTATGCTTCATGACAAGAGTGACCTCATCCAGTCTGGGAACTCAGGTGGCAGAGATGTAATTAATGCTGGAGAACCAAGCCCCATAGACTCAGTCCTGCTTCTGCTCACGTAGAGAGAATGCTGTCACGTTGGGTCTCTTTCCACCACTGCTCCCAAGGGCCCTGTTTCTACCAACTGGGATTTGGGTGTTCCTCCACTAGCAAGGCACCTCTAGATGCTGCACCTGTCCCAAGAGCAACCCCCTTAGTCCACGCTTGTCCCACTTACCTACCAGATGCTGCCTGCTGGCCTCTGGTGGGCACTGTCTTTGAGCTCAAGGTCTCTCTGGCTTCTCTCAGGACTCCAGAGATGCACCCACCAAACCTGCTGTTTTCAGTGCATACCCCTGTGGCAGCTCTCTTAGTCTTTAAGTACCCTGTTCCGGGCAAGGTCTTGCTGTACAGCTATAGTTGCCTTCATACTCACCATCCTCCTGCCTCAGTCTCCTAAGTGCTGAACTTAAAAGTGTTCGCCACTGTGAGGAGTTGCATTCTCAAAATTTCTAGTTTTGAATGAGTGTTGTAGCATGCTTGTGTGATGCCTCATACGTGTAATCCCAGTCCTCTGGAGGGTTGAGGCAGGAGGATTGCTGTAAGTTCAAAGCCAGCCTAAATTCCTAGGATACAATGTGAGCCCTTATTCTTGGTCCCCTCAAAACCCCCACCTAAGAAACAAAAAGGGTGGAGGAGACAAAAATCTCAAGATCTGGATTGGGATTGGGATTAGGGGGCCACTTGCAAAACATTCACACAGCCTAGGGCTCCACCCCTAGCTTTGAAATAAGCAAACAAGGGGCTGGAGAGATGGCTCAGAGGTTAAGAGCACTGACTGCTCCTTTGGAGGTCCTGAGTTCAATTCCCAGCAACCACATGGTGGCTCACAACCATCTATAATGAGATCTGATGCCTTCTTCTGGCCTGCAGGCATATGTGGAGGCTGAACACTGTGTACATAATAAATAAATAAATCTTTAAAAAAAAAGAAATAAGCAAACAAAAATCTCAAGGGCTGTGTTTCATTGGGCTTGACGGTATGGACCTGTAAGCCCAGCCTTTTGGAACAGAGGCAAGAGAACCATGGGAAGTAAGTTCAAAGCCAGCCTGGCCCATCTAGGGAGACTGTTTCAAACAGACAGATAGCTGAGACTCTGCCTCCCTGGCCACTGCCTGACCTGAAGGAAATGATTGGGACTGTTCTGGGCTGGAGGGGGTGAGCGGCAGGTTAGTGGGGAGAATGAAATTTAGGATGGAATACCTACAAGGGCACAGAAGCCAACCATACTGTTTTTCAGACTCAAAGGGACTGCATTCCCCTGGGATGGAGCAGGACCCTTGGGCTGAACTAACCCTGTGCCAAGCTGACGATGGCCCTTGTGTGAGTTCAGTATGGAGGGGAGGCTAAATGTGGCAGTGGGCAAGGCCTAGGGCCTCCCAGGAATCTCCAGGCCTCCTGGAGAAGTAGGCCAGATTTGGCCCTGCCAATGCCGTGGCCCCAAACTGGGGCAGGAACAAGGAATCTGGGCCGAGGACCTGACTGGTCCCTGGGGTAACACCACGTGCTCCAACATCTTTCTTCCACCTGCCTCCAGGGAGAGAGCTGGGCAGGCCAGAGGTCCACCACTGCCGGTCTGTCCTGAGCCTCACAGTACACAAACCCTTACTGGATTCTGGCTAAACAGCAAAGAGCAGGGCTGGGTTCTGGGTCCAGCCTCTTCCTTGTGTGAGGAAGCTGCAGGGCCAGAGCAGCTGGAGGACCTGGAGGACTGCAGGACCCAATAACGTGTCTTCCAGCTCCATCACATGCCCAGAAGAAGAAGAGAGGTAGCGGAGAGTGACTCAAGTTTTTTTTTTCTTTTCTTTTCTTTTCTTTTCTTTTTTTTCTTTTTGTATTGGTATTTTGCATGCATCTATGTCTATGTGAGGGTGTCAGATCTTGGAGTTAGAGACAGTTGTGAGCTTCCATGTGGGTTCTGGGAGTTGAACCCAGGTCCTCTAGAAGCACCGTCAACACTCTTAACTACTGAGCCATCTCTCCAGCCCATGTCCCAAGTCTTTAGGAGCTATACCAATGACCTCAGGGCTCTGTTTCACACCACACCTCCTTCATGAAACCTCCTGATGCCACCCCACCAAGAAAATGTGGTCCTGTCCCATGGCTGCTATGACATCTACTCTGGAGCTCTTCTGCTCACGGGTTTTCCTGCAGGCAGGATTCAGTCAGTTGCTGTGCCTAGGAGAGCATGATTGCTGCGGTAGAGTTGTGCTGGTCTGGGCCTCGTTCATTGAACAGATCTTAGGTCAACCCCCTCAGAGAAACTCAGGGCTGGGTTCCCACATCAGCTCCCCAGTGAAAGTTGGGATTTAATACAAATGTTATGTGTGCATATTTGCATTTACCTATGTGTATGTGTGTTTATATGCATGAATATGTGTTGTGGTTGTGGGAGTACATGGGTTGCATGTATGTATATGTACAGGTTGCAGCATGTGTGACATGTTTGTCATGTGAATACATGGGTATGTATGCATATGTGTATGCATATGTGTGCATGTATGTGTACATGTGTGGTTGTAAGAACGTGAGTGCACATACATATGTATATGCATGTAGTTATATGTGGTTGTGTGAGAGCATGGGTAGACATGTGTATATAAGTATACAGTGTGCCTGTTGGTATCACATGGTGGCAGTTGCCTGTCATACCTGTGTTCTGCTGTTATAGCAAGAGGTGCCTGTCGCCTATCACCCTGGCTGGGGGCAGAGGATCCTTTTATTTCCCAAGCCTTGCCTTCCATGGTGATTAAGTCTCAAAACTTTTCCTTAACCATCATATCTTCAAAATGAAAAACCAAATTGCATCTCCGAGAGCTTGGAAATCGATTTCTTTCAAAATGAACTTTTGGTGAAGCGATTCCAAAGAGAAATGAGAGGAGGAAGGGCTGGGGGGGGGCAGGGCAAGTACTAACCTTTCCTGGATGGTGGGGAGGCATCAGGAGTCCTCTGGAAGAATCACAGTGACTGACCATGTGGCCATAGTGGGTGCAGAGGCCATCAAGGACTCAGGGGGACAAGGGCTGTTGGATGTGACCTCTCAGGATAGACTTCCAGCACCCTGTGTATGGCCTTCTCTCCTTCCTGCTTCCTTTCAACGTGTGTGTGTGTGTGTGTGTGTGTGTGTGTGTGTGTGTATGTGTGATGGATGTGGGACAGGTGGCCCAGTGTAGGAAGGTGCCTGTCCTAGGAGGGTGTCACTCTGGGTCTGGGGGCAGAGCTCTGCAGGGGTTGGCCTTGTCACTGATGTACCTCTATGTTGTAGGAGTTGAACTAACTCTCAGCCCTGTCAGGTGGGAGGTCCATTCTGCTGGCCCCTCCCTTCCCGCCCAACACTGCCTCCTCCACCACTGCAGCTGCTGCTGCTCCTCCTGCTGCTGCTCCTCCTGCTGCTGCTGCTTCTCCTCCTGCTGCTCCTCCTCCTGCTGCTCCTCCTGCTGCTGCTGCTCCTGCTGCTCCTCCTCCTGCTGCTGCTGCTCCTGCTGCTGCTGCTGCTGCTCCTGCTGCTGCTCCTCCTGCTGCTGCTGCTCCTCCTCCTGCTGCTCCTCCTCCTGCTGCTGCTGCTCCTCCTCCTGCTGCTCCTCCTCCTGCTGCTGCTGCTCCTCCTCCTGCTGCTCCTCCTCCTGCTGCTGCTGCTCCTCCTCCTGCTGCTCCTCCTCCTGCTGCTGCTGCTCCTCCTCCTCCTGCTGCTGCTGTTGCTGCTGCTGCTGCTCCTCCTCCTGCTGCTGCTGCTCCTCCTCCTGCTGCTGCTGCTGCTGTTGCTGCTGGACAGCCCAAGAAATAGGCTGAAGAGGAAGAGGCCAGAGCAGGTTGGGGGAAACTTAGAGGATAGGGCAGCTGGGGGGAGTAGAAGGGACCTGGGCTGGAGAGGGTGACCCTTGGGGAGGTGGGAGGCTGGGGTGGGCTGTGACTGGTGGCTTTTGAGCCAGGGGAAGCTGTTGTGCAGGCCCCGCCTGCTCCCTGTCTGGCTCAGCTCTGGCTGGCAGCCGTGGGTGTTGAATACTGCTCAGCTGAGCATCGAGCACTGGGGAGGAAGCAAAGCAGCTCGATGGGTGCGCAGTGCAGTGGTGGCAGCAGGAGGGGAAGTTGGCCAAGGTGGGGGCGGATGAGGAGCCTTCGGAAACAGGGCCTCAGGGGCCCAACTGAGCGAGGCAGAGCAGCATATTGGAGGTGGCCTGGAGCAGGGATTGGTAGCCTGCCCCTTCTCTGTGAAGGCCATCCTCATAGCACGCCAAGAAATTGGCTGGCAGGCTGCCCACCCATGTGGGGAAACTGAGGCTCAGGAGAGCAGGCTGTCCAGAAGACAGCCAGTCAGAGCTGAGACTCCAGAGCCCAGTACTGGAAGAGGGCAGCAGGGGGTATGATGTGTCCTTAGGGCTCGGGACTCCCATCTGACCCACCCCAGAGAATCCTTGGACAGGAAGGGAGGATACCTGAGGAGAAGCAGACCAAGCTTAGTCTCTACTGTCCTGGGCCTCAGTCTACTTGGCAGTGAAATGGGGCCTGCCTCGGGCTATCTGTCAGTACTTTCATCTTTTGTGATTAACCCTGTGCTTGTAGCACTCAGAGGAAATGGAGGGGCCCCCAGAGAAACTGCCTCTTAGCTTTTGGACCTCTGGTTACTCTCAAATAGTCTGTGCCTTGGTCTCCCTCCTGCATGGGGACCCCTGGTCTTCCCGGGCCATGCTGGCACAGGGTAGCTGAGTGCTGTCCCTCCCTCTTCTCTCCTCCCTGAACTTTGTGTGTGCCACCCCCAGCTCCCAGAACCCTGGAGGGCTGCTCTGATGAGAGGTTCATTTTCTTTTTATTGTGCAGGTGACAGACCCTGCTGCCAATAATCTCCTGTGACAAATCAACACTGAAGTCCAGGGCTCCCTGGCCCTGGTGGAATCCAAGGAGATCAAAGTGGAAAAAACCCAGGGGCTCTGGGAGTGGGGCCTGGAGGGACTGCCACCCTCAGCAGGTGCATCGGGAGGGGCTCACCCTCTCATCATCCTCTTAGTCAGCCTGGAAATTCCCTCCTTCCGAATCCTTCAGGATGCTCTGAAGATGCAGGGCCTATCCTGAAGGGCATCCTGAAATGCCTGGGAAGGAAGGGATGGATAGTCTGCGGGACAACAGGGAGCCATGAAAGGTTATCAGCCGAGGATGGATGGGAGGAAATACAATTTCCCTCCTTGTCTCTGTCTCCGCAGCATGGGGCTTTCAGGGTAGGTCTAGGCCTCTCTCCGTCAAGGGTGAGGGGCGTGAAGAGCAGTGGAAGTGGGACTGGTGTGCCACTCTCTAGATAGGTGATCTCAAAGACATGGCAGAGCTGAGTCTGGCAGGAGCTCTGGCCCGGGGGTGGGACGGAGGAGTGAGGGGAGGGGTCATGGGGAGGGGTGTCAGAGTTTCCCCTCTTGGTCTCATCTGTGCCTCTTCCTTATTCTGAGGGTGGGGATCTGTCTGCACTGACTCATTTTTCAGATCAAAAAATCAGTGTTCCCGGCCTCTGAGTCAGTTCTGGGCACCAGGCAACGCTCAGAGAAGGGATGGGGTGAGTGGTTGAGGCTTTCCTGGCTAAACAGCCCCAGGATCCTCTCCAGGCTGGGTTATCCTCAGCAAAAACCAGAGGCGAAATCATCTACTTTGGAAATACAGCTCAGGTGTGGGAAACTTTTACCAAGGCTACATGGCTGTACCACTTCAGGTGCCAAATCTTTGGACTTTTTCACTTAGTTGGGTCCCAGGGATGCAGGGTATGAGCCGAACAAAGTGTGCCCACCTGGGCTGAAGTCTCCCTGGCTTCATGGCTGTATGGCAGGATGGGCAGGGATAGAAGGCCAGTGCTGTGACAACCTGCCACTGCTCTGGACAGCAATACAAAATAGCTGAGCCCCTTAAGTTCTTCAGGCTCTCCACACCCCAATGGAGCAAGCAGAACATCAGTGGAGGACCCAGGCCTTCAAGGTCTCAGCTTCCAGCCTCTAGTCTCCATAGTGCTCTGCTTCTACCAAAGATGCTGCCCAGCATGGCTGGAGGCCTCTCCTTATATCACCCCCTCTTCTCTCTGGCCCTCACTTTGTGTCTCTTGTCTTTCTCCCCCTCCCTGTAGATTAGCTTCACAGTGACTTTTCCAAGTCTCCCCCCACCAAGCCCTTTTCAGCCTAGTGACCTTGCGGGTGGCAACACACCTCTTGGGTTCACACCTACGGTTCTGATGCCCAGGGGCTTGTGTACCTGCTGAGAGCTTGCAGGTGTACACACCTTCCAATCAGGTGACAATCCTGGGACCCCCAGCACTCGTCACCCTGCCACCACCCTAACTCTGCCTTCTGCCAGTCCTCCAGGTCACACTGGGTCCTGGCTTCTCCTTAATGCCCCATCTGTACCCAGGCATTTGGCAAGGAAGGCCAAGACTGAGAGGCCTTTCTACTCCAGCCAGCCCTCAAGCCTTATCTGTTCTTCCCTGTTGTGACAAGCGACCCGGCTAACCCTGGAAGGGCAGAAGAGGAGCGCGCGCACACGCATGTGTGTGTGTCCCCAGGGGTTTTTTTTCAGTGGCATGGCATGCGTTCACTGTATCTGGCAGCCATCTGTAACATTTCTGGAGACCTCCTTGATTACCAGCCAAGCCCTGTACTCATCAGAAACAATGCTCCTCTCCAGCAACCCCACTCCCAAAGTAGAATCACAGACTGTCCTTCAGTGAATGTTCCAATGACCTCTTTTAACAGATGGGTAAACCGAGGCACAGAGAGACTCTGGTGTTTCCCTAGGCTTCTTGTACCCTTTCCTCTGCTCCCTTGTGTGCCTGCCATGCCCCCATTGTGCTGAGAGAAGAGACAGAAGCTATGAGGAGGGGTTGCTCTGAGCCCCAGCTGACAGTAGACTTTGGAGGAGTCTCCTCCTCTCCAGGTGGCCTGTGACAGGAGCAAGGATGGTCACACCTCTTTGCATTTCTTTCCCTGAGGCTGACCCTGAGATCAGGCCCTGCAGGTTGCCCCAGGCTATGCTGGCATCACTTCTCTTGGGCTGTGTGGTTAAGGGAGGGGACAGGCTGGTAGTCAGTGGCATGGCCCGAGGGGACACCTCAGGCAAAAAAGCGTCTTCTGTGGTCCTGGCCTCCAGGTGACCTCCACTGCCTGACACCCTCCCACCCCCACTCCCGCGCCTGGGCCTCTGAGGCTCAGAATGTGTGCACGGTTTGTGTATGTGTGTCTGTGTGTGCGTGTACACATGCGTGCATGAGTGTGTGTAAGAGTGTGTGTGAGTGTGTGTGTTTTGGGAGTTGGAACCATTCAGGACAAAACAAAACATTCACTGTGCTGGCAGTGTGAGTTGAGGGACTTAACAAGTCAGGCCTCTGACCAGGGAAGGTTTCTTCCTGGATCTTACTTTCCTGTCTAATGAGACCTTCTGTCATTCGACAGGAGCGTGTGTGTGTGTGTGTGTGTGTGTGTGTGTGTGTGTGTGGTGTGTCCATGTGTCCACTCACAAGCAAGTCCTGCAATAGGCTTAGAGACACCTCTGCAGATCTGTCCCTTCAGTGGGGATGGTGCTGGACATGGATGCCAAACTGTAAAAGCGGCTAGCTCACCCAGCTGTTCTTTGGGATTCCATACAGCCCAGTGTACGGAGTGGCAGGCTGAGTGTGCCAGCCACACCCAAGGCTCTCTGAAGGACAGTCACCATTTGGAGAGGGCCCTCAAGTGGGCTGTCTTAGGAAGCCGCAGGTATGAGGTATGGACAGTGCCACCACACCGTGCTTCCAGAAGACACTTCTCCACAGGAGCAGCATACGGGGTCATACCAGGAAATGGAGACCACCGGATGAAGCTGAGGATGAAGCTCCTAGCAACACAGGAGAGTTAGGAATTAAAAGGAGACTAGTTGAGGTCCTGGGAAGAAGCAAGTGGCATCACCATAGTCTAAGACCATGGAACCTCATGGTGCAATTGGTGGGAGCAGCAGTAAACTTGGCCAAGCTTCTTCTGGGGCAAACATATGGGAGATTCCCAGCTTCCCTCAAGAACCTGTTCCAGGGCCTTCTGCTTGCCCATCAACACCAACCCCACAGGAGACCATTTCCAAGCCCAGGCATCTTCAGCTGCTAGGCAGACCAGTCCTGCCAGCCTCACTCCTCCAGCAACAGCAGGAGGGCTGCTGTTCTCTGCTGGATGCTGCGCACTGCTCCCTGAGTATGGCCTGGCCCCTGCAAGGCCCTCTTCAGCCTGAGGGGACAGACTGTTTACTCTTCAGAGATCTCTCTGACCTCCAGGTCCCGACTGGGGATTGAACTGGGGTTACAGACTGCATAGCCCCTTTCAAAGGCTTGGCACTCAGCCCCAGCAGGGAGAGGAGAGCAGGCATGGGTGAGGCTGGACCCTCAAGAACTTTTCAAGTCAGAGAGGCGGAGAAAGCAGTGGGCAGGTTCTAGGAGTTGTTGTGGGCACAAACTCTTGTAGACAGAATTGTGCACAGTGAAAGGATGTCCTCCAGGGCCAAGTAACAGGCCCAAGTGTCACTCTAAGCCTGTGATTCTTTGAGAGATTCTTTAAAAATATTTTTTATGTGTGTGTATGTGTGAGTGGGGTCATCCATGGAGGTTAGAAGTGTTGTCTCAGATCTCCTGAGCAAATTGGAAGAATGGGGACCATGGGGGAGGGTTGAAGGGGAGGGAAGGTGGAAGGGGAGCAGAGAAAAATGTATAGCTCAATAAAATCAATAAAAAAAATACAAAGTGTTGTCTCCTGTCATCTGGAGCTGGAGTTACAGGTGGGTGCTGGGAATTGAACTCAGGTGTTCTAGGAGAGCAGTGTTTACTCTTAACTGTTGGCCAACTCTCCAGACTGAGAAGGATGGTATCCTGAGATTAAAAGGTCAGGCCCACGAGTGCTGGAGAATTAGCAACAGGCTATGCACAATCTTCAGAGACAGTAGGCCTGTAGATGCTGGGGTCCCAATCAACCCTACCCATTGGGTAGGCTTTCTGGGGTCCCCAGAGTACCCATTGCCCATCTTGGGATTCCCTAACCAGAGCCCTGGCAGATGCTTAAGGCAGGGGCAGCCTGCCCTGCCTGCCACTCTCAGGCCTCTGGCAGGTACTAGGTTCTAAGGATATGCCAGACACGATTAAGAAGGGAGAGCTGGAGGGAGGGGCCACTGAAATGAGGGAGGGAGCAGTTGATGACTTCAAAAGCCCCCTGATCATTCCAGTGATGTTGGAATAGACGTGTACACCAGGGGCCTGCTGGGTAATGGGCAGGGTTCTGAGGTCCTCTGTGGGCTAGACCTGCAAACCCCTGAATCTGGACTGGGAATCCCCTCTCAAGTCATGGGGGCCAGTGACAGGATCAGCTGCTCCCTATAACGGATCCTGCCATTCTTCAAGGAAGTGACAGGTGCTGCACCCCAGGATGGGGCACCAGGAGTGGGAGGGGGTGTGGTGAGGGCCATGCCCACTGTCTTGTCTCTTTCACAGGACACCTTTACCTGACTTCATCCTCACACCCTCCTGTTACTGGTGTTATTTTTAAAGTTGCGTTTTGAAAACGTTTGTGCTTTGTTTATTCACTGGAATTACCGGCGCATTTATGCATTCAATATTTAAAAGGTAAGTGTGTGCCATACGGAGGCTCCCCTCCCCTCCCCTAGGGACCAGACTCCCTCCCTGGAGGCAGCCTGCTTTGCCAACGACTTCCCCTCCAAGGTGTTCACATAAAGGAACAAACACAGGCAGAGAAAAGCAAACAGAACCTTATGTTCTCCCCTGTAACTCAGAGAGCAGCCTTCTATCACTGGGGGCTTCCAGGGTAGTTTCGACCAGCATTGAGTTAACAACTAAGAACACTACTAAAAGTCCAGAGAGGTTAAGACATTGGTCTGGAGTCACAATGCTTGGTGGCAGGATGTTCAGCCATCACAAAACACCTATGGTTTGGGCTAGCACAGTCAGGGTAATTTCCCAGAGAGAGGCAAGGGATGAAAAAGAAAAGCAAGAGGGATGGCTGGGGGTAGGGTGGGGAGGTGGGTGAGGGTGGGCTCTCCTCTCCTCTTCTCTCCTCCTGGGAGTAGAGCACCAGACTGACCACACCTCCCACCCTGCCTGCCCCATCCCTGTTCAAGTTCCCCTGCAGGCCACTGGAGCTGGCATGTGCCGTCTGAAAAATGGGTGCATAGTGGGGGCAGACGGTATCAGAATATGAAAGTTGAGAGGTAGTGTCACCCCTGCCCCTCCCGTGAAGTTCTGTCCTTCTCTATGGAGGTCCTGGGATCCCCTTTACCCTAGTACAGCTTCACTGAAGCGTGAGAGCACAGCTTTTGAGTGCTGAGTCCTGGGCACACCCATTCTGGGTCCTATTTGGGCCCTGGGCTAGCCCACCTTGGGTTCTAGCCAGTGGTCTGACAGAGTCACTGCAGGTTTGGATTCCTGCAGGGATGTTTTCCTCTTTGTGAACTGGGTAGGAGCAAGAGAGCCAGATTAGGAATGAGGTGAAGTGTCTGGAAGGAAGTGATCTTGAACGATGGTCATCCAGTGTGGTTCCTGGCTTTAGCAAGGGCCCAGTCAGTTGCTGCTGTGGTTGATGCTGGAGATCCTTGGGGAGATCACTAGGAATTCCCAGCTCTCTCTTATTTTCCTGATGCCTACACCATATAAAATCAGAAGGACTCCCAAACTCCTGGCTCCAGAGATCCTCCTGCCTCATCCTCTGGAACAGCTGGGATTGGGCACATGCCATTATGCCTGGTCGTTCTTTCTGCTCATCAGCTTCTCTGAAAATGTCCAGAAAAGGAAGAGATTGTTAGCCTCCAGAGGCCTGACCCTCCGACTTGCTATGTGACTTTGGGGTGCATACTCACCCTCTCTGGGTCCACATTTGCTCACACCTGTCCCCCAATTTAGCAGTTTTCAAATCTTAGCTGCGTGTCAGCACTGCCCATTCCTAGCCCCTCCTCACACCCAGTATGAGCAAGAACACTCGCTCCCCACCCCCACCCCAGGGAATCTGCGGGCCCAGAGACTGCTCCCATGAAGTGCAGAACAAAGGACCCTAGGCTGTTGACTCAGGGTTCAGCTTTGGCCCTGACAGAAGATGATCTTGGGCCCAGGCCTCTCTGTCCTGTTGAATCCCTTGCCCAGCTGTACTCTTAGAGGCCAGGGGTGATGTTTCTGGTTATGTAGCCCAGGCTGGTCTAGAACTCAAGGTAATCCCCCTGCATCATCCTCCTGAATGCTGGGGTCACAGGTATGTGCTACCTCCAGCAGCTCCCTGGTCTCTCTAGTGTTCTTCCCACATTCCAAGTGCCTAGGACCCTGCTGTAGACAGGGGAAGGGGGGAGGGAAGAGGATGGCAAGCTGGGGGGGGGGGAGGTGAGCTTCCTCCTTGGTCCCCGGGGGCTTGTGTTCCACCCTGGCTCCTGAGGAGGAATGGTTTGGGAGAGGGAATTGATTGAAATGTACTTTTCGTTTCGGGGGAAAATTAAAGTCTTCAATTTGAGAGCGTGGCAGCAATTAGTGTTTAATCACGGGAGGTTCTAGAATGTGGAAAAGTGCCCTGGCTAGGGAGGGCACCTGGCCCTGGGGCTGATTACAGACCTGCTTTCTACCGGAGCGCCCCCAATCCCCCCCCCCCGCTGCAAAGACTAAAGTATAATTGGTGCATCCATTTGTTTTCTGGAGGAAGGAGCAGGACGTGGAGAGAGGATAGCTGGGTCCTGCTGCTTCATCCTGCTCTATGGGAGCCATGGGGAGGAAGAGAGAGAGAGCGAAGCCCCAGGAAAGAGACCCCATCATCTTCCTTAGAGATTGGCTTTGAAGCCTCCCATACCTGGGTCCAAACCCTGCCTCTGCCATTTATTTACCAGCGGCACGACCATGAGAAATCCACAGGTCTCTGTGCCAGCCTCCTGTCTAAGAAGGGGACAGCAGTGTGAGGCTGCCCCATGCCCTGAAAATGTGCCTCTGACTTTTCTGGAATGCAGTAGGTCCACACTGAGGGGAAGAGGAAGGGGATGTCAGTTAGGGTGGGATTGGGCCCGAGCACCCTGCTGAGCAAGGCTTGGGTCATAGACTCTGGATCCCAGCAGACAGAGCTGGGGTTGGGGATTATGGCTTTTAGCAGAAGGTGACAGCCTACTCCCTGGTGACCGGGCTCTCTGCAGTTCTCTAGGAGTCTTGTTAGCCTCTTCCACTCAACTACCCTCCTGTCACCTGTGCACAGCTCAGCACTGGCAGCTGTGGGGGCCAGCCATGATAATCTCAGTCTGGGCAGGTCACCCAAAGGAAGTTCTTTACTTCCAACCATTATCACCTGGAACTCTGGCCATCGATAAATTTAAATAAGAGGCCCGAGTCTCAGTAGTTTACCCTGAAGCAATACCTGGTAGCAGGAAAACACCACAAGCTGAGATTACCTGACCCCCACCCAAGAGCAGACCATCCAAAGGAAATGCCAGATAGGATCACCTGCCAGCACACCTCACCAGGACACCCCTAGACAAATGTCAGCCAATCGGGGGTCCTGAACCTCAGAGACCCCTCACCCCCACCTTTATTACTATAAAAACCCAATTCTAATTGAGCTCGGGGCTCTCTGGTTATCCCAATACATTGGACATGCAGAGAGACCGAGTTTGAAAACTTGATTAAAATAAAGACTCTTTGCTTTTACATATGGGACTTGGTCTCCTTTGCTGGCTTTTGTGGGGACCCCATGGATTTGGGCATAACAGCAGCAACCAGACAGACTCGCATGGCATCGGACCCCTTGCTAGCTGTGCCTGGAGTCTTGTTGGGCATCCATCTCTACATGGACCTGCCGTTCTCTTTGTCCCTGGCTGGTTGTGGATAGTGGTAGTGTTCATCTTGTTGCCCCTCCAGTGAAGTGGGTGTCTTGGGGAGGGTCAGCTCCCAGGGACAGTTTTGGGTTCTGAGTGGGTGAACTGGCCTCATGCTCATGTCCAAGAAATATAGATGACATTCCTGATACCGTGTCGTTTTCTCTACCCTTGAGTTGGCTTCTCATTACTCTTTAGTGAGGCAGAGACAATCACTCCCATTTTGCAAATGGAGAAACTCAGGCTTCTCCCAGCAAGGAGCCTAGGGATGGGCTTGGTTGGGTTGACACGGAGCCAGGGCTCTGTCCAGTTCTGGCCTCTCTCCTGAAGTCAGAGGCTGCAGCTGCGTGGGTGGGCAGGAAGGAGCAGGCCCACAGGCTTGGCTAATGGCCCTTGGTAGGCCTGGCATGAATGGGAACAGGAAGTGCTAAGTTCAAGTTCTGATCTGGTGGAAAGGCAGAGTTCCTCTGTCCCCCCCCCCCTTCATCTCTCAGGCTGGGGAAGGGAGACTGGGAATTGGGGCTCAGAAAGAGGGCTTAGACCTACATTGCCAAGACTCAGCTTTCCCTTCTGCCCCACAGGCCCATGGCCCCTCCCCTCAGGTCTTGCTCTAAGTCACAACGGGTACGGCTATAATGCAGTGGTTCTCAACCTTCCTGGTGCCGTGACCCCTTAATACAGTTCCTCATGTTGTGCGGACCCCCAACCATAAACTTATTTTCGTTGCTACTTCATAACTGTAATTTTGCTATGGTTATGAATCATAATCTAAATATCTGATATACAAACCCTTGTGAAAGGGTTATTTGACACTCCCCCATTACCCACAGGTTGGGAACTGCTGCTATAATGTAAGGGGTGAGGCTTGTAAAAACCTTGAGGGGAGGGAACTACTTGGGAGGGTCAGTCCCCGCAAGATACCACCTAGTCATTGGGGGTCGCAGAGACTGGGGGTGCAGACTGAAGTTCCGAGTCATATCAGAGCCCGACTCCTTCCCTTTCTGTACCTTCTCCATCAGATCTGAGTGAGGAACCTTCTCAGCCAGGCCTGAGTGGGTGGGTAGGTGGTGCTGGCTTAGCCAAGAAGTGCCTGCCTCTGATTTGTGGCCGGTTTCCATGGCAACCGATTGATTGCCCCAGCTGCAGACTCAAGGAGCACGAGCTGTCTCCCAAGCTGGGCTGCCTGGGAGACCACCAACAGCAGTGGCACCTATGCCTCCCCAATGGAGTCACCTTAGTTCAGCTCAAGAGCCATCTTTGGCACCTTCTATACACACATGTGATGATGTAGCAGGAGGAAGGCCCTGGCGTGTGTGAAGTACCTACTGTGTGTAGCTGGAGTCCCAGGGCCTTGAACTGAACCTGGTGCAGGCATATCCCAAGCCTAGAAGCCTCACCGGTAGAGGCTTCTCTGGGTAGGCACTATGAGGTCTTCAAACAGTAGGAACAACTTACACCTCTGGCCCACCAGGACACCAGGGCAGTAGCATGGAACCCTAAGGGTTGGAGAGAGAGTCCCTGCTGAGGGAGGCTGGCCTGGAGAGACAGATGAAACAGGGTACATTTTGATTGAGAGAATGGTGGGGTGGGAGGGAAGGGGATCAGGCAGGGCACCAGGGTAGGCAAAGGCAGGGCGGGTGACCACCTGGACTCTGGGCAGGGTCTGCTCTCGAGCTGTGATGAGGTCACTAGTAAGCATGGCAGACCAGTGTCTTTCTGATTTGCCCGCTCTGGCCACACCTGCTTTCTTAATTATCCTGTCCTCTGCCCTGCTTCCTCCAGGTCTGGAATGTGGTTTCCTTTGCCTAGGCCTGCAGAATCTCTAGCCTCCCTAACCACAGGTGAGGGCTGGTATGGTTCTTTGCTTTTTTAATGCTCTTGCATCCCTTGTCTCCCCAACCCCTAAGACCCGCTCTGTTCTGGGACAGACCCCTCTCTCCTCTGTCTCCTTTCTTGACCTTGGGAGCAGTTTTACAGTGAGCCTGGTCCTGGTCCCAACCTGTTTCCTGAGCTATGGTTCCTGCCCCAGCCCTGCCATCTGTCCTGGCCCCGCCTCCTCATCCTCTTCATTCTAAACCTCTGCCTGGTCTCTGGTCCCCAGATGGGCGCTTTAGGCCTGGCCTCATTGGCATTCTACCCACAGCGGCCTTAGTCACAGGCTAGCTGCAGGAGCTATTCTGGTGAAGGAGCAAGGCCGAGAGGTTAGGCTGAGGGCTGGGAGGGGGCTGTGGGTGTGCTCTGGGGTGGCTGCCTGAGCCTCAGTCTGGGATCGGAGAAGGATAGGTTAGTCCAGATCCGGCCAGACAGCACATCACACTTCTGCTGAGCACTGCTGACCTGGAGCTTCAAACCTCTCCTCATTAAACCCAGCAGCCATGGAGGCCCTCCTGGTCTTCTTTGGGGAGGTGAGGCCCATCCCTAGTGGGAGAGTTGGCAGGACCCACCCAGCCTGACATCCTGACATGGGGGCACAGCTCCCTATATTCTCGTACTCTCTGATATTCCTGGATTCCTGAAGTACCGTGAAGCTTCCAAGGATGACTAGAGCCCCCACAGGTAGAAACGGGGGTGAATGAGGACGATAAGCATAGAGCTTGAACCTTCAGAGCAGGAACCAGGAGATTTGGAAGGTTGTTGAGCTAAAAAGGGGAGTGGGGATACTAGCTGTATTAATTACTTATTCTTTTTCATTTAGTTTTTCCTTTTTGAGACAGGGGGAAGGCCATCTATCTTGAGAGTATGGGATGGAAAAGGAAGTGCCTGGAGACAAGGATCAGTTGGTAGAGTGCTTGCCTTGCTTCTGTAGCCCAGGCTGGCCTCAAAGTCACAATTTTTCTTCAGCTCCGGAATGTGGCATTACAAGTGTGTGCCACCCCCATCTGGCTTTCATTTATTACATATTAAGCTAAGTCTGGTCCACACTTTTGCTGAGACTGAAGGTTCATAAAAACCAATTCAAGTCCTGGTGCTCCTTGGGCTAACAGGAGCACGAGTAGATACACATGAATATTTATAAGGGCAACAGGAGATGCTTATGCATATTCATAAAGACAGCATGATCTCACAGGGCAGCCCAGAGGTTGGGGCAGATCTATAGAGGTGTCCTGGACTTGGGGCTTGCTATGAGACTTGGGGGAGGGGCAAGCCGATGATGTGGGGCCATACTGGACTGTAGATAAGGAAGAGAATTCAAGGACAAAGATCCATCCACTGGCGCAGGAAGAGCAGACTGTAGTGGTTAGATCAGAGAAAGATAGTATTTTGATATTTAGGTACTGACTGAGGTTGTGGCCTCCATGGGAAAGGGAGTGAGGAGCAAGAGGCCTGCAGGCCACCTAACTTGAGAGTATGGGATGAAAAAGAAAGCGGCTAGACACATGGCTCAGCTGGTAGAGTGCTTGCCTAGCATGCGTGAAGCTATGGGTTCAGTCCTCAGCACCACGTAAATAAGAGCTAATGCCAATAGTTCCAACTCTAGGCAGGTGGAGGCAGGAGGCCAAGGAGTTCAAAGTCATCTTTGGCTACCCAGTGAGTTCGAGGCCAGCCTGGGTTACATGGGACTCTGCCTGTCCCACCAAAGCAATCACAGCAAAATAATGCCAGCCAGCCGCCACTACCACCAAAACAAGAGGCACACGAGAAGGAAGAGCAGTGAGCAGAGACGAGGGCAGCCAGCCAGGCCTTTCACAACCACACCGGGAAATGCATGCTGGATGCTGGAGATGAAGCTAGGCTTGGCCATAGACGGGGTATGTCATGGTGGAGGCTCAGCACAGTATGACGGAGTAGGGAGCAGGGATTGAGAGAGCAAGTGGGAGACAAATGCTTTGTCTCCCAAAGATATTCACCCCTATGCAGTGGTCGGGAGTGAGGGCCGCCCAAGAGTGGGTGCTTGGCACCTGTTAAGAAACCACAGGTGTTTTCAAGGGAGGTGTTGAAAGGGCACAGGGCTCAGTCTTGGGCTCTTTCCCAGACTTTGTGCTTAACCCTCGTTGACTAGCATTCCCATTTGTTCAAATGAGAAACTGAGGCTGGAAATGAGCCACTTGAGCCATTAGTGAGGGATGGCAGCCAGATTTTAGAAAGGACTGGACAATTCTTACTTTGGATTTTGGAGTTATACCTTGTGGGCTAAACTACCCAGCTTGGCTATTGTCATGGAAACACCACCACCAAATGGGCTGTATTTAAACTCAGCCATGGAGTGGGGATGGCGGCGGGGGGGGGGGGGGAAGCNATTTTGGAGTTATACCTTGTGGGCTAAACTACCCAGCTTGGCTATTGTCATGGAAACACCACCACCAAATGGGCTGTATTTAAACTCAGCCATGGGGGGGGGGGGGGGGGGGGGGGGGGGGGGGAAGCTCAGTGGGCAGTGGCAGCCTAGCACCTCAGAGGCCCTAGGCTCCACCCTCTGCATTGCAAAACAATTACTCTGGTGCTAGCTCAAACACAGAAAGCCCAAATCTAATAAAATTTCACAAGGCAGGAAATGTTTATTTTCTTTCTCTTTACAGACTTCCAAGCCAAATATACAGAGCGTACCTGTAATCCCAACACACAGAGGCTGAGGCAGGAGAATTAACTGAGAAAAGGGGCCAGCTTGGGCTACATAGTGAGATCCAGTCTAAAAAGAAAAAGGGAAAGAAAAGAAAAAACAAAGCAAAGCTTGGCTTTGGGTTGTGGCGTCCCCTCCAGATAAATGCAATAAAATGAAAGAAACTGCTTGGGAGGCGGAGGCAATAGGAGATGGCTTTGAACTTGAGGCCAGGCTGGGCTATGGAGTGAGCTTGGGGCTAGCCTGAGCTATAGTGTGATGGCCTGTCTCAAAGCAAACAAATGAGCAAATTGTCTTAAAAGAGAGAAAAAAAAAAGCATGATTTGTTTTTGTTTATTCAAGAAAAGGTTTCTCCGTGTAGCCCTGATAGCCCTGGAACTGACTCTGTAGACCAGGCTGGCCTACAACTCACAGAGATCCACCTGCCTCTGCCTCGCGAGTGCTGGGATTGAAGGTGTGCACCACCACTGCCCAGCTATAATTAATTGGTGGTTATCCCAAGGCAATTGGCAATAGGACCAGGGCTCCTTGGGTGGTGGTCCGCAAGTGTCTTTGGCTTCCAGAGTAGACTTGTCTGAAGTGCTGTCCAAGGTTGAGTCCCCTTCCTTAGTCTTGTCTGTACTGGGTACCTCCTTCTCTCGCCTTGGGATGCATGCACAGTGAACCCGCTCGCAGGATACCCAGCTCAGTTAGAAGGCAGCGAGAGGAAAATCAACCCCGAGTCCCCCATCTAGAAGAGGGTTTTTCCCCAACCGCTCCCCAGTGGGGAGACCTGAGAGCTTCAAGACTCCTCCATCTGCGGGGTCATTGTGAGGTCTCACCAGGGGTGTGCCTGGGAAACTGCCTGCTTCCCAAGTGCCTCAGTCCCCCGCCTTTTGATTTGTCTTCCTTAATGATTAAAGAATGGCATCCTACCCTCTCTGTAGCTTCTGGGTGGTGTTTCAAATGCTTTTAAACACGGGACTCCTTCGGTGGCAGTGGTGGCAGCGTGGCAGGGAACCCTGCAGGAGCCTGCCTGGAAGGTTGGCCATTATCAGTTCAAATAGAGGAAAAGGCCATCACTCTGGGAACAGAACTGGACAGAGCAGCAAGCCCCACTTAGCGGCTGTGGTAGCTGTGATCTATTTAACTCCTTCTGCTGACCTGGACATTGTTTTATTATTTTATTTTATGTGTATGGGCAATTTTCCTATATGTTTATCTTCCTGGTGCCCACAGAAACCAAAGAGGGTATTAGATCCCATTCCTTGGAACTGGAATTGCAAACATGGTTGTGAGATGTCACATGGGTGCTGGGAATCGAACCTGTGTCCTCTGGAAGAGCATTCAGTGATGTTAACCACTGACCCATCTATCTCTCCAGACCCTTAGGCATAGAATGTACAAGAGAACAGGGACCTAAAGAGTCAAGGCTCATGGGACTCAGCTAATTCAACTGGCTTGTCTAAAACTGGGACCATTCTTGTTTGTTCTGAGATGGGTTTCCTCTAGCCCAGACTGGTCTGGAACTTCTGTGCTAAGTGTGACCTTCATTTCCTGTCTCCTGGGATTACAGGCATGCAGCACCATACTGGCTTATGAGGCCAGTTGTCTCCTTGTTTGTTTGTTTGTTTTGAGACAGTCTCACTACATAGCTCTGGCTGGCCTGGAACTCACTATGTTGACCAGAGCCCCCAGAGATCTGCCTGCCTCTGCCTTCTGAATGCGGGGCAATTGGGAACTGTTCTTAAAGCCTGTGCCCCTGCTTCCAGCTGGTAGTGGGCAGTGGGACCTCCAGGAGCCTTTCTGGAAGGAACCTTCCAGTGGGGAGGGAGAGGACAAGGGTGGGGGTGGGTGTAGAACGGAGAGACCCCAGTTCCTGACTTTGTCTTCTGTCATGATCAGATAGTTTGGAGTGAGTCAGAGGCACCCCTTCCCCTTTCAGCCATAATGAAGTAGGAAGTGCCATCCTTCAAACCCACTTCCTTTCTTTTCGTCATATTTGGACCAAGTCCTCCACTAAGCTTGACCTTGAAAGGGGGAATAAACACAGAAGCGGGGTGAGTGGTTTTGGCTTCCTGTACTGTGCACATCTCAGCAAGCAGGAAGACTGTGGGGGTGGATTGTCTGCTCTGGATGGAGCAGGTGGGAAAGGGCAGGGGCTCTGCAGACAACGGGCAAAAAGCAGGAGCTGGTGATTCACGCGTGAGAGGAAACACATGCGCTTAGCCACGGCACAGAGATAATTCATTCCCACTCAGCCCTGAAAGCCATGGAAATTTTAATAAATGTAATTCCATTCAATGAACAAATATTTTAAAACATGCAGTTATTTAATCTACCACTGAAGAACACTCACTGTCTTCAACAGCTCGTCACAAGCCTGGGCGTCCCCTCAAAGCCTGCCATGTGGTACTTCCCAGCCGGGCCCCAACTCACAGGTGAAGAAACTGAGAAAGGATGAGTCACCTTACCATCAGCTGTCAGGTGGCAAGCAGGTGACATAGAATGGCTAAGTTGATAGATGTCAAAAGTGTGGTCTTAGACTCAGAACCCTCAGCATGGCCTAGGAACATGTTAGAAACCACCGTGGTAGGTTCTGCCCAAGACTGAGTGGAAACCTTGGGACCATACATCTGTTTGTTCAAGCTCTCACTGGGGTGCTGTGGTTGGGACGGCTCCCTCTGCCTTCTGGGAGACTGTGCAACAGGGGTTTAAACAATGCCCATTTGATTACTTTAGTTCCCTTTCTCCTGCAGGTTCCCTTTGACCTGCTGAGCCATCTCTGTAGCCTGGCACTGGGTTTAGAAACATATAAGACTGGAAACCACCTAAGTCTCCAGTCGTGAGAGGTATGGGATCGGGTAGTATGGTTGCTGTGTAGTAAAAAGGCAGCTTGTGAAGGCTGTACAGTATGGCACAGGGAGTTTCAGTTTTGCCCAAGGCTTTTCCCAGGGTTATCAAAAGGCATTCTGATCCTAGAACCATCTCAGTCCTGAGCAAATGCGGACACATGGCCACCCGAGGTGTAAGCGCTGGTGATGCTGCAGGCAGAATTGTTCCGTTCTGTCCTCTCTCTGGGCAGGTAGTATCATGGGACTTCGCTCCTCTTGAAGTTAGGTGACCATATGACCTTCCGTTGCCAGTGAAACATGATAGGGAATGATTGTCCTTCCAGACAGCGCTCCTGGTGGTCTGTGCCAGGATGGCGCCAAATCAGAGTGGGTCCCTGAATTCCTGTGACAGAGACCCTTATTCTACTCCCTACATGGTAGCATTAGACACACCCTTTATCACTAGTGTTGTATGATACTGTTCTTGTGAAGATGCGGACAAAGGCCTATTCATCCCAGATGGGAAACCAATGACAGACCAAAGTATGACTATCACCAAAGTCTAGTCCAGTTGGTGAGCCAATGAGTTTATTGCGGTTATTTACAGAAGTGTGGGTGAAGAGTTACTTATAGGGACAGAAATGACTCAAAGACAGCTGCCTCACCAAAGCCCATCCCAGCACGGGTGACAGCTCACAAAAGCTGGCAACCTGGAACACACTGCACAGTCTGCAGGCCGCTGGTTGTGCTTGAGTGTCCTTTCCAGGTAGCTCCGTTGGGCTAAGCCTCTTCCAGTCACTTACCTGGTCTTGGCCTCTTCTAGGCAGCTCAGCTTGGAGGGCAGTCCTTACTGCTGAGAGATGCTAAAGGAGGGGCCAAGAGAATCTGGTTGGTTTCAGGGACTTCCTGAAGCTTTTGAGCGTTTACTTCTGAATTTAAGGAATTTTCCTGGCAGGATAGACCCTTTGACCTCCCTTTGGAACAACCTGTGTCTTAAGGAGCTGCCCTCCGGGATGGAACATTGTATCCATAACATCGTATGGCAGGAAATTGCTACACAACAGCATTGTCATTGCAGGATGCCCTCGCTTTCCCTGCCTGGTTGATCCTGTGGGACGTGGGAACTCCACAGGACTAAAGCAGATGCACACCACTAAATTGTATCCTGGGTATCACTTTGGAGACCTAACTTGCTACACGTGTGGGCGTGCTGGACAGGTTGGAAAACGCTGGCAATATCTACTGTACTAAAGTCTCATGACTTTTATTTTCTTCTCTATTACATTGTCCAGTTTTCTCAATGAAGAATGTCATTAGTTTTTGGATGGTGGATATTTTATTAAAATGATAATTTCTTTGCAGCAGAGATGGGTCCTCTTGGGCCTTTATTTACTCAGGGGATAGCGTTTATGGCAGTGAGGGGTTACCACCCCTGTTGGGGGGAGTTGAACAATCCCTTCAGAAAGGTTGCCTGAGACCATCGGAAAGCACGGATATTTACATTACAATTCATAACAGTAACAAAATCACAGTTATGGAATAATAATTAAAATAACTTTATGGTTTGGGGGGGTCACCACAACATGAGGAATTGAATTAAAGGGTCACAGCATTAGGAAGGTTGAGAAACACTGCTTTAGGGAGAAGGGACGGATAGATTTTAGCCTCAGAGGATGGGCAGTCTGTGGAGGTTGTGGATCTGACCCTTAGCTTCGTCTCAGCCCGTACTTGGCTGGCACCGTTATATTAAGCAATCCGCTCCCAACAGTCATCTTTTGGATGGGAATGATCCTGTCTCCCTGTGGGCTGCTGGGAGGAAGCAATGTGTTCAGAAGATGGAGCAATCTTCTGTGTTTGACTTGCTCAAGGGGGCCTGGGTGTTGGTGCCTTAACAATGAGGAGCTTTTGTTTCCTCTGGAAGGAAGGAAGAAAGGAAGGGAGGAGGGGAAGAGGGAAGTGGGGAGGAAGGAAGGATGGATGGAAAGCAGGCTGTTGTTGCTGGCTAACACATCCTTGGATGGGGCTGTGGTTAAACAGGAGGTGGGATGGAGTGCCTTGGAGCCAGCCGCACAGCTTTCACCCTCCTTGAGGGAAGCCCCAGACCTCCATGCTGTTGCATTAGAAGCTGAGCTATGACCACATTATTGGGGCAAGAGAAAGGCTGGAGTCTTTGGGAAGAGCTAGGACTGGCACTCCATGGCACAGGATAACTGTCCCTGCATTGGAGAATGCAGGAGGAGGAACAGGACATGCTGGCAGAGGCCCTGGCAGAGTGGCTGGTATGTGCTTGGCATCTTGGGCTATGGCATCAGTGCTGACCCTGGTGGGCTGGGCTGTCTGTGCCTACTATGGAACACTGGGTCTTCTAGAAATGAAGGGGAGGCTGAGTGAGGAGGTGCATACTGGGAACCCTAAAATTTCAGAGACTGAGGAGGGGGAATCACCATGAGTTGAGGCCAGCCTGGGTTACAGAGTGAGACCCTGTCTCAGAAAGTTGTAATCTCAGTATTCAAGAAGTCGAGGCAGGAGGACTGCCCATGAATTCTAGGCCTGTCTAGAATTGTGAGACTCTGTTTCAAGCAACCAAAACCATAGAACAATTCTCCTAAGTAAGAAAATGAAAATCAAGGGACCCTCTAGGATCATTAGTGGCAAAGTTGTTAAGGCTATATCACAGAGAAGCCAGTGGGCTTGGGAAGGGCCAGGGACTTCTGAGACCCATAGAAATTATACTTCTTCCTTGGGGCTGTCCTGAGCCAGCAGGCCAGCTATGGGCTCTGGGTCCCAGGATTACAGCTGGAAATCCCCAGCTTCCAGTGGCAGGAGATGAGTTGACATGGCCCAGAGCCACACGGCCATTGAGAAGCCAGGATTTAAGCCCAGGTATGCAAATTCTTACAATATGCCATTGGGCCAGGGCAGGATGAGCAAGAAAGGGAAACAGGTTAGGATCAAGAGGGGACTAACAGGAAGGCAAAAGGGGGTACAGCAGAGGAAGGGGAGGGCTTCCAGTCTAGTCTAGGTATCAGTCCCAATGCGGGAACCTGCAGCCCCCTCCACTGACTTTGACCTGTTCATCCTGAGCCTAGCCCTGTACCAGGCTGTTTGGGAGTCTGGAGGCCCCCTGATATTCAGGCTGCTGCTGCCCAGTCACCAACTTCCTTATGTACCTGCCAATCCCCCATGTCTTCCTTAATCCATTTTGATGGAGCATCCCCAGAGAGGCTCTGGACACTACCCAACAGTCTAAGGCTGTGCACGCCTGGCTAGACAGGCCTCTGTTGCTTCCACATCCTGTTCTAAGAAAGGTCCCCACTGTCCACCAAACCTACTTCTCACATGTGTCCAGCTACTGTTTGGGGAATTTCCACATTTCCTAGGGTACTCCTGCAGGCTGGGATGACCCCCCCCAACCACTCCCTTCTTGCTCTTCCACCCCTGTGACATCTAGTCTGCACAGTTCATCTGGGTCCCAACGCCAGGCCTGCAGCTTGGCACTGAAAAGCCGCCCTCCCTTTTGCAGGTTCTGTGGAGTCTGGCTTCTCTACTGGAGAGCAGTTGGGAGCTTTTCTGGTAAAGGAAACATCCATCAGCCTCTGGGAGAAGCCAATGGGAAGAGAGAAGGAGGCGGGGCCTGGTCCATTGTGGATGAGTGCTTTCTGGTGAACGTGGGTACAGAGAGGGTCAGCCACTGGACTAAGATCACACAGCAGTTTGGAGAAAATCCAGGATTGGACCTGTCTCTCTATCTGAGGGGTCTTCCTTCAGCCATTCTGGGTGATTCAGCTGGTACCTGGGCTTTGTGGGCTGTTTTCTATTGCTGGGGCGGGGTGGGGGATGGACCTGGAAGTGCCCTGGTAGGAGGCGGCTTGCCTTTGGTTCTTTGATGCTCATTCTCTCGAACCCCTGGGGAACGTCTGAGTCATAGCTGAGCTGCAAACATATTTAGCTTCTTTCATCGTCCCTAATAAATCAACTTCTCCAGGTCTCTCATACCTGCCTCCAACTCCAGGCTGCCTGCCCCCAGCTCCTGTCGCCTGACATCTGGGCACTGCAGAGACTTCCAGCCCCCAGGCTCCTGGCAGTGGTCCCTTTGCTGTTTCCTCTCTCTCCCCAAGCATTCTGGGCCAGGCGAGGCCTCCTCGTGCTGGCCTGGCCTTCATTCAACAGCTGCGGTCCTGGAGCCCTTCAGAGCTTCCTGCAGCTAGCAGCTGCCTGGCATGGATGCAGGGATTAGCAACATCTGTCACAGTTCAGCCCTGACCCTGGCTATCCTGTGACCCAGTGCCCTCTCGGTCCCACGGGGGCTTGTGTTGGGGCCCAGGGAAGTTCCCCAAACACCTTATCTCATCCTGTCTCTTAGAGGTCAGGTTGGATGGAGGGCTCCAGGCCTTTACTGGCCTTTTATTTCATGGCACCTCTCCCAGGAAGTTTCCTGATTGCCTCCTTCCCTTCCTTAGAGGGTCTCCCCTCCTCCAGGGGCCCTTTGTCTCCCTGTGACAGCATGCAGGCAATGCAATAAACACCGTGTAAGATAACTCCAAGGAGCTGCACACCATTGTTTTCAGCTTTCTGTGTATGTATGTATGCATGTGTGCATGTGTGTTCTTGCACATATATGCATGTATGTGTGTCACAGCATATATAGAGGTCAGAGGACAACTTTCAGGAGTTGGTCCGTTCTTCTACAGTGTGGGTCCCCAGGATCTAACTCAGATCCTCAGGTTTGGTGGCAAGTGCTTTTACCCATTAAGGTATATTGCTGGCTACACTGGGCTAAGCATTTCATATATACTTAGTTAGTCTAGTTTTACAAGTGGGCAGTCTGAGGCTCTGAATGCTGAAGAAATTACTTAAGACATGGAGAAAGCCAGCCCTCCTGAGTGACTCTCATGGCTGCCCCTACAGCCTCTCACAGTAAGTGACAATCAGAGACCTGCTGTCACCCCACTCCCACTGCTCCAGCCTATAGCAGAAGCCGCACCAGGTCCATGCCTGAGACCCCTTGCCTAGACATCTCCATTAAAGGTTAGTGCTATTAAAAGCGTTCTCAGGAAGGAGAATCTAATCCAAAGAAGTGGCAGCCTGTTCTGAGGTGCACAGCCAGGAAGACATTGGGAGAGGCAGAGAGTCCCTGTGAAGGAGGAGACTCTTATAGGGCTACTTAAGGCCACAGCCCCTAGTCAATCAGGTGCCTCCATGCCCACACCAGCTTTTGTGCTGGTCAGGGGTCCAAACTCTGTCCCTCCAGCTGTGGAGGAAAAGTGCTCATCTATGTGTGGTGAGCGCTCCCTGCTGGTCATATTTAGTACTACACAGAAGCAGAAAAGGATGAAAGCCACCCTCCCCTAGGGAGATCTGGACCAGAGTTGGAGGGACCTCCTAATGAATGATGTGGTCCTGGGCCTTCTCCTGCCCCTCGAAATATCTGTCTTCTTGGTCTCAGAGTCTCAGGGGCCGCCAGGCCCTGGAACCTATTGATGCTGAGGCCTGGTGTTTTGTTGTTTTGTATTTAATCAAGTAACAGTTAGATCTGCATGGACCTCATAGTATGGCAGGATGAGGTGACTGTGGTACAGGCCTGGATGCCTAGCCTAGGCACCCTCCTCTTGGACTGTTCATCGGCCTGGCCCAGTTCTGCACTGTCCCCTGCACATGCCAGTCTGGGCCCATCTCACCTGTCTGATTTTTTTTTCTTTTAACAAAGTCTCACTATGTCATTCTGGCTGGACTGAAACTTGCTCTATAGACCATGCTGGCCTTGAACTCACAGAAATTTGCCTGCCTCTTCCTTCCAAGTGCTGAAACTAAAGGCATGTATCACTACTCTTAGCATGGTATTTTTTTTTTAAAAAAATTACTTTTATTATTTGTGTGTGTGTGTGTGTGTTTGTGTACACGCATGGACATGTATACACATGTGTATGTGTGTACTTACTGTGTGCCTGTAGAGGTCAGAAGAAGAAGTTTGGTCCCCTGAGTTACAGGCAATATGAGTTACCTGATGTGGGTGCTGGGAACCAGACTTGGGTCTTCTGGGAAGAGCAGCAAGTACTCTTAACTGCTGAGCCATCTCTCCAGACCCCAGACTTGAACTTAGTTTTGAGGACAAGGATGTGACTGTGGTCACAGGGCTCTTTGGACCCTAGCTCTGCTACAGAGATCTTGGTACACAGTAGCTACTCAGTACATGGACGAAAAGAAGGAAAGAATAGGCAAGTTGAGCTAGTTCAGCCACATGGATCCTCAAAGGAAGGCGCTAATGAGGGGATTTTAGGAAGGGGCTGTGTGAGGGAGGCAAGAGATGGCCTTGGGACTCAGGAGAGCTGGACCATGAGCTCAGGTGGCAGGGATTCTGGCTTGGCCTGCCTGTGCCTGGGACAGGGCCCGGCACAGCAGAGACATTATATAAACATCTGTGGGAAGACAGTCAGCAAAGGTTACACAATCCTGCTCACACTGGTCCCCGAGCCAGCCTGTGCTTTCATCCCTCCAGAGGCAGGGGGATCAGTACCTATCTTCCATGTCAGCTGTTCAATTTGTAGATAGTGCTGCCTTCTGGAAAATTCTATCTTTCCCTGGCCATAGCAGAATTAACTCAGTCTAGCCCCTAACCCTGCCCTGAAGAAGCCCAGAGAAAGCCCAAATCCTGGAGGAACTTCTGCCCAGCCTGGCACCTCCCGCAGCGTCCTGAAGATAAGGTTCTAGGGACCCTTGAGTGCTCACTCTTCCTGGATGAGCAGGGAGGACCAAGGAGGAATCAGCGATGGCAGACACAACCGCAGAAGGATAGCTTTCTATCCATGAGTTGGATTATGAGCTTTATTCTTGCTTCTAAGTGTCAGGACAGGAAATAAACTGATGACCCCGTGCCCACCACCTTGGTGCTGGGGAAGAAGCTGAGGATGGAAGGCAGGGGGACAACGAAGGTCCCACAGCCTTTGTGCACAACACATGCCAGAGGCAAAGGGGTACTTTAGGGTCCTTTGACTCCCAAATGGGGGCAGCTGAGGTGGGCTCAGCTCAAGCCCCCAGTTGTCCAGCAAGGGTGCTGCCTGCTGGTGCTCCAGCTCCCAGGCGTGTGTCCATCCAGAGACAGGAGTCTCACCCCTCCCGCCACACACACCCTGTGGGAAGTGTGTACTTGTGGGCTGTTTCGGGGGATGAGGCAACCTGGCCACCTGTTGTTCCTGCTCAGGGCCCAGGCTGGCCCAGAGCACAGGGAGCCCCATTTTTTTTTGCAACTTTGCTGAGGAGTTTTCCCTGGATGGGGTGCTCCTCAAATAAGTGCTCCGGGTAAGAAGCCTCTTCCAGGTGAGGCCTCCCTGGGGACACAGGGGCCTGCTGTGCATGGAACAAGGACCCATTCTGTAACCCCTCACTACCCTAGCTCTCCTGGCCAGACATCTAGTAGTGGTGCCACAGGCAAGAGTCTGTTCAAGCATGAGTCCCCTGCTATCAGTTGGCTCACCGTGGCCTGCAGGTAGCCCTTCTAGTGGGTATAGCCTACAGCATTTTCTCCTCTCCCATTTCTCTCAGCTGTAGCTCAGATCTGCCAGCCACAGATACTGCTATTGCCTCGAGGGTCTCCCCTGCGCCTCTTCTCATGTCAAAGGCCTTGAGAATGGTGACAGTGGTGTCCTCAGAACCTTCCAGCACAGTCTGTCTGGTTCAGTCACCTGGTGTCCCAGCTCCCCCGGAAGTCAAGCTGACCAAAGGTCAAGATGTTTCCTGTCCAAACCCTGAATTTCTATAAGACCCAGAGAAGGCTGTGATTCAGCTGAAGGGTGTGTCCGAAGCTTCAGGCTCGGATTTGGGTGTACGCTGTTACCTGGTGTTGGCAGGGAGAGCCTGGCCCAACTGAGGGGTGGGATGCCTCTGAACTGGAAGCTTCCAGGGAATCCATGGTCCTCTGACGGAGAGGGAGAGGGCCAGACACACTGGTAGTGTGCTCTGGGCTGGCTCATCTCCCCATCTTTACCCTTGGCTGCAGCGGTCCATAGTGGAGCTTCAGAGGTTCTTCCTGGCTAGCAGCCCTGGTATCAGGGGCTTCCCTGTGAGCTCTGTGCCATTCAAGGTTCTGCATACCCCATAGTCAGTTGTGGTGATGGGGAGGGGTAGATTTGTGAGCAGGAACAGGTGCAGTGGGTGAGAGGGGTGTCTCCAGATACCACAGGTCCTACCTGGGTGCCAGAGCCACCTCCTGGAAGCTCACTGCTTGCTGGCAATCTTCTTTTTCCGAGCAGACAACAGATCATAGAAGGGGACACGGGTGATGCTGGCCCTAGGGGTATGGGAGGAAATGAGACTTCAGGGTTGGCTGGAGCGTAAGACTTCTGGACTTGTGTTTGGGGTGTGACTCCCAGGGAGGTGATGGCTCACCCCGCTGCACAGGAAAGGCCAGGGACTGATGTAAAGAAATCCTACTCTGATAGCCTTGTCACTAAGGCAGGCCCAGCAAGAGCAAGACCTCGGGTTAGGAGGTGAGAGGCCAGCAGAGACTCCCCACAAGACTCCTTTTCCAGCCCCTTTAGAGAACCAGGAGAAGCAAGAGAGCTAGTGTTTGAAGTCAGCTGGGTTTCTCACTGTGTGGCTCTGGGCAAGGCTCTGCCATCTCTGGGCCTCTAATGCTTCCAGCTCCTAGGACATGGTCCTTGTTCAGTGGCCACACATGCCTTCTAGTTTACAGGTCTACCACTTGCCCAAGTCTCCCCTCTGACTGAGCTCCTTGCAAGGACCAAGTGCCAGGGCCTCCCACTGCACCCTTGAAGTTGGCGTCTTCCTTCTGTGTTCCCTAGGCTTGACATGGAGACTGGGGCAAGAACTTGCCCACCAAAGGCCACCAATAGGAGGGAGATCTGGAGTTTGCTTCTTTACAGACAAGGAAAGAAGACCCCGAAGAGGCAGGAAGGTGACAGGAAGTGTTCAGTGTCCCAGCTGCCCTCACCTGATGGCCTCGATCCACTGGTCACGCTCTTCGGCATTGGCAGCTGATATGCGGTAGGATTCATGCTTCCCCTCCACCACCTTGCCGTCCCCATCAGTCTTGCACGCCTTTATCTTCTGGCCCCGGCAGCTGGGGTTGTATAACTCCAGGCAGAACTGTGGGAGGTGCCAGGTGAGGGCAAGGTTGGGAGACAGGCTAGGCCACCCCTGGGGGGTGGGGGACCACAGAGGCAAGAGCAGCACTCCCACAGAATGCCCTTCCCCAACTTCTCAGGGGGAGAGGACACCAGGCACCTACTATGTACCAGGCTCCCTGGAATTCCATGTAACAGATGGGGGAAACCAAGGCTCAGAAAAGAGCTGTGAGTTAGAAGTCCCCCAGTTAGTGCCAGAGTCCAGCCCCACAAGACAACTGAGGCTTGCTGCTAAAATGACACTGTCCATCCTGCATCCAAAGCTCAGGAGCGACCCTACAGAATAGCTTGGCCTCATGAAGGGTCCCATGGGGGGCACCTTCCCGTAGTACTGGAAATCCTCAGACTCTCACCGGCTTCTTGGGGTCATCCACCTTCTGCACAGAGAGGTTTTCCAGAGGAATGATCCCCCGAGGCTCCTTGTCCTGAGGAAGTGAAGTCAAAGACAGGAAATGTGAGCTTGGGGCCTCCCCAGACCATCTCTCCAGACTATCCAGCCACAGATGGACACAGTGCTAAAGCAACCGGTGCTCTTAACTGCTGAGTCATCTCTCCAGCTCATTTATTTATTTGTTTGTTCTAGCTATCTATTTTCTAAAAAAGAGTCTTGTGTAGCTCAGGTTGGCCTTGAACATAATAGCACCCTCCTGTCTCTGCCTTCTCAGTGCTGCAATTATGGGTATGAGTCCCCATGCCTAACCTTTAGGTGGTATATCCATCTTTGAACAATGATTTTTTTTTTCCAGTGCTGGGAATTGACCAGGGCCTCACTTGTGTTAGGCCCATGCTCTAACCCTGACCTACAGCCCCAGCCCAGGAAACCCAACTTTAAGTGAGTGCTCCCTCTTGCCCAGCCGTTCCTCCTCTTTGTCCCTCAGTTCTCATCTGTGAAATGGGAGGAGAGAGGAGCTGAGCACTCCGAAATGGCCTGGCACTCTCGGGCCTGTGGTGGCTGGTTGTGTTCTAGCTCCACCTTCCCCACACTCACAGTGGTGAAGTCAAAGTAGTAGAGGCAGTTGTCTGTGAGGATGAACCAGCGTCGCTTCCATGTCTTCACACGGCCCCCTGAAAGAAGCCGACAGCGCGGTAGGTCAATCTTCCTTCTCCTGGGCTACCATGCATACATCCCCCATTCCCCAAGCCTCCAGATCCACCCTTTCTATACTCCAAGTGTTCGTGGCTCCCATCACCCCATTTACTCGTATTTGGCTTCTCAGAGATTAGATAGAGGGGACCAGTGGCACTGTTCCTTGCTCTTCCAGGTCACTGTCACCTGACCCCCCACTGGAAGCCACCCAGACCCAGGCTTGCTTTATGTGTTTATGATTAGTGTTGACTGTCAGGGTGACCGGATCTAGAACCATCTGGAAATGAGCCTCGGAGCCTGTCTGTGAGGAAGTTTCTAGATTGAGTCAGCTGAGGTGGGAAGGCACACTTTCAATGTGGGCAGCACCATCCCAGGGGCTGCAGTCCCAGACTGAAAAGGGAGAAAGTGAGCTGGGCACCAGCCTTCATCCCTCAGAGCCGAACACACCATTCCCCACTGAAGCTGCTTTTGTTAGGTATGTTGTTGCAGCCCTGGAAACAGTAGCTGACACAGCATTCAGGCGTTGATTCACCAGGCATGGGAAAAAATAAGGAAGTGAATCCCTGTGGCCATCCAGGAGGAGGAGGGCCATCGGCGACCCCATTTTTATAGATGAGGAAACCAAGGCTAGGAAAAGCTAGGCCATGTGTCCATGGTCCTGTCCATTCAAACTCCAGCACCACCGCCCTGGAGCCCAAGCTCTCAGCCATGCTGCTCTATGGTTAGTACTCTCTGAGTCACGGTCTCCACCATCCAGCTGCAGAAACAGATGCTAAAGAGTGGCTTGTGAGGTCCGCCATGAGGCTCTGATGCCCTGCTGCTGACCGGCTTTGTGACTTGGAGATACTTTGGGGTGCTGGGAGCTAGTATCTGGGGCAGCATGGGAGGCCCTGAGGCCTGTAGGAGGAGAGGCTGGGGTATGGTGGCAGACAGAAGGCTTGGTGGGCATCTGGGATCTGGGTGAGTCTGCCATAGTCTAGGCACACAGTAAGTGATGGAGGCTGCCTGGCTGAGGCCCTTCCCCTAACATAAGGCATTTTTCCTCACCTGCCTTGGAAGACCACAGTCCCTGACTGGATGGTCCTGCTGGGGAGGCTCCTGGGAGTATTCCTGGAGGAGGTAGGGCTGGCTGCTTCCCTCAACCAATGGTGCATCCACCGCTGCACTTCCCATGGCCCTTTGTCCAAGCTACATCCCATCTCTCCTCCTCTTACTTCAGGGACATCCAACCCTTTGCTGCCCCAAATGTGACACTAGCTGGCTGTGAGGCCTTAAGAAGTTGCCCTAACCTTGCCGAGTCTTGGCTTCCTGAGAATGGCCACCCAAAGGTCAGGCTGTTGGAAGACCAGCATCTCATGTTCAGTAGTCCTGCTAGACTGTCTGCTAGACTCTTCTCTCCATCCCTCTGGGAGGAAACAGAGATGTCCATGGAGCCCCTATCTCCCACTGCTCCCTTACATCCAGCCTCCCCCTGACACCTGCACTCCCAAGACCGATGGATGGGCAGGAGGGTAGGAGTTTTTATGTGTGTATGAGCATATAAATGGATGGGTAGATGGATGAATGGATGATGACTAGGGGAAAGGATGGTTGGGTAGATAAAGGGTGTGTGGGATAGGTAGATGGGTAGGTGGGAGGATGGATGAGTGGATGGACGAATGAGTGGAGGGTGGGTGGATGGATGGATGGGTAGATAAAGGGTGTGTGGGATAGGTAGATGGGTAGGTGGGAGGATGGATGAGTGGATGGACGAATGAGTGGAGGGTGGGTGGATGGATGGATACATAAGTGTATAGGTGGATAGACAATGAGACAGGTAGGTAGACAGATGAGAGGCTGGCTAGGTGGATGGATGAGTAGGCAGATGAATGATGAGCAGGGCAATGGGCTGGGAGCTGGATGACTGGGAGGGTGGTGAGAGGAGGGGGAGAATGGGCAAGCAGACTACTGGGCCGAGGGTCAGATAACCCAGCACTGTACAGGTTCCCGCCAGAGGTATATGTGTGTGCGTCAGCCACATGTGTGCAAGTGAACTTATCAGTGTGTGCACAGAGGTCCTACCCAGCTTGAGTAGCCAGCCTTCACGATCAGGATTGAAGAAGGTATGGGTGAGGTCACTGCCATCATCCTCAGGGATGGAGAAGGGCTCACTCTTGATGCTGTCAAAGAGATTCTGTCCAGGAAGATGGGAAAGATGGGTTCAGTCCACTGAGTTTGGGGCCTGGTCCGCCTGGCCTGGGTGGCCTTGGGCAGGTCGTCCTTCTCCTGGTAAACCCCCTCCGGGGCCATTCTTGTGAAAGCCTTCCCTGTCCCTCAGGTGACTTGTGCTCTCCTTGGCACTGGCTACACCCACACCTTTGTGTCCCCTCCCCTGTGTTGCTTCAGGACAGAGTGAGCAGGATGGATGACTTAGGTTCACACATATCCACCCTCCCCAGGGAACAATAGCTGGAGTAGGGACTACTTCAGGCAGTACTCGTGATGGGAGATACCCCTCTTCTATTCTACTTAGGTAGACAGTAGAACCTTCTAGATAACACGCACTGGGTGAAGATAGGTGAGGCCCTGGGGAGGAGGGAATTGACAGCTTCAGGCCCAGAGGCTCAGCAGGAGAGGTCCGTAGTGGGGTGCTGACCATAGTTTCTATCCAGGATGGTCTCTGATTACAGGGATTGGGATGGAGAGGGCCCCCCAAGAGCTGACTTCAGTCCTTCATAGATGACCATCAAAAGCTGCTTAAATATACAAGGAATGACCCTGGAGGGTGATGCACTCTCTGTCAAGGAAGGTATGCAAGCCAGAGATAAGATGGCTCCTACCCTAGGGCAAGGTGTGGGTGCAGACCCCTCAGAATGTTTTGAACCTTCTTGGGGCTTAGTCTCCTCCAGTGATGGGACTGGACTTCTAACATTCTAACATGCTCCTGCTTGTTAAAGCCAGAAGGCAGTGTGCAGCCATTACCTCTCAATGCATCTGGCTTTGCAGTGACATCTCCCAGTACTGCAATGGATGATTTCACACCTTGATGTATATATGGGTGGGTGGATATGTAGATGGATGGGTTGGTAGATGAATGAACGCCTGACTCCCACTATTTACTGCCATCCTGTCCTTTGTCCAGGGGTCCCCACGGGGAACAGACCTAATGCTAGTTTTCCTGAGTCTATGGAGGTGGGGCTGGAGCACCCACCAGCTAAATCTTTAATGTCCCTTCTTGATCTCACTGTGGTGTGGGGGTGAGAGAAAAGTGGGGACCAGCTTCTTTTGAGCTGGGGTGGAGGTGGGAGCATGTGGTTGCGGGGGTAGCAGGCTTTGCCTTAGGAATTCCCAGGTGGCTGACTGGTGCAATGAGTATCTAAGACAGGAAGGCCTAAGCAGTAGCTGAGCTGCCAGCTCAGACAAGTATTAGGGAGGCCCGAGGAGGCATTGGGGTGGCAGACAGGGCCTCAGCCTCTGCAAACCCACAGAGGTACCTGGAAGTTTCTGTGGTCACAGTATCATGGTGTGTATGAAACAGCAGCACACCCACATTTCCTGTGTCTTGAAAACACCCTGAAGTCTCTGTCACCAAACAAACCACTGCATAGAGACCTCTCAGGGCCCTGAGTGTACAGCATGGCCCGTCTCTCTGGGGCTCTGGGGCGTCCCAGGATCCCCTCTCCTCTCTTTTCTGTCTAGGTTGTTCAGTGAATTGGGTACCCTCTTTCATCCCCAGGTTGCAGGAGGTTCCCCTTTGGCTGTTTAGAGCCTTTCAGTCTGTGTGCTATAGAAACTAGTTTAGATAAAGACACATGACCCCAACCAGTCAATAGGGCTTACTTCCAGGGGTTTAGTTTTGCGGGGAGAAGCTAGTAGCCTGGACCTACTTGGGTATCTTTGCAGTAGCCAGGGTCTAAGAGATAACCAGCATGCAGGACAGACTCGCTGTGACATACAGCCCCCTCAGGCCACCAAGCTTCCAGTTCTAGCCACACCCAAAGCCGACAGTCTAAAGGCAAAGGGATCCCTGTTTCCCTGTTCTTTTTAGTGATATTAGTTGTGATCCTTCCATCCAGTGTGGCAGGATAGAAAGGCATGAAGAAAGAGCCACCAAAATTTACGTATGATGGACCAGCAAGATGGGTTAGTGGGTGGAGGTGCTGCTAAGCCTAATGACCCCAGTTCAAGTCTTTGGAGGGAGAGAACCAACTCCCTCAAGTTGTCCTATGACCTTCACATGTGTACTGTGGCAATACATAAGGGACAGAACACATAGAAGAACCTCCATCTCCAAATGCTGGAGAAGGTGTGAGAAGCCCCAAAGGGACTCCAATGGATGAGGACCGGTGGCCGGCAGCTCATGACTCTCAGTCCTGTCTCAGCTCTCCAGCCCTCCTCCATTCTCAGAAATGCTTTTTTCTTTCTTAATAAACTCTATTTCTCCCATTATCCTTGTGTCCCTGGCCCAGTTCTTTGCTCCAGCTCCCAGGAGCCTGGAAACCTCAGTGGATATGCCTTCTGGACTCAGGTCCTCCTCTGTGACAGGGGAGGAAGCATGCTCAGGTCCTCTGTCCTCAAGACGCTACCTGCTAATTTCTGCAGGAGTCAGAGCTCCAGAGTCAGACAGCAGCTGGGACACTCTTATTACAAACACGAAGCCTCAGGTCAACTACATCCAGTGGCGCCCTTGACCTTAGCTGGACCCTGGGAATAGGGGACATAATAGCAGCATGCCTAGGACATGGCCTGCTCTGACAGGGAGGCCCAGAATGGCCCAGGGAGGAGCTGGGGTTCATGGACCTAGAACCTTTTAAATACTGTGCCCCAGCCTGCCACAATGCATCTCTCTTAGTCTATCCTACAAGGACACCCTCTGGGGCTGTGTGACCTTGAGGTGATCTCTCTTGGGACATATATCTGATATCTATATAAATTTACTTCTGCCTCTTGGTGCACTTTAATGCATTTTGGGGCTTCCTAGGTAGTTGAGCAACGGTGGTCCATGGAGAACTCACTTCTGCAATGGATAGTGTGACCCTGGGTTTTGGCTTCTAAAATATTAAAATGAAGCCAAGGAGAAGATGAGAGGATCCTGGGTCCATGTGGCTGCCTGTGAAAACCTGGGATTGTTCTTCGAGCAGGCCTGGGCACCCTGTGACAGAGCTGGGGGAGATTCCTGTCCACCAGCCAGTCCCCATGCTGTCCTCCCTGCTCGAGGGCTGAAAGACAGGCAGCCAGCTGGCTGAGGCTCTGCTCGGCTCTGCTCTGTGTTGCTGACCAGGGCACGGGACCCCTCTCAGGCCTCCTGGGCAGGGCGGAAGCTACATAGAGATAACTGAGTAGGTCATGCAAGAAAGTTCCAGCTTGAGGACATGAGGAGGGGATGATGCGGAGGAAGGCTCTCTGGGTGGAAGGTAGAAATGTTGGTCAGCGGGAGGCCTTGCACATTCAGGGCACCTGTCAGACACATGCTGCATGCTGCTTCTGCCCCGAGTGTGATGAAATGCCTGCATTTCTAGCCTGCTCTCAGGGCTAGTTTTGTTTGTTTGTTTGGGTTTTGCTCTTTGTTTTTTGGCTTCTTTTTTACTTGTTTGCTTTGAGATGGCATCTTCTGTAGCCCAGGCTAGCCTCAAACTTGCTATGTAACCAAGGATGCCTTTGAACTCCTGATCCTCCTGCCTCCTCCGTGCTGGGATTATAGGTGTGTGCTACAAAGCCTGTTTGTATACTAGGGATTGAACCCAGGGCCTTGTGCATGCTTGGCAAGGTTTCTACCAACTGAACCACAATGCCAGCACATTCTTAATTATTCTTTCTGATGACATGAGCTGCCTTTAAGTCTGGGTTTGAACAGGGCAGGCCCTACCCTTAACACTAAAAAAAAGACTGCTTACCGCAGCTGTGATTCAGGTTGATCACCCCCACTCTCGGAGGGCACGGTGGACTGAACCCCAGGGAAACACCCAAGGCTACCCAGCAGGCAGTAGGGGAAATGGGGCTGGCCAGAGCTCTGGTGGCGCTATAGCATTCCTTATACACAGAGTGGCTCATGCAGGACCCGAGTTCTGTGGGCTGAGGGGATGGCCAGGCTCTGATCTGGGGCTGTGTCCTTGCTCACCTCTCTGATGACTTTGATTCCGAGGAGACTTCGGTGCTCTGAGTACTAGGGTGCCTCTCATCGCTGAACTACCGGTATGACTGTTTCTCACATCTGGTGTTGCTAACTGTTGGCTTCCATGTGTTCCTGAGGCTGGCCTTCAGCACTCGGACAGCTTGCTCACATCTGCCTCTCAGGGGATCACACTGGATGCTGACCCTCCCCGGCTAAACCCTACTTTCTCCTTCCAGAATGCCCTTGCCCTGCTTCTCCAGGAAGACTCTTGTACTGGCTGGTTTTGTGTGTCAACTTGACACAAGTTAGAGTCACCAGAGAGGAAGGAGCCTCAGTTGAGGAAATGCCTCTATGAGATCCAGCTATAAGGCATTTTCTTAATTGTTGATTAATGGGGGAGGGCCCAGCCCATGGTGGGTGTTGCCCATCCCTGGTCTGGTGGTCCTGGGTTCATAGAAAGCAGGCTGAGCAAGTCATGTGAAGCAAGCCAGTAAGCAGCACCCCACCATTGCCCCTGCATCAGCTCCTGCCTCCAGGTTCCTGTTCTGCTTGACTTCCTGTCCTTGCTTCCTTTAGTGATGAACAGCAATGCAGAAGTATAAGCCAAATAAACCCTTTCCTCCCTAACTTGCTTTCTGGTCATGGTGTTCAGTTGCAGCAATAGAAACCCTAAGACAAATCTTATCCGGGTGTCTAAGCCCAGTGCAGAAGTCACCTGCTCTGGCCAAGTTTCTGGGGTGACACCTTTGCCTATCCCCCAAGATCTCTCTCTAGCAAAGCTCCCACAGTTAGCATGGATGACATCAGTGAGCTTCAGGAGTTGACAGTTGATGTAATTTAGGTATAGATTCCCTTCCCACCAGACCTCCAATTTGGTCTAGGCAGGACCAGCATGGAGTGATCCTGGGTCCCTATGCCCAGAGCAGAGTTTGGTGCAGTGTAGTGAGGATGGGGTGTTGGGATAATGGAACACGAGGCTTGGGCCTAGCCTTGCGATCGAGCTAGTGAGGACTTGTGAGAGACTGACTGTCTTCCTCCGAGGACCCCAGTCAGGCATTTTCTCCTCCTGACTTGCAGAGACTATGGGATTCTGAGCTTGGGAGACACTGTCCCCTTTTATTGGGGGAGGGGCAGCTCAGGAAGGATCCTAAGGCCTGTGCATGCTTTTGAACCTTACTCCCAGCCCGAAGCATCATTTGGGGGAAGTATGAATAGCCCTTGGCTAGGGTTCCCCAAATTTTGTATCTGGAGGACTCCTGGAGTCCACCTGCAGTCATCCTTGTGGAGATGAGGCCATGTTGAGGAGGCCCACCTACTAACAGCAACTAGCCTGGCGGACCCTCATGCCCTCCGCCTTGGCTGTGACTCAGAGGGATGGGACTCCCAGAGGACCAGTAAAATAGTGTTCTCACCCTCAGCTGCTCCTCGGGCAGGTCACTGCCATCGTTGATGCCGCGGTTCATGGACACAAAGCGCTCGAAGGGCGGTCTGTCCCGGACGTTGGGGTTGTGTAGGCCAGTGTTGAGCATGATGACCGAGAAAGACAGCACGTAGCAGGTGTCTGTGGAACCTAGCGCTGGTCACCATCCTGGCCCAGGTTACTGTCCCCTCCTCTGTCCCAGTCCTAGCAAGGCCCTGAAGGTTCACCCTGTCCCTGGCTGAGGTTGGCAGACATTCAGGGCCCAGCCTCCCCTCCCACCCTTGCAAACTTCAGCTGCAGCTTCTGCAGCTCTGCCCCCCCCACCCCCGCGGCTGCGCCCTCCTTCTCTTTCAGATCCAGCTTGCCATCAGCTGCAGCCCTTCCAGGCCCGCCCACTCTGTTCTCTGCCTCCTGGGAACGGGAGCTCATTGTTAGCTGCCCTGCTAGTTAGTAGCTTGTTCTGAGCTGCCTGGTGGGTCACACTGCCAGCAGCAGCATTGGGCAGACCACAGGCTTGGGGCGTGTGGCTGCCATTCTGGGTCTTCTGAGGATCCAGAACCTGAGGGGGCCAGTTCCAACCCCTTGACCTTCAGCCTGCTCATGTGACTCTCAAAAGCTGATGTTATAGGAAGCGATGATTCTTCCTTCCACAGCAGTGGTCCTGACCTGTGCTCGGCTCTCAGCACCCCCAGGCCTATCCCTGGAGACAGGTGCGACTACACCTCCATCTTAAAGAGGAGACACTGAGGCACAAGCAGGTCGAGTCACATGCTCCAGGTCACACAGTGACAAACTGACTGATTGATTAAAATGCCTTCCGTTCTACCTAGACTGATTGACTGGCTTGCCTGACACAGGGTCTCACTTGAAACTCAGCCGGCCTTGAACTTGCAGCAATCCTCCTATCTCAGCCTCCCTAATGCTGATATTAGAGATGTATGCCACCACCCCTGGAAGTCACAGGTGATCGGGGATTTAGGTGTGTGAAACCTGCAGGCAATCAAATGCCAGTTCTTAGGTTGTGGCCAAGTGTGGCAGAAGCTCCAGGGGCTTTTGCCCTCAGAAAAGGAACAGTCTGCCCTGGGACAAGTGGCTTCTTGTCAGACTCTGACTCAGGCTTCACCAGGGACAATCTGCTGCTGAGCTTAGAGAGTGATGTTGGAATCTGATGATTTTGACAAGAGGATCCAAAGGCCCTGTGTGTATAAAGCGCCGGGAACACTGGAACCTTCTCGCAAACTTGGCTATTGCTATATGGTAACTCCAGAGCCAAAGAAGAGGCACAGCCAGTTGGCTGTGGTGGCCCCTCCCTCAACCTGTCCCTCTCCCAATATGTGGTTACACTTGGAAGCAGAGGTATGGGTGACTGAGCCTGCTGGTCACCTGCTCTGCTCTTTGCCCCTTCTCTGCCCTTCCAAGGATGCGCTGGGGCCTTTGTTTAAGTGAGACATGAAAGTGTTTCCTTTTGTCATAAGTTCCTACAGAACTTTCAAGGTTATCCTTGAAAACCTCACCCAGACCAGCCTTCCCCTGAGAAGCCTTCCTGTACTCCACACTCCCACACAATGGTCTATCTTTCCCTGCTGCCTCTCCCCAGGACCATGCTCTAGACAGGCATGGAGTCCGTGCTCAGTGAGGGTTTAGTAAGGACCTGAACGAACGGCTAACGTGTTTAGAGAATATGAGAAGGGGCTGGAGAGATGGCTCAGTGGTTAAGAGCACTGTCTGCTCTTCCAGAGGACCCGGGTTCAATTCCCAGCACCCACATGGTGGCTCACAACTGCCTGAAGATCCAGTT
>JAQHUG010000353.1:1024801-1059004 GCA_028555095.1 Dicrostonyx torquatus
AATGGGAACCTCCTCTAGGCTCCAACACAGGGCAGGTGGGTTTGGATGTAAATGGACCAAGAGCACAGGAGGACATGGGGTCACACTTCTTAAAGAGACTTGGGGTGGAGCAACAGGCTCTGGCTGTGGGGTCCTAGGCAGCACTTCTCCTAGATGGGCCTCCCTGTCCTGGGACTTAATCTTCCCCTAGTTCTGGAAGCTTGTGATTTGGTGTCAGCTAAGTTGTTTTTTTTGTTTGTTTGTTTTGTTTTGTTTTTGTCTCCACAGGTCAATTAAAACCTGCTCAGCAAAAGCTTATTGAATGAGTTAAAGAGTGAATGAATGAATGAATGGCTGGAGATGAGTGCTTCCTAAGCTCTTCCTCCAGGATGCCATACTCTCAGGATGGATGGTAGTGGCCTCTTCCTTCTCTGCCTTACAAACTCCTACTCATCCTTCAAAGCCCAGATCAAATGGCTCTCTTGGGAGCAGACTTCTAAGCCTTCTCAGCAGCAGCTTCAAGACTCCCTAAGTGACGTGAAGTTTTAGTAAGACTTAACAACTGACACGTGGAAGTGACCAGCTATGCCTGGTGACAAGTCCTTCCTCATTTAGTCCTTCTGCCTTCTGGATTTGGTACTGATTTGGCCCAGGGAATCTTCCTCCCTTTTCCTTTTCTGCATCTTGTTTTCTTTCTTTTTCTTTTTTAAAGAGAGGGTAGCCCAGGTTAGCCTGGAACCCACTATGTAGCCCAAGTTGGCCCGGAGCTCACAGCAATCTTCCTGCCTCAGACTTCCGAGTGCCTTGCCCCAGGTCACATGGGGAATGAGGACATAATGGTTTGGGGGCTCATGCTGCTAACTGGGCCCACAGATGTGAAAACACAAATAGTGGTGAGCATTGGAATCAGTCAATCACAAGCCATAGCAGCCATATTCTACACGGAGCTGGTCGCGGGGATAAAGTCCACATGTACATGTGCTAGTCTAAAAAGTACTAGAACGCAGTACTAGAGTCCCCAGATGGCTGAGAGGAAAGGCGGTTGCAAGTCTCTCAGGCCTTAATAATGGTTTCAGAGCAACGAGAGGCACTTGCAGGCTTCTAAGCTCAAACTCAAGTGTCCTCCTCTGCATGCAGCCTTGGGCTGCATCCCCACGCCCACCCCTACCACTCACCTGAGGGCCTGAACGAGGTTGAGGTTGGCAAACTCGTGGCAGTCCACAAAGGCCTGTAGGACCTGCAGGTTGATGGGGTCCCTGGAGGGGGACAGGAGAAGGGGGAACACGTGTCAGCTTGCACACACACAATCAGCCCTGGGCGAAAGTAAGCTCTGGGTTTGGACCTCTTGGGCCTCTTAGTCAAGTTCTCCCTTGGTCACTTCCTGCCTGGTGACCCTGCTCAAGTTTCTGAACATCCCCACGGCCCAGTTTCCTCATCAGCTACAGGAAAAGCAGGGTTCTCTGTTTCCTCCCTCTCCCCCCAGCTCTCAGGTCAGGAACCTGTGTGCCACGTCACTCCGAACATGTGGGAGAAGGCCTGGTGACTCCCTGAGCCTCCTCACCTGTGGCCTATCCCTTCCTTTCTCCCTCACACTCCTTCGTCCCCTTCAGCCTGCTGTGAGATGACTGCCTTAGGGCCTTTGCCTTGACTGCTCTCACGGCCTGGAGTCCCTCCATGTGTTTTGCCTCCACCTCCACGTGGGCAGAAACCAGAGCTCCAGCTCAGGACCCTCCCTTCTGCCTTCCGTGTACTGGAGGGAGCTCATTTTTGTCCCTCTCTCTTGCAGAAAGCTCCTGTCCCTAAAGACAGGAGTTTGACCATCTCCTCTACACAGCTGCCATTTGGAAGAGAGCTCAGATCACAGGAGACACAAACAACATACTGAATGAATGAATGAATGGTCCAGCTTTGGAGCCGGTGCTCATGTAAAATCCTAAGCATGATGGCTTTCCAAGCACCCTGAGTGGCACTTCCACCCACACAGCCCCACTTCCCACTCCCTGTATGGGGTCTTCTTACTTTTCCCCCAAGTAGGTGCCAATGGCTGTCTTGTTGAGGCCGTCACCCTTGTACAGGAACTGGGCGATATCCTGGACATCAGAGGTCAACAGCTTATGCTCAGTGAGATACTGGATGCCCTGGAGGTGACACAGAGACCATGTGTGGCCCCAATAGCATAGGCCCCTGGTCCGCCGGGGAGGAGGGGGGCCTGTTCTGCGACAGTGCCCTAGAGCTGCCTTTGGAAGCTGGTGAGCTCCCCATCTCTGGAGGTGTGGTATGTGACATATGCTTTTGCCATGTGCTTCCCAGGGCCCCTTCAGCCTGGCATGCTTAGACTACAGCCTCCTGTGGCTGCTGGGAGTCACAGTGCTAAGACTTGGTGATTCAGCCTCTCCTTTTGTTTCCTCCAAATTCGTATTATTTCAAATAGTTTCATTTCATCACACTAGCAATCGGTGCCCATTGTGTAAAAGTCACACAAACCAGCTAAATCAGAAGGGGAGGAGATGGTACAGACCCCACCTGGGAGGTAGCTAACTTCCATAGCAATGACCTTCTCGCCCCTTCTCTAGGAGATAGGAGGGCATACCCTCACCTCCTGTCACCTTGAAGCTAGCTTTGCTCATTCGATAGGTTCTTGAACCCCTCTCATTGCTGCCCAGGCCCAAAGAATCACCGCCCCACCATGTGTGGAGGACATGGGGTGGTCTCTGGTGTTTGGCTCCTAGATGGAAGGCTGAGGATGCTGGGCATCCTGCGGCCAGAGCTGGGAACATATGTGCATGTTTGTATGAGGGCCAGTAAGGGGAGCAGTGGTCCAGGGCCTGTGGCTGTGCCAAGGGACTGTGTGCAGCTGAGACAGTCTTAGCCAGAGCTTGGCATCCCCTGTGGCTGCCTGACCCTTGCCCTGGTTCAGTGTATGGCTTCCTTCTGTGCCTGCCCCTGCTGGAGAGGGAGCCCATGGCCACCTGGCAGAGTGAAGGGCTGCAGGCTGGCTCTGAGATCATGAGCAATCAAGCTTTAGAATGTGTTTCTGCAGCCAGAGCTTGGAAGACATGCTAGGGACGGAGTTTACCATCTAAGAGCCTCACTGCCCAAGACTGTTCCAGAGGAGGGCATAGGGCCAGGGAAGAAAGGGAATGGGTCCAAGGGTGGGGGGCAGGACTTCACAGCCTTCCATTTTGGGGCTGCAGTGCTATGGAGTAGACAGAGACTAGCCACAGTTGGGAACCAAAGTCTTGGCCCTGAGGGGTTCTCAGCTGTCTTCTCTGTTGAGTGGGTTGTGGGATCAGCTGCAAAGGTACCCAGAAGGCAGCCTCCTCCCTTAGCTCTGCTGTGCACATTGGTGAAGCCCATGTCCCCCTCCTGTGGCCACCCAGATGCCCACTTTGGTGGGATCCATGTCCCCTCCCCTGGATGTGTACCTTGGCAGGGTCCATGTTGAATTTCTTCCTCCCAGTACACATCTCCTTCTCTTTCTGCGCCATCCGGCTGTGAACATAAGCATGTTCACATGTGATATAAGCATGGTGGCTCCGGATGTGGTGTCCCCCACAAGACCTCAGGGGGCCTTCCTCAGGAGGGTCAACATGCCTTTGGAACTCCACATGTATCCCCAGTCCCTGAGTCTGGACCACCTGGGAGAGCAAGAACGGGGTGGGGGGCATCGAGGGGTGGAGCTGCAAGCAGAGCTCATTGGGGAGGATGCAGAAGGCTGGGGAATGGCAGGACAGCGAGAATGTGGGCCCCCAGAGGCTGCTTCCAAGCATAAGTCTTGCTATACTCTGGGACCAGGTAACTAGAGGGGAGTTGCTTCATCCCTCCCAGGCCTCAGTTTCCTTCTCTGTAAGAACCGTCTGCTGCCCTCACCCAGGGGATGTGTATGTTCACATGCATACATGTGTGGGCATGGGCATGAGATGGTGGAGAGGCAGAGGCCTCGTGGGTGGGGCAGGGAACTGGCAAACCATGTGTAGTTCTTTAGTTCAGTGGCCTAGAGTTCTAGTGGGCGTGTCCAGCCTACTGGCCGCACCTTACATTTGGCCCTGGAGAGCTATGAACGTCCCCCAACACAAAGGTAAACTTACTTAAAACACAGGTCCAGTTTGTAGCTGAAATGTCATTGTGTTGGTTTTACAGTGTTGAGAGGCTGTGGTCTAGGAGACTATGTGAGAACCTAATCTCCTTATACAAATGGGGAAACCGAGGCCCAGGGAGACGGCCCTGTCTGAGGACAAAGAGCCAGCAAAAGCTGTCCTGTGTGAGGGATGAGGGACTTGGGGATGGCAGGGGGGGGGGTTCTGGTCCCCAGGTACCAGCGTTTCTTTACCCTCGTCCAAGGGGAAGTTTCTTTGCTCATCTGGTTCTAGCTGCCCCTGATCAATAATGTGTAGGGTGATTGTGTGGAGAGGTGAGGTGTAGAGGGAGAGAGTGGAGGTCACTTGAGAGTTGGTGGGGAGTGGCTCAGACAGTCTAGATGGAGCTGTGGTGTCTCCTTGGGTCCTGCCACCATCCATGGCACATGGGGAGTGAGAGGTACCCAGGAACTGTCTTCCCACAGCCTGGGCCCCTCACCTCTCCTCGGTGCTCTCGAAGCAGTCAATCTGGGCGAACACGTCTGCGATTTCATCCTTCAGCTTCTGTGGACACACATGCAAGGGTTGACCTGGAGGCCAGGATGTCCCTGCAGCTCCCACTTTGTCTGGGGTCCAGGTCTCTCCCTTTGTGCCTCACTCAGTCCTCTCAGATCTTTTCCTTCCTATGCCTTTCCCCTTGAGAGCAGGAGCTCAATGCCTCTGTGTACTCTTGTCCCTCCATCGGCCCTCGCCTCAGGGGTGGGAGTCCCTGTGGCCACACCTGACCATATTTCCAGCTTGCTCTCTCTTCCCAAGCAGCCAGCCACTGCCCTCTGTGTTTGCCAACAAGCCCTCACTCAACCTGGCTGGCAGCTTCCCACAGTAGCACGGCACAGCTTTCCCTATGGTTTTCTAGGGAACAGACCACACCTCCTCTCTGGCATCACATCTTCTCTGTCACTTGTCAGTAAGTGCCTGTCACAGGCTAGGTGCTATGGGTACCCAGGGCCTTGGCAGCACAGGCCTCTCAGAAGCTGTGTGGTTCAGTGGAACAGAGGGAAGAGGAAGCAGCCATGGCCGACCAGGCAATCCCATGTCTGCTGAACTGATTCCCGAGCTGTGCGGCTCCCGGTTCCCAGCCTGCCTCCAGGGATTGCCCAGTGCAGAAGAGGCCCCCAGCTTGCCCACCAACCACATTTGCTGGATCACTAGGAGGGCAGATGTCCTGGCATCGCCTGCAGGCAGTAGATGAACAGAGCAAGTGACCCAAGAGGCATCCTCCCTCTTCCCGAGATGAGGGGTGCTGGGATGTGATGCTCCTGGGTTGTTCCTGGAGATCAGAACTGGCGCAGTACCCCTTGCTCTGAGGTCAGACAGATCTTGTTCACAGGGATCTAGGCTGGGCTCCCACCCACAGGTATGACAGGGACATCTTCACTAGTGCTGAGTGCCTGTATGCTATAACTATGGGACTGAGGTCCAGTGGTGAGCTCTATGTTCATGGAGCTAGAGTTTGGAGGTGTTGGGTTCATGGGAAGGTGCTAGAGGGTGAAGGAAGTAGCTTTGCAGCAAGTGGCCACAGCTGTGGCAGAGAAAGAGCCTGACACATGTACGTGCTCAATAGGATGCTAGCAGATGGGTGCTTTAGTATGGAATCAACCGTTTGTGTATGTATGTGTGTGGCTAAGTGTTAGACAGCCTGCAGGAGGAGGTAGAACCTTGTCTGGGAAGGAGAAGGAGCAGGAATGTGAGAACTGGGAGGAGCCCCAGTGGAGGCAGGAGTGTGTGCTGGACAGAGCAAGGCAGATTGAGAAATCTGAAGGTCACTGGCAATCTTGGGAGTTGTCCTCTAAGAAACTGGTGAGCTTCCCAGAGCTGAGCCTAAGGTGGGTGTGACCTTGTCCAAAGGGTACATTTGGGAAGAGGCAAGGGTCTGTAGCTGGTCTGCCCTGGGCTTGGCTGCTGAGTTCCTGGCAGTTCCAGCCCACTTTCCATTTCTGAGGTGAGAGTAAGGCTGGGTTCTGGAGCTAGGGTGAGGGGTTCTGGGACCTGAGGTTGGGACAAGAAGAGTCAATGGTTTGGGACTAGTGGGCAAGGGGGGCTGATGCCTGGATCTGGGGGTGGGGGACTGCTGCCTGGATCTTCAGGGAGGAGAAGACAAGGTCTGGCTGGCTTTCTGAGCATTTGGTCAGGAGAGCAGGAGATATGGAAGTGTTTAGTGCTTACTTGTGAGTGTGTGTAATTTAGCAATTAGCATGAATGTGTATGGGTCTGTGAGTATGAGCATGTGTGGGCTGGTGTGTGTGTGGGGTGTGTGTGTGTGTGTGAGTGAGTGAGCTGGAACATGTATGAGTCTGTTGAGTGTGAGTGTGGGTGGGTCTATGAATGTAAGCATGTGTGCACACACCTGGATGTCTTCCAGTAGTTGCTTCCGGTGCCATTTGATCTGCTGTAGCTCCTTGGCCTCCACACTGCTGAGCTCGGCAAGATCTGAGGAGAGAGGAGGATTGTTTGGTTCTGCATCCCAGGGCTCCTCCTGGGGAGATCCCTGAAACAAAGTGAGACCCATGGCACTGGTGATACTTGCTGTTACCTCTAGGGCCTGAATGGATGCTGTCAGCACTGAGAGGCATTCTTGGTCATCCCTGCCCAGATAGGGCACATCTCCCTCATAATTCCCCACTTATGTAGCCCCACTTCTCCATCAAAATTTCTTTCACTCCCTGAAGAAAGATTTCCCGTGGCCATTGTGGGGTCACTAGGCCACACCTAGCTGCAAGTGAGGCTGGCAAATGAGCTTTACTGGGATTTTTCTGTTGTTCTGACTTTGCAAGAAGGGAAACAGAATTGGGGGGGGCATTAGTTTCTGCTCTCAGACACTGTGACTCAGAAAAGAGAAATAAAATGGCTAAGGTTGCAGAGGGGCGAAGCCTCGAAGCCTGCCGGGACCCTGGATTGGACAGGCTTCTAATCTTGTGCTATCCTACTGGTCCCTGAAACAAAGTGAGACCCGTGGTCCTGACCCCCCACCAGGACAATGCTCACTCATTCTACCTACCACACTTTAGTCAGAACCTCCACAGAAGCATGACAGCTCACACTTGTGATCATGACTTGGGAAGCTGAGGCAGGAAGATTACAAGTTTGAGACCAGTCTGGGTTATAGGGTGAGACTCAGTCTCAAAAGAAAGAAAAAAGAAAAGGCAAACTCTGGCCAACAATGTGGGCAATGTGGGCAGCTAAGGAACTGCAGACCTTCCCAGAAAGACCATGAGGAAGATCTTGGTTGAGGCACCTGGGTCACCACTTCCTGTGGTTCAGGAAGAGAGGGCACCCCTGAATTCCTGGCAGCAGTAACTAGCGGAAGCCAAGGCCAAGAGAAAGGACAGTGGAAAGATGGGGGCACAAGTTGGGAGAAGACATGGGTGACTTTATGGAGGAAGGTGGGCACAGAGTTACAGGGGTCACCAGCAGGTGGGAAAGCAGGAAGGGCATGAAAACACAACACCACTAATGGACCTGGTCAGTTGGTTCACCAGCCTCCTACTGGGCCACCTTGGTTCTGGCACATTAAAGAAAGAAGCCACATGGCGTGGCAGGAAGCTGGACTCCTTCCTGGGTTCCTTGACTACCACCTGTCAATGTCCAACCAAGCAGCAGCAGACACTGGCCCTGTGCCATGGTTTCTCCGGAAGGTCCATGGACTTGAATGTTTGCTTTAGCAAAGACTAGTCAGTCTTTTATTTTTATTTTTATTTTTGTATTGCTAAGGATAGAACAAAAGGCTTTGAACATGCCAGACAGATTCTCGACCACTGAGCCCCATCCTGGTCTGCTATTCATGTTGGCTGGAGTCCACAGAGGTTTAGGTAGACATGGGTAGCTCTGCTCCTTTACCCAAGCAATTTCACCCACTATCGAACCTCGTGAAACCAAAGAGCCTCTTTTGCAGCAAAGGCTGTGTGCAGTGGGACCTGCTTGTCCCCACACTTGTCCCCACCAAAGCCTGCTGGTGACAAGAATGGGGCAGCCTCATGGGGGTGCAGCAGAGAAGGTCCCCTACTTGGATTACCCCTCCAGGATACTTGTCACCCCTCCCCATGACACACGCAGCTGGTTGCAGGGCTCCTTAGTCAAGAGTGCTGCCCTAATGGCTCGATGGAGCTTTCTTTTTATCCCTGAAAGGCTAGAGGTCTAGCCTGTTCAGGGCAGACCAGAGAGGATTATGACACAAGTCTCATTGAAATCCTAGCTCCTGAACAGCCAAGGAAACCAACCCTTGTGATTTTTTTCAATAGGGGGTTGTTTTCAGTTATGTTTAAGACACAGAAACTCAGGAAGGTGAGGTGACATATCCCAGGTCACGCAGTTGGGAAGAGGCAGTGTGGGATTCCAGCAGGGTTACAAACACACATCTGTGACCAGGTGAGGTAGATGTGTGTGTGTGTGTGTGTATGTGTGTGTGTGTGCGCGCATGTGTGCGCACGCATGTGCACATGAATGTCTCTGTTGGGGAGTGAATGATCATGTGTGTTCACCTGCGTAGAGACCAGGGGCGGGCACCATATGTGTTCTTCAATCACTTTCTATCTTTCTTCTTTGAGACAGCGTCTCTCACAAACCCAGACTGGCTGGCCAGCAAGCCCCACCTGGGTCCCAAACAACTCTGAGAATTCCCCTCTCAACCTCTTCCTGAACTTTTGGGGTGCATCTCAACCCCAAGCACCTTGACGCCACCTCTGTCTAGCCCTTGACTCCCGCAGCCCCAATCACCAGGTCCTGTCAATCTTCTGTTTCCATGGCCTCTACCATCATCCGATTACCGAGGTGGAAGCTGGGCTTTCCAATGCCTTCATGCCTCCCTCTGTGTGACAGCTCTGGGTGCTCCCCAAGCCTGCTCTTCAATTGGGGACCTACTGTGTGCACTTCTTTTATCTATCAATCCCCACTGTTCTGCAGAAGGGGTTTCTAACTTCCTCCTATATATGATACTCTTGGGGTTCAATGGCCTCCCTCAGCCTTCACAGCTGGATGGTGACAGGGCTGGGATTCACATTCCACCCACCTGGGGCTGGAGCCTCCAACCCTTCTGTAACCTTGTGATACCCACAAGCCTGGGTGTTCCAACCCTGTGCCAATTGCAACAGTGTAAAAATGATGAAGATGCAGGAATGAGCCTGCAGCAGGACCTCCTTTGAGGGAAACTGAGGCACGGGAGTGGTTGGGAATAGATACAAGGAACTAGGATTCCTAGGGGAATGGACAGTGCAGGGGCAGTGAGGGTGTCCTGAACCTTGTCCTCTCAGCCGTTCTCAGGCTTTGTGGTGGCAAAGGATTCAGGAACCCCCTGGGGAAACTGTCCCCTTTCCCCAAGTCCTGTCTCCAGTGAGTTTCAGCTGTTCAAGTTCATCTGAACCTATGAGACAGCAGGCCACATTCTTTGACCTGCTGCCCCAACACAGGTCATGTGGGCCACAAGGACCCTCTGACTTTTCATCAGGCTGCTTATCAAAAAACAGAGTCCACCCCACCACCAATTCCAGATCTAAGGATCTAAGATCAGAGGGTAATGTAGACACTGCCAGACAGGGGCCACCTCTGATGTGACCCACCAAGGGTAGGTTTCAGGCATTGGTGAGGGTTCTGGGAGAGGCTGTTTTGAAGGAGTACAAACACTAGAAACATGCAAACATTTCACCATAGCATGAGTATCCAGTCCTCACATAGTGCTCCCCAGCCTCCCGCCACCCTTCTCCCCTGCTCTGCCTTCTGTGCTTCCCAGCCTCCCATCACCTTTCACCCCTGCCCACTCTACTTTCTGTGCTTCCCAGCCTCCCATCACCCTTCACCCCTGCCCACTCTACCTTCTGTGTTCCCAGCCTTTCATCACCCTTCACTCCTGACTGCCCGGCTTTCTGTGCTCCCAGCCTCCCATCACCCTTCACCCCTGCCCACTCTACCTTCTGTGCTCCAAGCCTCCTATCACCCTTCACCCCTGCCCACTCTACCTTCTGTGCTCCCAGCCTCCCATCACCCTTCACCCCTGCCCACTCTACCTTCTGTGCTTCTCAGCCTCCTGTAACCCTTCACCCTTGCTTGCTCTGTCTTCTGTGAACCAGTCTCAGGTCAGTGAGTGCCTGATGCCCACTGCCTTGAAGCCACCACCCCAGCTCCTCACCACTTCCCCCTTGTCCTTCCTCTTTTCCCTCATATTTTTAGTGTCTGCAACCCTGCTTCCAGGACAGCTGGCTCCACTTCCCCTTTGTCGGTGGAGGGGGTACTACTGGGCATACAGGGAGGGTGTTCCTGAGGGGCATTGGGTAGAGGGGTATCAAACTGGAGACACCAGTGCAGCTTCCTCTCCCAGCCAGAGGCCTCTAGAGTCAGCCCACCTGACCTAGTCTGTTCACCGCCGGCCTTCATCAGGCAGGCTTTCTTGTGTTCAGGGCTCACCTTCTTGTAGGCCTTGGGGGAGGGATTTGGCTTGCTTCCCTGCATCATAGGTCCACGACAGGAGCCGGGGTGGGGTGGGGGCAGTTTGAGAGTCATTCTCACCATCCTATACATAAACATCACAAGGAAACCAAGGCCTGCTGAAGGAAGAGGCCCAGCCCTGGTGCTTGTGGGGCAGATTTTCTCATTCTCAGAGGCCAGCCGGGAGGACAAAGGGTCAGTCATTCACAATGAGTCTGAGGGGAGTCCCCTGCCACTGTGTACCTCTGTGGGACCTGCTCTGGGAAACAGAATGATCTCCCCCTTCCCAGAGGCCTCCTTCAGGAAGTCCCCAGCCCCTTCTCTCACTCTGCCCATTTGTGCCAGAGAAGGATGATACGGTCAGGTATAGGTCAGAGTCCCCTTTCCATCCACCCAACACCCTGGAATGTTAGTCCTGTGAAGCGCATCGCAGGGCTGTTGGTAAAATGAATGAGTAAATGAATGAACCAAAAGACAAACCAATCCACGGAAACCCCAAATCTTCCACAGATTGGCCCTTGTCCATTCCTGTATCTAGACTGGCCTGAATGGCATCCTAGCCTTTTGCAGCCCCTGTCTAAGGCAGGCCCTTCTTTTAGGCTCTTCTTGCTGACTTGTTTATTGGCCTTATGACCTGAGCCTAGCCAATCTGCACCCTTAGCTCCCTTCTGGGAGCCTCAGGTTCCTTATCTGCACCAAGTGTGGACTGTCCTGTCACCCCATTATGTCAGGACCCCAGTGAGTAAAGGGGTGGGGCCTGCCTGTCACCCGGTGGCCCTTGGCCTTCTCAGTGGCCCTAACCTCAGCTCATCACTCAGTCTCTGAGGAACTGACTCACCTTCCCCTCTCCCACAAAAGCCCAGAGAGGCAGGGAGAGACCAAGTTAAGGAGATCCTTGGGCAAGGTGACCAGAGCCATGTTCTCTCATAGTCTCGTATATCTGGTCCATAAATGAATGGCTGTTGGAAGAGCCTGATGGGTCTCTGTGTTTCTGGGATCCCCAGCACGAGGCATAGACTCTGGAGATGCCCAGTGCCTGTGGGTGAGGCCAGGCTGTTCAGGAGTTAGGCGGTTAGGTTTCATTTGGAAAAAGGCATGGGTCTGGGCCAGTTCAGAGTCACATAGCCCAGCTCAGATAGCTGCTGCTATCCCTCAGAAGTCAGAGCTCCAGGGGAACTTTCTGAGGCTCCTTCCATAGCCCTGGTCTCTGCCTCAAGAACCACACTAGCTTGTCCCGCCTGTACCAACTCTGCATCCTCCTTCTTTTCTCTCCCTCAGACCCAGCATCCTGGCTACTGAGTGAGTGACGCCTACTGCATCAGGGCCTCACTGTCCATGTGACTCCTTCAGACAGTGTCCCCAGACTCTATCAAAGGCCACCAGACCCAAAAGCAGAAAATGTGCTGCAGGGCCCTTGCACCATCCAGACACATTGCACCACCAATAGTATCCACCTTCACCAGAGGTCATCTGTCCAGCTGCCTCTGGGCCCTTGCAGACACTCTTCCTCAGAACACCTAAGAATCCTTTCTGTGCTCAAGCTGTGTCCCTTGAGGCCTCCCAGTACTCTCTTCCCTAGTCCGTGTCCTCCTGTCTTCTTCACCCCACTTGTTACATCACCCCTCACCCCGGAGCTGACCCAGGGACTAGCAGCCCAGCCTGGTTCCCACCTCTGCACACAGGGTTTGATGTTTGGGACTGATTAAAACCAGTTTTACTTCTGTGCTCCCAGGGGCCCTCCCTGCAAGGCTACCACTGCTTCCCCGTTCTACAGGAGGAAATGCTGAGGCCCATGGCCAGGCCCTGTTCACTTACCTGCATGACACAGGTCCATTCTGAAGCCCTGGGGGAAGGTGGTCCAGCTGTTTGTCTTGCTAGCTCAGCTGCTGCTCTGGTGGGTGGCCAACAGGGCTGGTCACAGCACCTTCCTGCCAGCCCCGCCCAGACCCTGTAGGAGGAAGCCAGCCCTGGCCACAGGGGTCTGTGCGCAGGCTCGTGACACAGCACACACTTCCTAAAGACAGTTGCATTTCACCAGTTAGCTGGGACCCTGGCATCTGAGTACTAGAGAAAGTGGAGTAGTAGAAGACAGACAGACCTGGGGCTAGGACCTGGTAAAGAAACACACACACACGCACACACATAGACACATGCACACATACACACATATACATACATGTACACAATAACACACCTGCACACACACAAATGCACACGTATGCACACACACGCACACACACACACACAGACACACACACACAGACACACGCGCACGCGTGTTCAGCCACAGGGGAGGAAGGTGCCGAAGCTAGATCTCCTCTAGGGATGTGTGGACTTTTACCCAGCAACCTCCCTATATACAAGCCAAAGGATCTCCCGTTTTTAGGGTCCTCCCTGAATTCCTCATCGATTCTCACCTGAGAAAAGACAAATTCATTCAGCTCCCTCCCTCCAAAGACATGCACCCTCCCCCCATCTCATGAAGTATCTAATTCCCCCCCCCCAGGCTGCTGGGAAACTCACCATCAAATCTGTTCAGTTCTTCCGTCTGACTTTGAGGCCAGATTCAGTTGTCTGACTCTCGGCTCCTCCACTCGGGACTCATGTGACTTTGGGCTTGTCATGCATCTGCCTTGAGTTTCACTTTGCTTGTCTGTGAAGGGAGTGGCTACACTCAGTCCTGGGAACCTAGCAAGGACAGTGTGTGGTTCTTGGAACACAGTAGGCGCTAAGAAATGCTTTCCTTTGGGGCTTTAGTTTCTTCCCCCCATTGTTGATGGAAATTCACAACTTCATTGCTTAGCTCTTTTCTGGCATGTTGGTTCAGATCCTAGAGTGAAAGGGGGTGGCACAAGGAAATGTTCACTCCTTGGAGTTCAAGTCATGTCTGGGCTTACTTTGTGAACTAGGATCTCTCAAAATAGGAGGAGGATGGGAGTGCCCAAGTGAGGATGAATGAATGAATGAATGAATGAATGAATGAACGAACGAACAAACAAACTGAGGGGAGGTAGTACGGAAGATACAGAGCCCAGGTGCACTTCCCTCCTGGAGTAATATACTTCTCTGACTTGGTGGTCTAGGCCTGTCATCCTGGCTTCTTGGGAGATTGAGGCAGAGGTTTGAAAAGTCAAGGCCGATCCAGGCAGCTTAGTGAAAACCTATCTTTTTTTTTAAATTTATTATTTATTATGTATACAACATTCTGCCTCCATGTATGCCTGCACACCAGAGGAGGGCGCCAGATCTCATTACAGATGGTTGTGAGCCACCATGTGGTTGCTGGAAATTGAACTCAGGACCTCTGGAGGAGCAGCCAGTGCTCTTAACCACTGAGCCATCTCTCCAGCTTGTGAAAACCTATCTTAAAATAAGAAGCAAAAAGAGGGTTAGGGGCCATAGCTCATGGGTAGAGAACCAAGGCCCTGCACTAAAACAAACAAATAAATAAACAAGATGAAAGAAGGTTCCCTTCTGCCCCCTGGAGTCTGATTTCTTGACCTGCAGACTCTAGCAGAGGGGATGGTACAGTTTTATAGATCAACAGCAGGGGGCATTCAACAGAATTATGGAGTAGAGCAGGCTGGGCTCTGCAGCACTCTGGTATCCCAGATACCTTGTATCTACTACATCGGTCATTTCTCATGGAAGAAGAAGAAATAGGATGGGGGGGAGGAGGAGGGAGAAGAAGAAGAAGGATGATGAGGAGGAGGAGGAAAAGGAGGAGGAGGAGGAGGAGAAGGAGAAGGAGGAGGAGGAGGAGAAGAAGAAGAAGAAGAAGAAGAAGAAGAAGAAGAAGAAGAAGAAGAAGAAGAAGAAGAAGAAGCGACCAAGGCAACTTATTAAAGAAAGTGTCTAATTGGGATTGGGCTTTGGTTTCAGTGTATCACCATCATGGTGGGGAATATGGCAGCAGGCAGCTAGGTATAGCCTGGAGCAGCAGGAAGCTCACATCTTGATCCCCAAGTATTAAGATGTGAGAGAGGGAAACAGAGAGATAGAGACAGAGAGAAATAGACAGACTGGGAATGGTACCAGTCTTTCATCCACAGGGGACCAAATATTCAAACATATGAGCCAATGGGGCCATTTGCATCAATCCACCATATCATGTATAAACTAGGCATGATGGTGCACATCTATGACACCAGCTCTGGGAGGTGAAGACAGAGCTCATGAGTCAGCCTAGCTGAATCAGTGAGTGCCAGGTTTAGTGAGAGGGAGAGAGAGAGACCCTGCCTCAAAAAACAAAGTGGAGAAGAATGAGGAAAATACCACTTGCATGAGCACACATCCGTGCATACACATGTATGTTCACACACACAACATATTAAAATTAAATAAATGGGCTCACAAATTAGCTGTGTACAAGCTGGATGATCTGAACTAACATCCAAGATTCCACAAAAAAGTGGAAAGAGAACTGACTCCACAGAGTGGTCCTCTGACCTTCAAGAGTGAGGATGCATCCCTCCCTCCCCATCACAAACAGAATAATAAATATAATTGTTTTAAGAAAGAAGAGGGGCTGGAGAGGTGGCTCAGAGGTTAAGAGCTCAGGCTGCTCTTCCAGAGGTCCTGAGTTCAATTCTCAGCACCCACATGGTGGCTCACAACCATCTACAATGAGATCCGGTGCTCTCTTCTGGCCTACTGGAAATGCAGTATATATACTTTAAATAAATAAATAAATAAACATTTAAAAAAGAAAAAAAAGAAAGAAGAAAGGTGAAGTGTCACACAGTTCCCAAGAGGAGGTCCCCAGGGCCATCACTGGGTCTGGGCTATGGGGCAGGGATCCCATGTAGGGCTCAGCCCTGGGACAGCAGAGTGGAAGAATGTTGGGCATGAGAAGGGCCCCAGGGGTCCCACTACACGTGGGAATTGATGCCAGAGTTCCTTCTGGGAAGACAGAAACATCTATCCCCTTTCTCCTATGGTTCCAAAGACAAACCAGAATATGATTTCCCCTGAAGCTCTTCCTGGAGAACCAGTGAGTCTCTTGGGCTTGCAGAGCCTGGGTGAGGGGCTGTCTGCAAGGCAACCCAAAGCATGTGTACTGAAAGTCTTCATCCAACACGGAGGATGGCTGCCCACGGATGGAGCTCTCTCCACTTCCCCCATTCTATATACTCCAGCATCTGTCTAGACTCCAGGGCCATGTGCATTCAGGGCAGGATTCTCCATGAGCAGATGGGAGGAGTGGCTGGAACCTCAGGCGAGGGTAGAGTGGCCCTCCTCACGCCCACTTCCATGATGGAATTGTTAGTCTGCAAGTTCAGCTGCCAGGGCCTTTTGTTAGCAAGAACAGCTGACCCCAAGAGCATCGCGGCTCTACCGCTTGGAGCACAGTGCTACACAAGTGTCTTTTGTTCCTCTGAAAGACAGGATGAAATGTCTCAGGTGACATGGTGCTGGTGCTGGGTTCACCATGTCCCTGACAGTAGGGCAGACCTGCAGTAGGTGGTCAACACTTGCTTTTGGGAGGAACATCTCCGGTCGTTTGGGGAGGGTTGAGGATGTGGTGGCTGGTGGCAGTTGCAGCTCATGGGACCCTGAAGACTTCCAGACTCCAGCTTCAGCGTTCCAACTTCTGAGCCATTGTGACTACCTCTAGACCCCGCATATATCTCTCTATAATGGGAAGCAGCAGTATCTCATTGAATCTTGGGGGCGAGGGAGCCTTGATAACATGCTGCTGACTCCTTTTCTTTACTGTGCCCTCCCTGGGTTCCCAGGGAGCTCCATCCCTGGGCACAAATAGGGCCTTGCTTGTCCTTGATGAGATTTAGGAAAATTAGTCAGGGCAGAGGACTCCTCTAGCCACAGCCGTATCCCATAGGGACCCTGTGAAGTTGGCCTGGAGCCTCTTCACCCCTGTTCTGGGATGGTTGGGACTCAAGTGACAAAATGTCCTCCTGTCCCCATGGAGATGACAGCACACACTCTGGGATGTAGCCTTCGGCAATGAAATTACTGGAGACATAAGGAAACCATGTCTGTGCCATGTTAGAAGTATGACATCACCCAGTGTCACACACCAGGACTTTCTTCTAGTATGCTGTCTGGAAAATCGGCTGCATCAAGGCTCTGGCATGCTTCTCCTTTTGCAGCAACGAGAACTGAGCCACTTGCTGTTTCCCTTTTTGCCTCGGCTGCCAGGAAGCTCAGACAAATTTGAAGGTCAGCTGCAGCACCCCCATACTTTGGCGTAGCTGCCTCCAAATTTCCTGTCACTGGCTTCTGTGGATGTGGGAGGTGTGGTCCCAGGGAGGCCGATTCTCAGAATCAAAAAAAAAGAAAGAGGAAGAAAAAGGGGCTAAATGAAGTGTGGTGGCAGAGACAAGGCAGGCCAAGCCTAATGTTCCAGGTGTCAACGTGTATGTTCTTGGGCTCGGTGATCATTCAGCACATATCTATGAAGTCGGGGTTGAGGGACCCTGTTTACTCAAGGGCCTCAGAACAAACAAAGAGCAGCTAAGAGGGCTTGGGTCTGCAGAAGGCTCTCTTGGGGTGCCGGAAGGGAGTACTGGAGACATTGGGCAGCAGGCTCTGAGCAGGTCATTATTATTCAGGGCCGGTATCTCGTTTGTCTTAAGCTGGAGTGTCCTTGAGATGCAATCGACTCTCAACTCCTAGGCCAGTCCTCTAGAACTCTCCAGACCCACACGCCGTCTCTCTGCAATGAGCATCATCTACTCTTAATTAAAGAACAAGATTAGGGAACCCTTGGGCCACACTTCAATGTCATCTGGAGACCATCGGATAGATGAACTGGGCTGTGAGAAGCCACGGGAACAGCTGACTGGCAAAGAGGCTCGAGGCAGAGCTCGCCGGCTATTTACCCTGTAATCAGCAGTTCCAGCGCTTAGCGTCTTGGTTGTTCAAATATTTCTCCTCAGAATTTATGATACAGGGCAAAGAGAAAACGATAAGACAAAGATTAACCACACAAGGGCAGTGTGCACAGAATGCATTGGCAGTGGGGTGGCCGCACCAGCCAGAGAGCAGTGGCTCAACGGTTAAGAACACTGGCTGTTCTCCCAGAGGGCCTGGATTTGATTCCCAAACCCACATGGCAGCTCACAACCCTTTGAGACTCCAGTTTGGGGGGATGTGGCTCCCCCTCCTGGCCTCTGCAGGCACTATACACACAATTTCATAGCCACACAAACACACACATAAATAAAAATAAACTTTAAACAAAAGTAAAATAGAGTGGACTAGGACACAGTTTGATTGCCATTACTGCAGTCCCACCTCCGAGGACCACTGCCACCTTCGCAGCTGTGACCGCCCCCAGTAGCCCTTTGGTTACTAGCCTTGCCCCATCCCATCCTGCCCCCTCCCCTTAATAGTATCTGAAGTGATTGTCTAAAACTCAAATCTGGTTATTTAGACTTGAAACCACAATAGAACTCCAATGACTATTTGACCATAGGTGTTAACAGTAGCCAGTAGCCAGAAGGTGGAGTCAAGCATCCATGGGTAAATGAGTCCATGTATGGACCGTAGGAGACAGTATGCACATAGTTAACGGAATATTATTCACCCCTAAAAAGGAAGGCATCCTGTCACGGGTTACGGTAGGAATCAGTTATGAGGACACTAGGCTGAGGACGTAAGGCGGCCACAGAGGCCAGGCTGCAGGGTTCAACTGCAGGAAGTCACGAGGGCATCAGATCCAGAGACAGAGGGAATCCATGGTTTCCAGGGTCAGGGGATGGGTGGGAGCTGCTGTTTAATGAACGCAATTACAGTTCTGAAGGATGGAGAGCATTCTAGAGAGGGCTGGAAGCAGTGACTGCCTGCTGCGAATGCTCCTGATGAAGAAGGACGCATTTCCAACTGGTAAAAATGGTAAATTTTATATCTATTTTTCCACAATGTAAACAAGCACAACTCTACTACATTTTAAGTTATTTTTGAGCATGTGTGTTGAGGAATATGTGGGTGCCTGGTCATGTGTGTGGTAGTCAGAGGACAACTAACAGCAAGAGTTAGTTCTCTCCTTCTACCATGTGGGTCCTGAGGCTCAAACTCAGGCCATCTGGATTGGCAGCAAGTACCCTCACCTGCTGAACCCTCTTGCTGGTCCTGAAGGAACAAAACTCCAACAAGCTCCCACAAAGGGAACAGAACGAAATCCCTTTCCTGGCTTCTGCCCCACCACAAGGCCCTCTGCCCTCTCCACCCCTCCTCGCTGTAGGCTCTGGGACTGGCTAGCTCATTGCATGTAGTGTGTGGAATGTCTATTGGATGATTTCCCACAGCCCACAGCTGCCACATTCCACCCCAGCAAAAGGCAAGGGCTCTTCTCCTTCCTCACTTGAAGGTGGTGACATTCCCTCCCAGCATGGCCCTGGGCTGCACCAGGAGCTAAGCCACAGGCTTCACACTTCCTGGTGTGAGGTGGGGTTCTAGGCCCTCACTGGTTTCACAGCTCTTTCTTACTGAAAAGCCTGCCTTTGCCAGGGCTGGGTGGAGGGAGTCCCACCCAGGGGTGGAGAGAAGGTAGCCTGTCATGGTTGAGATCTGTGTTCAACTTGATGGGATCTAGACGCGTATAGGAGATGACCATTGGTTGTACCTGTGGGAGATTACCTTCATCAGGGAAATTAAAGTGAGAAGGCCACCCACTGTGGGTGGCTCCATTCCCCGGCTTAGGATCCTGGATTGTAGAAAAGGGGGAAAGCAAGTCGGGTGCATGGCTTTCTACAGCGACACCAAGCTCTGGTCTCTCGATTTCACGACAGTGGTCTGCACCCTCGAACTGCGGTCTAGTTGCTTTTGCATTTTATACAGGAAATCACTAAGGCAGTGCGATGGCAGTGAGCTTGTAGTCCTCTAAGGCCAGGGCAGCCCACGGGAGGAGCCCTGAAAACTGCCCAAGTGTCTCCTTCATAATCAAAGAAGAGGAAGAAGCGAGGTGTGGGGCTCTGCTCAACGCTGCCAATCCCAGTCAGGTTTCATTTCCTTCCCTGTGGCCTCACCCCTGTCTCTTTGTCTGCCGGACTGTCAGAATGCTGAGGACCACAGCGACCCGGGTCTTCTCTGTCATCCTAGGCCAGTGGTTCTCACCCTTCCTAGTGTTGTGACCCTTTGAAACAGCTCCTCATGCTGTGGTGACCCCCAGCCATGAAATCATTTCATTGCTACTTCATAACTGTAATTTTGCTACTGTTATGAATCGAGATGTAAATATCTGACATGCGTCCTCCAATGGGGTCGCAACCCACAGGTGGAGAAACACTGTCCTGGTCTAACAGGGTCCACCACAGCCTTGGCACAGATATGGCACGCTCAGCATCATGGGGGATGGGAACTCATGACCTACCTGTGGGTGGAAGTCATCCTTACTTGGCCCTCAGGAGACTATGGGCTTCACAGGACTCCAGACAGAAGCACGAGACCTGGGGACTTGAGTCAGACATCCCAGGTCTCCACCACGGTTCCGTCCTAGCAGCGAGGTGAAAGCCAGACTTGTTAGCCTCGCTGCACAAAGTGGAGGTACCGCAGGCTGCAGACATGGCTCAGTGGTAGGATGATTACCTTGTGTTAATAAAGCCTTGGTTTACATCCCAGCACCCCAGGAACTGGGTGTGGCAGTGCATCCTGTAATCCCAGCACTTGGGAAGTGGAAGCAGGAAGATCAAGTGTTCAAGGTAATCCTTGAGGCTAGCCTGGTCTACATGAGACCCTTGTCTCAAAAAAAAAAAAAAAGGGAAAAAATGCAGCTGCTGTAATGTGGAAATAATCACTCATTTATCCCCCATGCATTGTGGTCTTGGGGTGGGCATGGAGGTGCTATGGAAACTGCGGACTTCTGGGATGCAAAGCTAGCTCTTCTCTTGCTTACTCCAGCTTCCGAGGACAGGTACCAGCTTCCTGTTCTGTGAGAACGAGAGTAATGACTGACAGCAGCCCCACAGGGGGAGATGATTATCTTAACAAGGGGAGTTCTGAGGGATCTTACCAACAATGTCCATGGAACACAGCAGAGAGCCAACTACGGCCACCTGCAGCAGGAGAGCTGGGCCTGGGGCTCTGTGGGCACCTAGGAACTTATGGGAGGGAAGCCAGGGAGGCAGAGGAAGTCTATACTGAGCACAGCCGGCTCACTGGCGCCCTCGTGTGACGGAAGTGGGACCACACTCAGAAATACTCCTGGATTCCAGGGCAATGCCCACCTCTGAGGGTCCCTCAAGCTTCACCCAAGGGACCCTGGGGTTGGGCTCCCCCTCTGTCTTGCTTTCTCTATGCATCTTCCTTGAGTCTCCACTGCTGGTCTCAGAGTCAACGGTGCAGGGCATTGGAGCCCGAGGGCAGTGTGGCGTCAGGAGCTGCAGGGGTGTGTAGAGAAACTCCTCCTACAGGGGTGGGAGGTTGGGTCTGACTGGAACGGATGATGTAAGCCTTTGATGTTCTGGGTCAGATTCTATCTCTACTCAGAATTTTATTTATTCTGACTCCCCACCTCCCACCATACTTCTGATGGTTAATGGTATGGTGCGGACACTTTTTTATCACTGTCTGAGTTCTTAGCTTCCCCTGGGGTCACTCACACCCCACCCCCACATCCCATAGAGGGCGGCAGGAAAGGCTGGTATAGTCAAAATGCAAAGGCCTCACATGGAGTGCTGGGATGGTTCTCCAGGAAGTTCATCTGTTCCCCATCTCCCTTCCCTCCTCCCTCCATTGTCCTCCCTTCTCCCATCCACCTTCCTTTGTTCCCCCATCTTCTCTCATTCCTCCCTCCCTCATCTCTGGTCACCCTACCCCACCCCCGCCCCGTGTTTCATTCCCTCTCTGTCCACAGGCCACTGTGGTTCTAGGCTTGTCCTCTGTGGCCAACTGCCCCTTACTTCACCTGTGAGGACAAGCCCCATCGGGGGTACAAGTCACCTGCGCAGTGTTCCTGTGCTGCTGGACACAGCTGACAGCCATCAGCTCTCTCCTCACCCCCACCCCCAGCCCTCACACATGCCTATAGCCAGCGATTCTCTTTGTTACCAGAGGACAAAACTTTGTGTTCAGGTTCTTCAGGTGGTGAGTGACACTGATCTGGGTCATGTGGGAGACAGTGTCCCTGCCTCACCAGGGGTGCAGTGAGGTCCACCCCATCCTGGGAGCAGACAGTCCTCGGGTGAGTCCACCAACACGTGGGACAGTAGCAGAGGACAGCAGTGACCATTCCTTGGAGAGAACCTAGGAAGGGGCTGTGGGCTGGAGAGAGTCTGGGGATCTCCATGGGAGAGGGAAGAGTGGGTGGAACAACCTGTGCAAACCATGTGGTGGAGCTGTGACCTCTGTGTACACCTGCATGTAGGTCAGTGACTTCAGGAGGGAGGGAATGAGTCTTAAAAGGAAGTGGGCTGAGAGGTCAGGCACTAGGACCCATCTACACCTCTTGTTTCCCCTGCGGGCAAAGAAGGACTGCCTTGCCAAGAAATCTCTCTTAGGCTGGCTCCTTAGAGCCCTTCCCTTTGAGATCCTGCAGGTACCCCTTCCCGCCTGTGAGTGGGGTTGAGCCTGATAGAGATTCTATGATTCTCCCTGAATCACACAGCCAGGGAGTGATGGGGGGGCACCCTGACTTGCATGGCCAAGGCCTTAATACTCACAATGCTGTGTCCTGGATCCCTTGCAGCTATGGCTCTTGGTAGGGTGTGCTGTACACGTGTGTGTGTGTGTGTGTGTGTGTGTGTGTGTGCGCGCGCGCGCGCGCGCGTTCTGGCTGCTCTTGGGGACAGCTGCTAGCCAGTGGGTCTGTGAGTGTGGAAAAGAGGTGACAGTAGGTGGCAGCACTGAGCACTAGGTCATGTGCTTTCTGAGGGATGAGCGACAGAAACAGTGGTGGTGGCAGTGTCCAGCCTCTGGGTGGCAGCTGAAGCGGTGACTTGACCGTGGTTCCTTCCTTTCTTGGTTATGTCTTGGCAATAGTTCCCTTGGTCAATCCTATGGTTTTCTAGAAGCTTTCCTGGAGGCCTGCCTCAGAGCACTCCCCCTAAACGTAGTGTGTGTGTGTGTGTGTGTGTGTGTGTGTGTGTGTGTGTGTGTGTGTGTGTGAGAGACAACTTTTGGGAGTCAGTTTTCTTCTTCTACCATGTGGTTTCCAGAGACTGAACTCAGGTTAATAGGTTTGGTGGCAGTCACTTAACCCACTAAGTCATCTCAACAGTCCTGGATTGTCTTGGGCATCTCTGTGGCTTTTTTTTTTTTCTTCTGTGATTTTCCCTTGGGTCTTCACATGCTTACAACTTGGTCTCTCTGCCTCTCTACCCCTCCCTCCCGAGATAAGTCTATGTACCTAGACTGCCCTGCCTACGTATCTAAGGCTGGTCTTGGACTCTGGATCCTCACCTCTATCTCCTGAGTGCTGGGATGACAGGCATGGGCCACCATGGCCAAACCTCACAGATATTTCTCTCTGTGCTTGTCTGTGTTCCTATCGCCTTTTGTAAGACACTGGTCAAGTTGAGTCAAGGCCTCAGCCCTGCCACCACCAGTCACTGGTCTGGGAAGCCGTGTGGATGACTGGCAGTGGGAAGGGACCTGGAGACGAGGCCTGGGCTGCTTCTCTGTAAAATGCGTGAGGTGTGTGGGAAGTGAGGTTCTTCCGATGGTCATGTTAGGGACCTTTAAGAGGGCCACCTAGGAGCCCTGCAGATCTTTGTCTCTGGAGTCAGGAAAAAAAAATGGAAGAAGGCACAGCAATCAGAGAGCCAGCCCATGATCACTGCTGAGTCCATGACTCTGTTCTCCTGCTGTTAAAATGCCAGCGCTGGCCTGGACACGTGGCTCAGTTGCTGGAGTGATTCTCCAGATATGCACAGGACCTGGGAACCATCCCTAGCTCCTGTAAACCAGTCACAGTGGTGCACATCTGCAATCCCAGCACTTGGGAAGTGGAGGCAGAAGGTCAGAAGGTCAAGGTCATTGACTATATAGGAGCTTGAGGTCAGTCTAGACTATGTGAGACCCTGTCTCAAATCAGTCAATCAAACAAAGATGCTTCGACTAACCAAAGTGCCCTAAAAATTCGATAGTAATCCTGTCAAAATTTACGTGTTATCTTTCACAAGACTGAAAATTACTAAAATATGTATGGAATCATGAAACAGCCTGAAGAGTGGACTAGCTAAACAACCTCTTTCTCTCACACACAATAGAGTCCCACTTCCATTATGTAGTACAGAAAGGCCCTCCTACTTGTGATCCTCCTGCCTCAGCCTCTCTAGTGCCACACCTCATGCCTAGCAGAAGCAATCTCAAACATTGAGAATTGGAGACATCACAATAACTGACTTCAAAACATACTACAAAGCTGTTATAGTCAAAACAGCATGGTGCTGACTTAAAAGCAGACATACAGACCAACAGGACACAGCAGCAAACCCAGAAATAAGCATACACACATCTATAGCCAACTGACTTTCAGGAGCACGTGAAGAGGCAGGGACAGTCTCTTGACTAGATAGTACTGGGAATGCTGGATGTTTACATGCACAGAGTAGGGGCTGGAGAGATGGCTAAGCAGGTAAGAGCACTGGCTTCTCTCCCAAGGACCCAGGTTCAATTCCCAGTATCCACATGGTGGCTCACAACTGTCTATAATTTAATTCCAGTTCCAGGGGATGTGACATCCTTATACAGACACAGATATAGGCAAAACAATAAGATAACAATAAAGAGTAGAATTTCACACAACTGGTTAAAAGCTATGAATGTGGGACTGTAGATGTGGTAGGAGAAAAGGGGGGAGAGTTCCCTGGCATCGTCCTGTACATCGATGGCTTAAAAATGTGGTCTTGAAAAGACATAGAACAACGGCAAGGAAGATATAATGATGCATCAAATCAGAAAGTGACAGAGCCAGCAATCAACGGAATGGAGAGAGCGCACGCAGCTGGATAGACTCATAAGGCACACATCTGTCAGATGGCCGCTATCCAGGAAATATAAAGAGCAAACCCAACTCAATAGCAGGAGGACAATCTGATCTTAAAGCCGGCAAAAGCTCAAGCAGACGCGTCTCAGAACAAGACAAGCATGGGCTCAGACACTTGAACACAAAGCTCATCCTCACAAGTCACCGGGGTCCAAATGAAAGCTGCAGGGAGACGCCGCTTCCCTCTCAGAAGGGCGGCCATCAGACTGGGAAGGCAGCCCGCGGAAGATCTGTGCTGGAGGATGAGAAGAAGGTTGCCCTGAAGGGCTGGTGAGAATGCAAAGGAGCAGCCATCGTGGAAAACAGCCCAGGGCTTCCTCAAAACTTAAAAATGGAACTCTATGATCCAGCAACATTCACTTCCTCATATGCTCAAAGGATGCAAAGACAGCTGGTCACAGATCCACAGTCAGGAACCACTTCAGCCAAGACAGAGCTGAGCGCTGGGAACAGATGCTCAGGGTGAGCGGGGTGAGGCCTGCGAAGCGGAAGAGAGTGCTCTACAGCCTGCATCATGTATTTGCAATGTGCCAAGAGCTGGTGTTCTCACCTCCTGCAAACAAAGCAAAGCAAAACACCACGTGGGTGATGGATGCGTTTATTAGTTTGATTTCATCATGCCACAGTGCGTGCATAGACCCCCAACTGGCTGGGCAAGTGGAGCCCATTCTTATTTGTTGATCATCCTTTACTGTAACCATTTGTTAAATGAACCCCGAGTACTATACCAGTATGCTGTACTATACAGTATCAACCAATCAATCATCAATCAACCATCAGTCAATCAAACAGCCTGTCAGCTAAAGAGCCAGTCCTCACTCTGTCTTGTTTGGTCACAGTGGCAGAGAGCTGCAGACTGGATAACTTATAAACTCAGCTTGTGTTTTTGGGGGCTGAAAGTTCCGGCTCTGCCAGGTCAGCATCTGGGGAAGGCTGCTTCCTGGCTCATGGCGACTACCCTCCTGTCATGTCCCCATGTGGTGGGGGGACTGTACCATAAAGATCTGCTGACACCATGCCAGCACCTGCCACATTGCTAAGGACGATGAGCCTGACATTAAAAAATATATATATATCTCACTTTACATTTTATTTATTGTGTTTGTGTGTGGGAGTCAGCTCCTTCCTTCCACTGTGTGGATCCTGGACATGGAATTTAGGTAATCAAGCTTGCCAGTAAGCTCCTGTACCCAGCCAGAGCCTGGCATTTTGAACACCAGAGATTCTACCACTATCAAGTCCCACAGACTCTATAATACGTATTTCCAGTCTGTCCACACCACCCACTCTCCCTCCACATCTCTTCGTTGGTCGCAGTTCAACCTTACCCATCCTGTAGCAGTCCTGGCCTGTTTCTTGATTTCTGCCCCACTCACCCAAACCCACTCCTTATATGACCACAAGAGGGCGCCAGTGGAATTCACATCCTGTGAATTTTCACTTTGCTCCAGAAAAAAAATACAAAGGAGCATCTAGTGTGTGCCTCTGGGACTTGGTAGTGTGCACCTTGTGCGAGTCTTTCCAGCCACACCACATCCTTGGCCAACCTACAGACACCCGAGAGACATCCCACCGAATCCCCACTTCGTTTGCCAGTTCCCTCACCTCCCTTTCCCAGTGAGGCTTCTTAGATTAACCTACTGTAATGTCTGTCAGTCTCTCAGGGAGCTCCCTGGGTCAGATGTTGCATTGTTCAAATGGACCCTACTCGAGCCTGTTTAAATATGTTGCAAGAGACACATGGCATGTTAGCTACGTAGTGCACGAGGGATGTGCTGACAGGGGACCAAGCCAAGCTCTCCCTTCAGGCCCCTTCCCCTTCAGCCTTTTGAGGCTCCCCGCCCCCGGGAGGGACATAGTGGGGTGCTGGAGAGTACCCAAGACCTTCTGCCGTTGCAAGGAAGGAGAGGGTGCAGGCACCAGGCCTCCACTCTGCACACAGGCAAATCCAGATGGTTCCTGGGAACAATGTGTTCCTGCGGCTCCTGTAGGACCACCCTCTTCTGTGAGAGGTGAGCAAGGGTGTTAGAAAACTCTCTTGGAGAAGTAAGCAGGAAGTCGGGACACGGTTGCTGGGAAAAGGCCGGGCATTGGGCAAGGGCCTGTTCCACGGTCTGTCTAGGGGCCAGCGGAGGGAAGCTCGCAACAGTCAGTTTCGAGACTTGGGGTCAGTCTCCGGCAGCCCTCGATCTTGACGGCAGCCTTCACAGGGAGGATCACCGCCCAGAAAACTCAAAGTTCACCCTCCCCAGCACCAAGCCCTCTCCAAATTCCTCACAGGAAAGCTTCATTCCCAATTAAAGGTGTTTTGCTTGTTGTTTTTAAATAATATGCCCGTGTGTGTGTGTGTCTATGTGTTTGCATGCATGTGTGTATGGCTGAAGGCACCTGTGGCCGTCAGAATCCGAGAGAGAGAGAGAGAGAGAGAGAGAGAGAGAGAGAGAGAGAGAGTGTGTCACCTGATGTGGATCATGGGACCCCAGCTCAGGTCCTCTCCAGGAGTTGTGTTTGCTCTTATCTGATGATATCCCTCCTGTCCCCCGCCACGTTTTGAGGGGCACAGTGAAAGGAGAGATTTTCTAAAAATATTTATATCCATGTGTGGTGGTGCATATCTATAACCCCAACCCTTGGGCTACTGAGTAGGAGAATCATGAGTTTGAAGCCTGGGTTTTGTGAGGACACCTTGTTCCCCACCCCCATTCCAGCCCCCTCCCCTCCAAAAAAAGAAAGAAATGAAATATTTAAGAAGAGACACTTTAAGGGGCCCGAGAGTCCTGGGTGCTGGGACTCAGGTGAAAATTGTGAAGAAAGATAGCCCAGGCCAGCCTGACTTTAAACGTGGTTTTGTAGGAGGCAGGAAGCGTGTCACTGTGGAGACGTACATCACCAGGCTGAACGGCTGGCTAATGGGGTGGCCATCTGGAAAAATAGGAAGTAGGACGCACTCCACATGGATGGATGGTATGAGCTGTCCCAGGCAGGCGAGTGTGAAATGTTAAAACCAGGAACCTGGGAGAAGCAGTCACAGAAGGATGCTTCTAAAACACGGCCCAGAATGCAGAAGCCTTCGGGGAAGCTCTTGAAACCATTAAGGAAGAGATAGGTAACTAGCCCACACTCCATAAAGCCTGTCACTCCCGAGAGAAGGAGCGAATTTCCCTGCGAAGAAAATCAGTGGGAAGCACTAACGCATTAAGGATATAAAGGGCAAAACATAAGAGAACACTGCGGTGGGGGAGAACGGAAACTGGGTGAGCTCCAAGCTGGCTGGAAAGATGCTAGCTGAGAGGAAACTGAATGCAAATCACAACCAACCCACTCCTATTTTCGTTCTTTTTTGCCTGCCCGGCTGTCAAAAACAGTCGTGCCTGGACCTCTGAGTTGGTGAGAGGGAAACGGAGGAGCTGGCCAAGGCACTGCCTGCGGGGACCTAAATGAGTCCTGCAGGGCAGTAAAGAACAAGGGTCTAGACCCCATTCAATGACCCAGAAGGTGGAAGGAAAGCAGCCTCCATAAGCCACGCCTGCCAGAATGCGCAGGCGCACAGCTGCAGCCCTGCAGCTGAGAGGTGGGAATCCACCTCCTCGCCCAGCGGGAACTCCTCAGACATTCCCACGCCGGTACTTGGGGCTGGGAAGAGAGGAAGCTATTCACAAATAGGGAACAAAGTTCAGGGTGAATGATTAATGGAAACCAAGGAGGAGGACAGAGGACAACGGGAGAGGAAGTAAAGAATGCGTTATTCTCCTGGATTAGTCTAGACGGGACTGGAGGAATCAGCCGTGAAGGTCACCTGATGATGGGACCCAGATAGCAGGGACACTAGTTGGAGGCATTCTTTTGAGAAGATTTTATTATTCTTAAATTATGTGTACGTGGGGCAGAGTAGGCACACATAAATGCAGTTGCCTCTTGAGGCCAGAAGAGGGAGAGACCCCCTGACGCTGGAGTTACTGGAAGTCTCTTGATGGCGCTGAAAACTGAGCTGGGTCCTCTGCAGGACCAGTCTTACCTCTTAGCCGCTGAGCCTTCTCTCCAGCTCCAGGAAGGCATTCCTAACACAAGCCCTTTAAGTACTTTTGAGTTTGGACTGTGCGAAGATAATTCCCACTCAAAAATAATAGGGAACTATCTGAATGTTAGTAACGCTCTAAAAGCTTTAATGTCGCTTGGGGTGGTTAGGGTACTGGAATGACTGTGTTCTTAACGGGATGGGTGAGCTGAGGACTAGTGTGACGGGCCAATGGGGTGCCTAAGGCTGAGTGAGGGGAGTTCTCAGAGCCCCACACTGAACCAGTCTCAGAGAGTGAGAAAAACTGGAAACCTGTAGAGCAGCAGATGCAGCCAATAGGGAGGGGAGCTTCCATCTGCTTCCATCCATCCATCCATGCACCCATCCATATCTCTGTATATCCACACATCTATTCATCCACCCATGCAGGCATCTATTCATTCATCTGTCTCTGTCCATCCATCCATGAACGACTCCATCCATCCATTCAACCATACATATAAACACGTATGTGTATCCATTCATTTGTGTACCCATCTATCCATCCATCCATTCATCCATGCATCTATATATCCATTTTGCTATCCATACATCCATCTGTGTATCCATCTATCCATTCATCTGTACACCAGTCTATCCATTCATCCACCCCTTTATCCATCCATCCATATTCGTTCATCTGTGCATCATCCATCTGATACATCATGCATGTATGCATACATACATACACACCATAATGCAACCTATCCAAATTATACCCATCTATCCCTCCATCCACATATCTATCTACCTACCTAGTTATTTATCATCTATTTACCTACCTATCTTCTATCTATCTATCTATCTATCTATCATCTATCTATCTATCCATCCATCTATCTATATCTGTGTCCATCACCTATCTATCTGTGTATCCATCAGTCCATTCATGTCCATCCACCTGAGGTGGCTAGGGGAGCTAAGTCCTGAGAGGGCCCTGAGACCAGGATATCAGATCCTGGCTATTCTGCATGTCTAGGTTTCTGGTCAGGAAAGTCACTGATGAAGGGAAGGCCTGCATTCTTCCAGGGGAAGAAAAATTTCCCAGGAGAAAGTCCCTTCACTGAGGCCTGGTTGTACCAAGTGGAGCCTCCTGTGTGGGTGTCTTGCTCAGCTGTGGAGGGAAAGACTGTCTGGAATGTCCCAGTGGCTGAGGGAGGCCCGTGGAGCTGTAGGGGGTGAGGAGAACAGCTGACACTCTTGGGGAGATCCTGCCAGACTGGTGTCTGCCCAGAGCTGCCCACCCTCTTTTCTCAATCCTGTGGATTGATCACTCAAGGCAGAAAGGATCCTAGTCTATACACTGCCCAGCCCTAACTCTGTCACACACCCATCAGGGTTAGGGGAGGTTAGGTAGGTAGATTAGCTTTCCTTTCTTTTTTTTTAAAAAGTTTATTTATTTACTTATTGGTGTTACAAGACGGATTTCTCTGTGTAGCCTTGACTGTCCTGGAACTAGTTCTGTCAACCAGGCTGGCCTTGAACTCACTAATCTAACCCTAACCCTGATCCTAACCCATAACCCTAACCTTAACCCTAACCCTAACCTCTGCCTCTGCCTCCCAAGTGCTGGGACTAAAGGCATGAACCACCACCGCCTGGGAATTTTTTAAATTACTACATTTAAAATGATTTATTTGAATTATTTATTTGTGGGTCTGGAAAATGGCTCAATGGTTAAGAACACTGACTGCTCTTCTAGAGGACCTGGGTTCAATTCTTAGCATCCACATGACAGCTTACAATGGTCCAGTTCCAGGGGATCTGACTCTCACACAGACATACATGTAGAAAAAATATCAATGTACATAAAAGCATAAAAATTAAAATTATTTATTTCTTATATATGTACCTGGTGAATACCATGTGCCAGTTTGGAGGTCAGAGGGCAACTTTTGGGAGTCACTTTTTTTTTTCTTCCACCATGTGTGGGTTCTGGGAATTGAACTCAGATCATCAGGCTTGGCAGAAATCACCTTCACCCACAGAACTATCTTGCCAGACCTATTTATTATCTTTTAATGTTTGTGTGTGTATACTGTGTGTGTTATTGAGGCACACATGTGGCATGGTGCCCGTGTGGAGGTCAGAAGGCAAGCTCAGGAGTCAGTCCTCATCTCCCCTTTGCTTTGAGGCAGAGTCTCTTGTCTACTGCTCCTGTGCTAGGCTAGCTAAGAGTGAGCTTCTTTCTGCTCTTTCTGCTTCCACCTCCAATCTCACAGTAGGAACATCTGTATTGTGAGATCGCCCTACTCTGCCTGGCTTTTATTTGGGTTCTGAAGATTTAAGTCCAGGTTATCCTGCTGTGTGGCAAGGATTATTTCTGCCAAGCCGTCTCCTCTGCCCCAAATAATGTTTTTAAACCTCTTATTTCCATATTTGAACATCAGCTCTGGCCAGATGTGGGATAAAGACTAGCAGTTTAAAGTGAACATTTTTAGGGAGATACTACAGTTCTAAGGTTGTGTGTGCCTGATGATATAGCCTTGGGGTTTAGAAAGCAAAGACTAAATAGGAGCTCAGGCAGGGCTACCATCATAGTGGAGTTCCACACCTGGCCTTGGTAGCAAGGTCTAGCCAGACAGTTATCTTTGTGCCATTACAAAAGACAGACAGGCTCAGCTAGCTGGTGTAAGAGTGCTTCTTCATTTGTATTGCTTTCATTGGTTAAAGAAACTGCCTTGGCCTTTTGATAGGGCGAAATCTTAGAAAGGCGGGGAGGGCAGAACAGAATTCTGGGATAGAGAAGGCCAAGTGAGGGGGAGCCGCCATGGAGCAGCCAGGGTCAGACTTGCTGAATCTTTCCCGTAAGACCACTACCTCGTGGTGACTTACAGACTATTAGAAATGGGTTAGTTTAAGATGTAAGAGTTAGCCAACAAGAGTCTAGAACTAATGGGCCAGGCAGAATTTAAATGAATACAGTTTGTGTGTAATTATTTTGGGAATAAGCTAGCAGGGACCAAAAGCAGGCCTGCAGCCGGGAACTGGGAGCCAGGAACTCAGCCCTCCACGTCTCTGACTACAGCTAGCATCTCTGATGGTAGATGGTGTGGTGTCAACTCACTCACGTCTGTTTATTAAAAACCCCACAAGCCAGCACTCAAGCAGGAGTCAGCAGATGTGTCTTTTGTAAGTAAAGTATTGCAGAGAGGCAGCAGCCTTTCCTGGACTTGTGCACATGAATGATACACTTTCAAATGGTACATTATGAAAAAGAAAGTCACAAGCTTATAAAAATATCAAAATTGGTAAATTGTGTGTGTACATATGTGTATATCTGTATGTACACATGTATGTAGATGTGTACAAGTGTGTGTGCTTACATGTGTGTTCATGTGTGTATATGTGTGTGCACACATGTGAGTGTGTATACCTGTGTATGTGTGTGTGCACACATGTGACTATGTACACATGCATGTGCATGCAGATGTGAGTGTGTGTAAATGGAGGTGGAACTTTTGTCCTAATTGCCTGGTCCCAAATAATCACACAGAAGCTTAATATTAATTGCAAAATGTTTGGCCTATAGCTCAGGCTTATTAACTAGCTCTTACAACTTAAATTAACCCATTTTTATTAATCTACATTTTGCCACATGACTCATGGTTTTACCTGTCCTTGAGCATCTTGCTTCCCCTGAAGCTGGCTCATCTCTCTCTGACCCTGTCCTTCTTTCTATATTTTCAGTCTGGCTTTCCTGCCTAGCCTTATTCTGCCTTGTTATAGGCCAAATCAGCTTTATTATCTATCAATGAGAGTAATACATATTCACAGTGTACAGAAGGATTATTCCACAGCATTTCTGCCTTTCTGTTTCACCCAAAAGGAAGGTTTTAACTTTAACATAGTAAAATTACATACAACAAAACAGTTATCAAGTAAGAATTATATTTAATAGTAAGCTTTTGTGTGTTTTGGACTGAGTGGTTGGGACAAAAGAAAAGCTCTGCCTCCATTTACAAGTGTGTACACATGTGTATATGTGTGTGCACACAGGTGTGTACATGTTTCCCCCCGTGAGCACATGTGGAAGCACAGAGGATGGCTGGGGACAGTCTGGCAGACTGTCAGGACTGACTAACCAGGGTGACAGGGTTCAGAAAAGACATCACCGTCACCTATAACATCTCTGTTCATCTGGAAAAGCGTTCAGAAAGATTAAACAGAATAAAACCCAAAGCCATTGTTTTGAAGAAGAGCGGTGAGCATCTTTAATGGGCAATGGGCCTCTTATGTTTCATGTTAAGACATCAGAAGAATCTTTTCAATCCAGGACTGAGGCTCCATGTTTGGCACTACAGGCTTACATGGGCTTTCTATGAAGATCCCAGTCAAGTCAAGAAATGAATATTATAAAACCAGGAAAAGAAACAATACTCTCATTCTTTTACTAGTGACAAACTACAAATCACTGCCAGGCTTGTTAGCAAAGCTCAGATTGAGCTGTGACAAAGGCTGGCGAGAGGGTTCGGAAAGTAAAGGGGCTTGCTGCCAAGCCTGAGGACCTGAGTTCAATCCTAAGGATCTCACATGGTGGAAGGAGAGAACAGACTCCCACACGTTGTCCTCTGGCCTCCACAGATGCAGGCTGGCAGGTTGCTTGCATGGGCACACACACAAATAATTGTTTTTGTTTTTGTTTTTTTAATTTAAAAAGCTGTCATGGGATTTTCGCCCAGGTTTCCACATGCATAAATCCAGTATGCAAAAGCTGACATTTCCCCTACATACAGGGAGCAGATAGGAAATTCAATTTGAAAATTATTAGCTACAATAGTGCTGAGAGTAATAAGGTATCAAGAAATAAATCTTTTGAAAAATGTGCATGACCTTTCTGGGAGGAAATGGCAAAATTTTATTGAAAGATGTAAAGGAGAAAGAGAGGATACTAATAGGCAGGCAGATGGAATGCTGCAAAGACATCAGGTCCACTCGCTGCTGCAGGTGGAATGCAGAGCTCCTGAAGCCTGGACTTCCCCTCCGTGATGGATTGTAACCTCGAACCATGAACCAGAATAAACCCTCTCCCCTTTAAGTGGCTTTGGTCAAAGTATTTCCTCAAAGGGATAGAAAGAGAAACTTAGAAAGCACTAGAGAGATCAAATCAACATCCCACAAAAACTAAAAGCAGTCCTTGTATCATTTAAAATCCACTTCATGTGTAAAGGTCACCATGTGTGACAGACACCCTACACACTTAATAGAATATATATATATATATATATATATATATTGAGACAGGGTTTTCCTAAGTAGCAGTCCTAGCTGTTCTGGGACTAGCTCTTGTAGACCAGGCTGACCTCGAACTCACAGGATAGGGATGCTTAAGAAAGACTCAAAGAGTATAAGTCATTAGGGAAGAAAATGTAAAGTTGACCACATACAAGTAAACATTTATAAATATTATAGCTTATACAAAACAATCCCAAGACTGGAAATGAGCTGGGCAATGTTTACAGCAATCTATACCTGAAAGACAAACGCTGAACTTCTCCAAAGAGAGGGGGACAAAGTAGCTCAGCAGAGAAATGGACAAAGACGTAAATAGGCAACTTATGCAACAGGAAACTCAGTAGTCCAATACACAATTACAAACGCAAATGCCCAGCAAAACATCTGCAAACACAAACAATCAACAAAACACCTGCAAACACGAACAGTCAACA
>JAQHUG010000353.1:1059375-1070001 GCA_028555095.1 Dicrostonyx torquatus
CACCTGCAAACACGAACAGTCAACAGAACACCTGCAAACACGAACAGTCAACAGAACACCTGCAAACACGAACAGTCAACAGAACACCTGCAAACACGAACAACCAATAGAATACCTGCAAACACGAACAATCAACAGAACACCTGCAAACACGAACAACCAACAGAACACCTGCAAACATGAACAATCAACAGAACACCTGCAAACATTGGCAAGTGTCTCTGTATCCCTCACAATCAGCTGATATAATAAAAGTGGCCAGAAGCCCACATCACTTCATAGGTAGGGTTTTTGGTTTGGGATAGTTTTCCAGCTAGGATCTTGCTATATAGCTCTGGCTGGCTTGGAACTCATTCTCAAGCTCACAGCAATCCTACTGTCTCCTCCTGTCTTTGGATTGCAGGTGTGAGCTACCATGCTGTGAATAGGTTTTGACAGATGGCTTGCCAAGTTTCTGTAAGCTTGTCTACTGCATTTGATGCCCCTCGTCCTCTGCCTGCCCCCCTCACCTCCTGTCTTTCTTCCTCCTCTTCCTTCTCCTCCCGTCTGTCCCCTCCTCCTTTGCCTTTTATCTTCATACTGGCCCCTGCTTAGACAGCCCTCCCCACAGCATCCTCTGTCACATTTCGCAGCCACCAGCTCTCTCTGCTGGTGACTCTAAGGCCACCCTGTAGCTCTCCCATGACCCATATCTCCTGCCTTGCTCAGGGCACCTGTGATGCAGATTGCCTCTCTAGAGGCTAGAAACTCCAGGACAGCCCCGTTTCCTGCTCCCAACACAATGCCTGACACATAGTAGGCACTCATTAAGTGCTTACACTTAGGATCTAGGCCAGCTGACTTTTGGGAGGACACAGATTTTTAGAGATCAACTCTGGCGCTACCCTAGGTCAAGAAGTGAATCTCCAAGTCCAGAGGGTGTCCAGCCAGGTTCTTGTTGAAGCCTGGGTCAGGTGCCCATGGGTGGCCAGGGCACAACCTAGCACCTGAGGGGCCCCAGGTCCTCTTCTAGACCACATGCTCCACCCCTTCAAGGCTGTGGGGCAGCAGCTTGGGTAAGTTCCTCTTCCGTTTCCTCCTGCCTTCTGAACTGGGGTGTCACTCCTCAGTGCGGGGCACCTCCCAGCCACTCCATACCGCTGGTGTCCACAGCAACGCTCCTGGTTCCCAAGTGTTATCACTGGCTGCTGGGTCTCGGATGCGATGCAAGCCATCAAGTGTGTGGTGGTGGGTGATGGGTAAGTGCCTGACCACGTTGTCTCCCACCCCCTACCAGGATGTCCCCGAGACCCTCCCTGGCATACTCACAGGTTTGGGTCTCCCAGAAGGTCCTGGGGGTAGTCACTTTATCTCCTAGGGCTCACTAGGAACATTTGGGGTGGACCTGGACTGCTCTTTTGTCCTCAGTCTACTCCCTCCCCAGGAGCCACCTGGGTGGAGGGCCTGGGACTGGGAGTGGGGTGCTGCTCCTTGCCTGTACCCCGAGAGCTGGGGCAGGACTCCCATGAGAACGGGGAATCAGGTTCCCATTCAGGGTGCAGGTGTGAGGTAGGGAAACCAGACACTTGACCCTTGAACCTTTGTTCCCCAGGTTGACCTGGGCTCTAATGCCTGACTTGCTGCTGCTGGGGCTGGGGAACTCCTGAGACTTTCCACTCTTTCTGACTCTTACCCAGCCCTCTGGGCCAAGGCCTCTGCCCCAGGGGAGGGCTGGCGTGGCTTGAGACAGCTTCCTTGCTGTCCTGTCTGTAGTGTGTGACTCCCCATGTGGATGGGAGGAGGTGGGGAGCAAGGGGAAGCACTAAGGTCAGTGTAAGGGAAGGAGGAAGGTGAAGGGGGATGGTGGGGACTTCCAGGGGGCAACCTGGCTGCACCCCAGCTCAGGGTTTATATCCATTGTCAGGCCTTGGGACCACAGGCTATCATGGCCCAAGGACTCAATCTCCTCATGTGCAGTGAGCAGTTCTGTTTCTCAGGTATTCCAGCACATTAGGGTGCAGCCCTCAGGTACATCTTGGGGTCTCGCTAGATCTGTCCTGGTATGTTCTAGATGCACAGCTTCAGTTCAAAAGAGGGAGTGGCTGAAGCCTTGGGACCTTTCCTGGTTTGGCTCTCAAGGCCGCACGCACTCAGGCACTGCTGGTCTCGCTGGGGGCAGAGGCTATCTACCACTCTGATGACTTTATCACGGTCACTGCTCCTGGGGTGTCAGCAGTCAGCCAGCCGTTATCTGCTGCAGCTGCTTTGCTCACTTCTGCTTTGGGTCTGCTCTGGGGGAGCGAGACAGAGAGGGGGTTGGCCGGAAGCCAATGGTTCTACTCATTCAGAGTTACCTTGGTGGCAGCCTGGGGCTTGAGGGCAGATATGTATGGGGGAGGGAAGGTAGGCCAGGCTCCTAGAGTGGGAAGTGACTTAACGGAATAGAGCTGGGGAAGGCCCAGAGCTGTCCCTCTGGCCTCTTGGCTTCCTGCTGAATAACCTGGGTAGCCTCCCAGATTGAAAGGGAGACAGCCTAAATGGTGGTCATCTCTATTTGTCCCATTTCTCTGTTGCTTACTGTGTGTGGTCACTGGGTCATGGCCCTCTGTCTAACTTAGTTTCCCACCAACCCTGCCTACCATCACGGGGCTCATTTTATTGGTGGGACGACTGAAGCTCAGAGAAATTAAGTAACCTGCCTTAGAGTGCAGAGGATTTGAACCCAGGCCCCTCTGGCTAAAAAGCGCCATATACTCTAAGTCTATGGGCATTCCCTAACAGGCCTTGGTTGTTGTGGCACCCATGGCGCTGGGCTCAGTGTCTTCGGAGTATCACTTAATTCACTGGGAAGACAGACTTGACCTTGTTGTCTAGATGGGGAAACTGAGGCATAAGGAGCTTAGATGACTTACCAAAGTTGTGTAGATGGTAGATGGTGGAGCCGGGATCTGAGCCCAGGTGTGACAGCCTTGTCCAGATCTCCAGGGTCCTCTCCTCTGCCCATGACTGTCTGTGTCTATCACCTGCACCCAACACACAAGGGACACATACAGTTCCTTAGGTCTCCCCAGATGCAGGGTCCAGACCCTTTGCCAGGGTTGAAGTCTGGGTGTTTATGGATACTGCAGGGGCTTAAGGACACGGCTATGGGGTGTCTGGGATTGGGAGACTGAGGCCTAGAGATGGGAGCCTGGGTAAAGGCTCAGATGTCCCCTTGTCTCAGGCATAGCCCGTGACCTTAGTCCTGCTTTGTGTCTCTTGTCTTTCAGAGCCGTGGGCAAGACATGCCTTCTCATCAGCTACACCACCAATGCCTTCCCTGGAGAATACATCCCCACTGTGTGAGTTCCACCTGCTCCAGGCACTTCTTCGGGCTGTCCCCTTTGGACACCTGAGGTCAGGCAGGCTAGTAAAGTTAGAGAGACTCCATCTTGGGGAAGCTGGCCTGTGGTCCAGCTGGCAATGCAATGACATGTAATAGAGAGGCAGAGGCTCCAGAAGGAGGAGGGATCGTGGGATGGGAAGATGCCCTTCGCTGGCCAGGAGGAGAAAGTGGTACGGAGATGGAATGTGGAGATGAGGGAGGGAGAGAACTCCAGACACTTGGATAGCGCAGAGTCTGGGGACCAAATTACTGGGGTGGGGCAGTGCCAGCTGCAGTCTGTGGGAGGCCTGTTTCCTGGTGCAGGATGTTGACACCAGCTGCCACATGATACCAAGGGGGAGTCCACAGGTGTCAGAAGTGACTCAGGGCACCCCACCACTCACAGGGACGCTCCCCAGCACCTTGCATAGGCTCTTCGGGGTCTCCTTCAGTTGTCCCTCCTAGAGATGTTACCCACTGTTTTGCTTTTTAGACCAACACTCCTTAGGCAAGTCTGTGGCAGGGCCTTTGCACCAGCTTTTCCCGTGTCTGTGGTAATTTCCTGTCTTAACCTCATGTCTACACCCTCCAGGCCCATCTTTGGTGCCATCCTGGGAAGCCTTTGATCCAGCCTAAAGGTCTGTCATTCCCCAGAGGAGTTTGCCAAATCTCCCCCAAGATCATAAGCCTGTGGAGGGCAGGGAGCCATGTATTTTTCTTGGGTTCTCCCCCACCTTCTTTACATGGTGGTTGACACCCAGTGTAATACACACAAGGTCTCATATGTAATATGTGTGCTTTGAGGTGGCAAGGCCCAGGAGAACCATCACACTAACTAGCTAGAACCACATCTAGTTAGAAGGCCTTCGGTTTGGTGGCCTGGTACAGGATGTCAAACTCATGATTGCATTGAGTCTTTGAGGGAAGAGGGTGTTACAATATCCTGATAGCTCACAGCAGCTAAGGGGCTTGTCCGCTAGGGCACTTGCTCCAGCCTCACTGGAGCCCTTATTTTTATTTTCTGGGGGGGGGACTGCCTGGAGCATAAAGGGTTTATAGAGGGGCAGTACCTAGGGCCTAAAGTCACCCCCAACCCCCAGACCATCAGAGGAGCCTGCAACCCTACTAATGCCAAACCAAGACTCCACTCCAAGTCCTCCATATGCTTATATGGAGCTCACTTTCAGAAACAGGGGTTCATCTGTCTCTGACACCTGCTGGGGAGGACCCAGCAAAGGGCAGCCAAAAGGGCTGTGTAGACAGCGGGACACTGCTTTCTGCCCAGTTGTATCCGAAAATGAATGAAGACTGGCAATTGTCCCACTGTGTAAAGTGGAGTGACTCCTACCATCAGACTTCTAAGACTCCTGGAAGTCAAAGAGGGCTGGGGTTAGACCTGAGCAAGAACAGGAGCAAAGGGGATTCTGGCTGAAGGCCGCTGTCACCGGGGTATGTTGGCACTGCCCTTGTCCCTGAGTCAAGACCCTATTCTGTCTTTACTTGTCCTGGCTATGGTGGCGGACTCACCTGCTCAAGGATTTCAAAGTGATCACTTTCCCTCTGAGCCCACGAGCCTTAGTTTCCCTTTCTACAAGAGACAGGCCCTGGACCTGGAGATCTGAGCCTCGTGCAGCAGCTTCCCTGCAAGGAGATGGGAGGTGGAGGCCAGAGGCTTTTGATGTCCTGAGGGCTTCACTGCTAGTCAGCCAGATGGGGACCAAGGGCTTGCAGGTCTGTCCCCAATCAATCCCCCTGTGCTGCTGTGTAAGTGGCGGCTGGTGACAACTGCTTCTTGGATTTCCTTCTCTGAGATGAACCCGTGGCCAACAAGGTTGGCACACATATTCTCAGATGGTGACACCTGCCTGAGGATGGTTCTGTGCCAAGTGCTAAGGGCACAGAAACATGACAGCTGCCCCATGCCTTCAGGCATGGAGACAAGGGCTCCAACCCTTGCTACCTCCTGATGGTTCAACAAAAGCCTGCATAAACTTTGACTTTTTGTTTTCATTTTTTTGGTAGGGTATATACTATAACCCTGACCGACCTAGAATTCACTATGTAGCTCAGGCTGGCCTCTAGCTTATAGCTATCCTCTTGTCTCTGTCTCTCCAACAGCCAGGTTCCAGGTAAATTTTGTGGGGTTCTTTTTGTTTGTTTTGTAGTCTAGGCTGGCTAGTCTAAACTCATTAAGGAGATGAAGATGACCTTGAATTCCTGGCCCTCACCGCTGGAGTGCTGGGATTACAGGTGTGCACCAACACATCTGGTTTTATGTGGTGCTTACCAGTCCCATGGCAAATCTTTCTATTTAAAAATTTTTTTCCATAAATAAGCTTTTTTTTTTGAGACAGGGTTTCTCTGTGTAACAGTTCTGACTGTCCTAGAACTCACTTTGTAGACCATGCTGGCCTTGAACTTACCGAGATCTGCCTGCCTCTGCCTTTCAAGTGCTGGGATTAAAGACATGCACCACCACTGCACATCTTTAAAGTAATTTTTTTTGAGTAGATAAGTTTTTAAAAGCAGAATTTAGGCAGAGCCACAACTTGGCCTAAGTACCTCAGATGGATCCCCTTTATGGTTAAAACCCAGTGGAAGGGGTATTCAAAACTTTCCAAGTTCCACCTCACCTGTCCCATCTCCTCCAGGAGTTCAGCCCATAATCCCTGGGCTCTCTCAACTCCTTGCTCTCCCTCAGGGAGACCCCGAGGGTGCCTCCCTTCCTGACAGAGTTCCTGGCCTGCAGCAGCCTGCTTCCTCCTTCTCTTCCTCCCACTTTCTGTCCTGCCCATTGAGAACGCTTCAGGTTTGGGACAGAGCTATGTGAGGCCAGGGCCCTGGTGTAGCTATCTCACTCCTGACTCCAGAACAGAGTACCAGTTTCTAGAACATCTCATTGCTGCTGCTGGCAGTGGGCAGAGCATCCTGGTTGGTGGGTGGAGTCTGTTCTGCCCTGCTGTGGGTTAGTGGTGCAGGTTCAGCTCCATAGGGAAAAGATCACCTTGAGATAAGGTTATATGGGACTTAGTCTGTGCTTTCTTTGATGACCCTGGCTCTGGTGACTCAGTAGGATCAATCTGGCCTTCCCTTGACCACCATGACACCAGGCCTCCCTCAAGGGGTGTTGTTAGTGGGGCTGATCTGGCTGGAACGGAAAAGTCTCCCTAGGTGTTTCAGGGAGTGATACAGAGTCCTGGGGAAGATGGGAGGCAAATAAGGATAGGTGGGACTACTCGGAGAGGATGAAGTAGTGAGCATAGGCCAGCTCAGCAGGCAGGCGGGCTAAGCCTGCCTTGTGACGGAACAGCAGATAGAGAAGGTAGGGACTTGAGGTCTCAATGGACCAGGTCTTGACTGGGTGTGTGTTTGAGCTTAGGAGGTCAGATTAGCTCACACAGACAGACAATGAAGGTGTCCCTAGATCACAACTGTGACAGGACGTGGCGAGCCTGCCAGACACGACACAGCTTCTCCCCTCGGATGGTCACGCACTGGCTGTGTGGCCTCGCATGGGATCATGACACCCTTCTGATCCTGGCCCCATGCTCTAACGAAAAAGCCTGTTTCTGTTTCTTTCCCCTAAGGGTATGAATAGTGGGGTTTTACTTCCTAAAGCCCCCTCCTCTCAGTGTGGAGGGCTGGGCTGAGCCCTCCCAGGGCTTCCAAGTGTTCCCTGTCTCAACACTTGCTCAATGGGCTCCTGGTCCAGTGTCTGACCTACACCAGTGCAAGGCCCAGGCAGACATTTCCACAGGCTCACAACTGCTATCTGTCTGTCCTCTAGAAGGGGGCCTAGCGCAGCTACTCATCACAGGAGTAAGATAGTGGATCCTCTGCAGCTCCCTGCCCTTCCAGGAGTCTCAGGACATGGTCCCTTCGTCTCCCAGACAGCTCTGGCAGGGCATCAGCTCGCTAGCATCTGCATTGCTGTCACCTTCTGTCTCCTTCCTGTTTCCCTCTGATAGCTTCCTGGAGTTACCTCTGAATGCACCCTTCATTGCCTCCCTCTCACAGGGATTGCTTCAGGGGGACCCAGCTCAAATGAGGGACCAAGGGTCAGCAGACACTGTGATGATCTAGGTGCACAGCATAGGAGGAAGATTAACATCCGTTCTCGTCAACCTTTGGGTGCATGGTGCACATCCCAGCAGTCACCTTTCCTAAGGATGAGTGGAGGCAGGAAAATGACTGAGAAGCATTTTCCTCTTTGTTTACTTGTCTTTACGGTGTTTTTAATGGTGCCCTTCAGTTGTGAAAACAGCCAGCTGCACAGTGCTGTGTGACTTTGGGCTAGGCCTGTTGCTCTGAGAACAGCCTTGGCCTGTGCTGGAAGTCCTGGAGGGGCTCTGGGTTTGAGGCTGACCTCGTCCTTTCTGCTTCCCACAGGTTTGACAACTATTCAGCCAATGTGATGGTGGACAGTAAGCCTGTGAACCTGGGGCTGTGGGACACCGCAGGCCAGGAGGACTATGACCGCCTCCGGCCGCTCTCCTACCCGCAGACGGTGCGCACCTCTGTGCCTCTTTGTGATCCAGTCTTGACCCTGTTCCATCAGCTGCCCATGACCTTCTTGCCAGCTGTGCCTGCTCAACCCCAAGTCTCCCTCTGAGGCCTGTAGGGCACAGCTGAGCTAAGGTGCTCCCTAAACTGTGTTCCTCAGCCCTGCTGCCCCCAGTATCCATGGCCTGAGATGCCGGCCTTTCTCAGTGTGCAACAGGCAGATACTACCAGGGTTTGTGTGAGCAGCCAGGCCAGTGTGCCTGGTCTGGGGTGGGCAGAGGACCTGTTGCAGATAGTTCTGTGTCTTCTGGGTCCCTGGATCTGGGCTCTCTACCCATCATGGCAAAGAGAGGGTCAAACTGCCAGGTAGAGGGTGACACAGCAGTGGCAGGAGCTGGGGCATACGGGGAGAGGGCTGAGGGGGGTGGGTAGATAGGACTCTCTGGCCTCCCTCTTGAGGACCCTGCCCTGCTCTGTCTCCAGGATGTGTTCCTCATCTGCTTCTCACTCGTCAGCCCGGCCTCCTATGAGAATGTCCGAGCCAAGGTGAGCTTCAGGTGGGCTGGGGGACATATGTAGGTTGTACTGAGGGAAGGAGGGGTGAGCTGTTAAGGTCCACTCCGGATTAGGAGAATACAGGGCAGAGGGTCGCTAGTGCCACACAGGGCCAATGAAGAAAGAGTCTCCCTGGGCTGGGACAGGAAGCATTCTGCCTGCTTCTGTTCCCTGTTTCTCTCCCTGTCCAGTCTCGTGCCCCCTCTTATCAATACACAACCACCTCTCTTGACCCTTATCTCCAAAATATATCTTGCCTTTTTTTTTTCACGCCTGCTCAGCTCCTGTTGTACCCTGTGACCCTGCTCTGGGGCCTCTTTCTCCCTTTGCCTGGTGCTCCGGGCATTTATGTCCCACTTCCCTTTGCTCTCTCTCACTGCCCCCCTCACACCAGTGGTTCCCTGAGGTGCGACACCACTGCCCCAGCACTCCCATCATCCTGGTGGGTACCAAGTTGGACCTGCGAGATGACAAGGACACCATTGAGAAGCTGAAGGAGAAGAAGCTGGCTCCCATCACTTACCCACAAGGCCTGGCACTGGCCAAGGATATTGGTATGGGACTCGAGCTCAGAGTTGGGGAGACTGAGGGCTGGGGGTGGTGCCTGGACACCCTTGTCCTAGGGTTATGCTGTGTGTCAAACTCTGGCTATATCAATTGTGTGACCTTGGACTGGTCACTTGGCCTCTCTGTGCTTGTGTTTTTCTGACAGGAAGGTGTGGCAGTAGTGATAGCTTCTGCCATGTTGGGTGTCTAGGCTCACAGGTCCCAAGAGCAGCACTGCACAGGGAGATTCTGTGTTAGCTGGTCATGGCGTCAGCCAAGTTTAGACCCTGGAGCGAGGGACTGATGGGAATAAACTGAAGCAGAGGTGGGAGGCACAGCCTGTGGCTGCCTGGAGCACAGGCAGCCAAGTCAGGTTGGGTTGTTTTTGCTGTAGACTTGAAGGGTGACTCATTCCTTTGTGCCTGCCCTAGCCTCCCTTTCTCCACTCATCCTGACTCTCCACCAGTCACTGTGTGCCTCCAAACACCAGGCAGAGGAGGCATGACCCTTCAAGGTCATTCAGCTGGGGAGGTGGTGGCTACAGTTGGAAGCATGGAAGAGGGTTGCTGGCTGGGTGAGTGGGGACACCTTGCTCTGGCTAAGATCTCCGTCCCCAGGAGACCTAACTCTGGGTCTGGCCTCTCCCACGGTGGTGTCCTCCTGAGGCAGAACTGCCAGCTAGGTCTGGCCTCCACCCAACCCTGCACCTCTTCCTCTGCAGGAAACAGGGGGAGGGGCTCTTCACAGGAAGAGTAACCGCAACCTTCCTGTGACTGGCTGGTTGTCATGGCTGTCTCTCCAGGGGCCTCTCTGCTGCTTCAGCCTGGGCCCTTTGCTCTAGCCTCATAAATGTGAGGGATGTATTCCAGCTTTCTCTACTTAACCAGCATATTACCAAACTGGTCTGCATGGATTTGGGGGTACATTAGAATTGCTCCCCCACCTCTCAAGGTGCAGTCAACGGTATGGGAATGACATGGTTGCAGGAACCTGAGGCAGCTGGTCACATGAGAGTGAGAACGCTGGTGCTCAGCTCTCTTTCCCTTCTGTATGTCTTTTAAAAATGGGATATTTTTATTTATTCTTAGACAATTTCATAATAGCAAACCATGTGTTTTGATCATATCCACTCTGAACTACCCCGTTATTCTCCCCAGACACCTGACACATGTCCATCTTCCCTTTATGTCCTGTGTATATGTATGCATGAATGCGTGTGTGTGCACGTGTGAGTATGCATGCATGTGTGTGTGCATGTGTGTGTGAGTGTCTGTAGTTCCCTGAGTCCACTTAGGGCTGCCTGCTGGACTGTTGGCTGATCTTGGTTTTAACCTTGCACAGGTTTCTCGCTGGCAACCACAGCTGCTGTGAGATCACAGGTGCAGTGGCCATGTCATATCCAGAAGACAGAATTTCATAGCACTCAACATCACCCTAACTCTGTTCCCTAAGCCTCAGGGCAGGGTGTGGGTTGGTATAGTTGTCCCATTTAGTACTGAGCCCTCAGGGTGGGGTGTGGGTTGGTATAGTTGTCCCATTTAGTACTGAGCCCTCAGGGTGGGGTGTGGGTTGGTATAGGTGTCCCATTTAGTACTGAGCACTCAGTAGTCACTACTCTCTGCACATTGATCAACGTTTCTCTGCATTGATTACGGCCCACCACAGGCAGAAGCTTCTCT
>JAQHUG010000353.1:1070348-1123165 GCA_028555095.1 Dicrostonyx torquatus
GATGCCTTGTTCATCTCACTGTGTAGTCTAACTAGCCTCCAGTTTGTGCAAACTACCTGTCAGCCTTCCTGGTGCTGGATTTACAGGCCTGGTCAGTCACTCCTGGCCAAACTTCTTCCCCTTAAAGTGTGTGCTCTACGTGACCGAGCTCTGTAGATGGGGGTCTGTTCCTGGCTGTGTCACTGATTGATTGTGAGGTCTTGGATTTCTGACTCTTGCTCTCTGGGCCTTAGTCTCCTACTGTGCATGTACATGTGCATGCGTGTATGTGTGCATGTACGTGCATTGTGTATGTGTGTGCATGTGTCCATGTGTGTGCATTTGTGTGTGTGTCCTTCTGCCTGTGGTTCCTCTTCTCCCTGAGGCTGTTTCATTCTCTGTAAGGGACTTGGAGCCCCTCCCTTCCAGCTACCATTGAGAATGAGCAGGTGAACATCCCAGCCTAATCCCCAGGAGCCTGGGTTCAGAGTGCTCACTATTGGTCACAGAGACAGGGAGCCCCAAGGAACAGAAGCCAGGAGCCCCCTCCCAGAGTCATCTCTGGAATAAATGGTCAGAGGCCAGGCCAGGAACCTGGCTTCATCTTCTCGGTGATAAAAGAGTGCCTTGGGAATGTTCCAGGGACAGGAAACACACAGGTGTGACTGACCAGTGTCCGGCTCCCTGAAGCTCCATTTCCTCCTTGCTGCCTTTGGTCTCCCAAGCCCTGGCTTTGGTGACTTCCCCTCTAGTGGGGACCCCCCCGTCCCTTTCAGGTCACTGGGATAGGGAGGGCCACTGTTTCCTCACAGCTGTCAGAAGTTCCTGCCCCAGAGAGAAGAGCAGAGGGCACCAGTAAGGGCACCTGGCTCCCCCTTCCTTCCCTTTTCCTCCCTCAGTACTCTGAAATCTCCTGACCTTCTGTGTCAGAGCTCTGTGTTCAGGTTGCAGGGGACAGGAAGTCATGCAGACTCCTCCCAGGGGTTGGTCCTCTGAGGGCTCAGATGGGTTCTCTATTTTCTTCCTTTCACTGAACTGCCCGGGGCAGGCAGGTCTCACTGCCTCTGTTCACCTTGATTTCCTCATTTGTTGGGTTTGACTAAATGGCAGATATATTGGAGTGTCCTCAGACCTGCCCAGAGGTGTCAGCTTCATGTGGAAGGCCTGGGTGACATGTTGGGAGATTGGTCATGGCAGCGAGTCCTGTCCTTTCATGAGAAGGACTTTATTCTGCCCACTTTCCAATCAAAGGGCCCTTGTGTCCTAGAGAGACTGGCCTGCCCTGGGGCCTTCACCTTTCTCACTGAGTCCTGCAGGAGGAAGATGAGGTACAGAGAGGCTGCTCCCCACTTGGGTGACACTTGGCAATGTCCCCTATCTGGGGCGACACAGCTGCTTCTCCATGACTCAGGCCCCCGCTTTCCTGCTGTTCCTTTTCAGATTCAGTGAAGTACCTGGAATGTTCTGCGCTCACCCAACGAGGCCTGAAGACCGTCTTCGATGAGGCCATCCGGGCCGTTCTGTGTCCACAGCCCACACGACAGCAGAAGCGCCCCTGCAGCCTGCTCTAGGGGTACACACCTCTCCTCTGCTGCTGGAAGGGCACCTTGTCCCTGGGCCTGGGCCTCAAGTCACTGAGAGAAGCATTAGACAAGGACAGAGAGCCATGGGTATCAAAGTAGCCTCAGGTGCCCCATTGTATGTGGAACTGCTTCCCTGATAGACACAGCCCAAGGAAGCCAGAACACAGGGGCTGCCAGGCTCTCACTCAGCCCATCCTTGCCACAAAAGCCTAATGGAACCAGAGAATCCCAACAGTACCCAACCAACAGCAGGATATATGGGGGGCAGCCCTGGGGAAGGCAGAGGTTGGAAGCAGCCACGGGCCTGGATGGCCCTGATACTGACCTTTTCCTGTGTCCCTTCCAGGTTTCTCCCCTCTTGACCCTTCAGGATCCCTACCAAAGCTCAATGATGTGCTGATGGGACATGCCGTCCCCTCCTTGTGACGTTTCTTCCCAGACAGCTGCAGAACTTGCCTATCTCCTCAATGGAGGTCCCCTGAGATGGGAGGATGTTGATAGGCAGTGCCCTACCTGGAATGCTCCTGGGACCAGAGGGGAGCCCCAAGACTCAGCCAGTCATCCTCATGTCATACAGCGTCATACACCGACCTGATCCAGGCCTTCCTGACTTCCCTCTCGAAGCTTCCAGTTTCCACGGCCTCCCACCACTGTGTGTCTGCAGGGACAGGGTTTCCGGCTCCAATACCCCTGGTCTGCCTTGTGGGCATCATCTCCTTCCCTGAACCAGAGGGAGAGACGTGTGAGTCTGTTCTCCTTTTTCAGAAAACTCACAGAACAAATCCCTTTCTGTAAATCTCTCGTCTGCCCAGCCAAGCAGGGGCTCAGTCATTCTCTACCATCTCTCAAGATTTCCCACTCTTTTTAAAGGGTCCTGAGCTGTATTTTCTTGGGACTGTCCACCTCACCCTGGCAGCCAGGACCTGAACCGCTGCAGATAGAAAACACAGCTCTCTTGCTTATGCAGAAAATAAATGTATTGATTCGCGTCAGAACTGCTGTGACTTCGGGTGCAGCTTGCTCAAGGCATGGCGGAGGGGTCCAAATGACGCCACAGAGTTTGCCTTCCTGTCCATTCTGGTTCTGCCTGTTGTTGCAGGCTCCTTTTCAAGCTGTTGACTCTTAGGGCTCGATCCTCTGAGCTCCAAGTTCAGGGAAAGTTTGAAGGAAGGGTTACTCTGATTGGACCAATTTGTCTTAGGCTCGCCTTCCACCAGTTGTCTGTCAGAGAGATGCTAAACTGTGATCACACATGTGTTAGAGTAAAGGGTCGGGCAGTGGTGGCACACGCCTTTAATCCCAGCACTTGGGAGGCAGAGGCAGGCGGATCTTTGTGAGTTCGAGACCAACCTGGTCTACAAGAGCTAGTTCCAGAAGAGGCTCTAAAGCTACAGAGAAACCCTGCTCAAAAAAAAAAAAAAAAGAAGTAGAGGTGACCCCCAGGAAGCTGGGGTACAGGGTGGGCATGGGGAGGATGTGTTCTCAAGAAAAACAACCTTTCTAGAACTAGATAGGTGTATAGAAAGAAGTCAGAGAACCATATGGTAAATGTCCATCTCACAATTGCTGGGACAGTTCCTGCACCAGCTGGCACTAAGAAACACAGTTGTTTTTTGTTTCTTTTTCTGTTGTTTTTGTTATAGCCTGGGTTGACCTCAGACTGGCTATCCTCCTGCCTCAGCTTCCTCAGTGCTGGGATTATAAGGGTACACCTCCATGCCTGGATAATGTTGAAATTCTTACTCGAGAGTTTAGGCTGCTATGGAAGTCGATGAGGTACCCCAGGGTCTGGTCCTGAAACAGTCCCTCCTTGGGCATGACACTGCCTGAGATTCCCTGTCCTTCTCCCAGCACACTTCCGCTGACCTGTCTGTATCAGGTGTTGCCATAGTTGAAACAGACACTCCTGCCCCAGGGCCTGAGGCCCTAAGTGACTGAGAGGAGATGGTTCACCCTGACAGCCTGGAAGACCAGTTCCAGCCAAGGAGTGCCCAGCCTCTCCATGTTCTGTCTCCTAGAGTCCCAGCTCCCACCCTCAGCTCCACAGCATCCCCCCTTTAAGGGACTCCACCTCCGGAAGGGCTAGGTACAGCAGGGGAAGCCACTCTTCTGAGCTCAGATCATGTGAGGTCACTCTTTTAATGTATTTCTCCGACACAGAAAGATTTCAAACCCACACTTGCTAGGTGCTCCAACATGGTTGGGAGGACCTGCACCCCAGCCAGGCTGGCATGTTTAAGGCCCGGGTGCCCCTATAGTTAGCCAGAGTCCCAGGGTGCCTCTTTTTAGCTCCCGGCTCCTTTCTGTGCCTGATATTGAGCAAAGACTTCCATGATTTAAATCTGTAGATCAAAATACAAAATCGTTCAAACTATGGCCCTGAGTAGTGAAACCCCTTCTCCCTGCAGACTGCATAAAAGCCGCCCAGGGCTGTAACACAGAGCCTTTGAGAGCACTGTCACACACCCATCTGCCCTCAGCCTTGGCAGCCTGCTTCTTTCTGATCTCCGCTTTCACTTTGCTCAGAATCAAGTCCCTGTTACTTCTGTGACCTGTGTAAGCCTTTCTTTCAGTTCCCTGAGCACAAGACCAAGACCTAGAAAACCCTGCCCACCAGAAACACTCCCATGACCTTTCTTCTCCCTCTGTTGCTCATCTGCCCACCATCCTGGGCCCTGACCCTGTGCTCCTTAGATACCCTGTGCTGGGATGTGATCCTGCTGTGGGTGTTCAGCTCCCCCGGGCTGCCCTGGGGCCCTTGCCTTTATGTCAACGGTAATGATATAAAACACCACTGCACCTCTCCCCCACCCCCACATATAATCTCAGTCCCCCATCATGTCACATGGGGTGCTGCTAGTCATGGCAAAGGAAGAAACAGGCTGTGGAAACCCTAGCAGTCAGTGCTCAGATGGAAAAAGCAGCCTCACACACACACACACACACACACACACACACACACACACACACCTGCTCGCCCCGCACCCTCCCTCCCACCATTCTGCTCTCCATGCTTAGAGAATCTCAGCTTGAGGCAGGGCAGCAATGTGCTTAGCATGAGAGAGAACACTTGTTTTCAGGGCTGCAGAGACGGCTCAGCAATTCACAGTGCTTGCTGCTCTTTCAGAGGAACCAAGTTTTGTTCCTAACTCCAGCTCCAGGGGGATCTGAAGTCCTCTTTTGGCTTCTGTGGGCACCTGCACCTATGTTCATTCAAACACACACACACCATTAAAAAAAATAAATATTTAAAATAAATATACTTGTTTTCTCAGCCTTCGGGGCTCTGAGGTCACACTATTTTGGCTAGCCACACACAAGGAGAGTCAGTCAGAGAAGTGGCTTCTTGGGAAAGAAATAACAGAACTGGTCTCCACTGCCCTCTGTGCCATCGCTCTCTGTGCTCGGAACTCTGATGGGATGTCTGGAGCAGCCACTGCCATCTTGTGAGCTTGAAGTCACAGCATAAACAGATGCCAGCTGCTCAGAATGGAGGGCAGGATAAATTGAACCTGGCGCCCGAAAGCCTCAGTCAGCCTCATTCTGGGGATGGAGGATGAAGGAACCACATGCTTGTTTTTGCCACAGTTGATGGGACTTTCTGCTGACCTTTGCTGTTGGCTGAGGCCATGGACCCTGAGCTCAGTGGCGGAGGCTCAGAGAGGCCTCTTGGACAGAAAATGGCGTACCGTGAGCAGCGGAAGAAAACATCTTTTGAAACAGAAGAAGCACTGGGTAGGCTTGGGAGTGAGGCTCACTCCAACAGTCTCTTGGAACACCCACTCACATGGTGTGTGGCTTGGGAGGGGCCAGGGCTCAGCCCTCTCACCCAGGACATCATGACCCGGGTGCCAAGGCAAGAGCCTGCTGGACCGGACCTCCTCTTCTGAAGCTCCCCCCCTCAACACCTGGCTGCTTTCTGCTCCTTCTTCCAAAGCAGGGACCTTCTAGCCCCATTGTCTCACATCAGGTCTCACTGGTTAGGCCTGGATGATTGTCATCCCAGTGTCCTCTAATTACAGCCCCTGACGGCACTGCCCCTCCTGCACTGGGCCTTGTCACAGACACAATGTGCCACGCTGTCATCTATACTTGCTGCTTAAGAAAAGTATAAGACCTGTCGCTCACTGGCACCTGAACTCATCCAGCAGGCTGTCATGGAGTCTGTGGGCAGCACCATGCCCTCAAGAGCTTCTAGGCCATCTAGGAGGGTCCCATGTCACCAGAGAGCAGGAAAGCGGCCCCTTTGTATGAATGTCCCCTGTGTTCTTAGTCCCATATACCCTACCCGCATCAACACTTGGTACCTGGACTCAGGCCCTCGTCCTGAACTCTGACGTCATTCTTTATGTGTTCTGATCCCTCGCTTTTTCCTTTCACCGCGTGCCAGCCGTCTCCCAGCCAACCCCAAACTCCACCCCCTCTGCTGCAAATGTCCTCACCAATCTTGCTCCTAGAAGCCTCTTGTCACAGTCAGTCATGCCACATAACAATTGAACCCCTCCGGGTGAGGGCTTCACTGTGTCCAGGTCAACTCCATGTGTTTCTCTTTAGACAGCAAAGCCCAACACTGCTGGGCCATGGAGTCGAGTTTTCGAAAAATGAAGCAGGGATGGTCACCAAGCGACCATTCACTTGTTCATCTCTCCTGTGCAGTGTTCTTGTTTTCGTGTTGTGGATGTGACATAACTTCAGAGCCGCTAGGACGACGGCTTCATAGCGCAAACAAATTCAGCTCACTCTCTGTCTACCTGTACCCAAGACTGGAGTCCTCTGCCTTGTGAATTATCTTTAGCTCCTTGCTGTGGAATGCACAGCAGAGACACATAACCCACTGGAAGAAAGATTTCTTTGGGTTCACAGTTTCAGGGCAGTTTAGTCTGGCACGGTGGAAAGGCACAATGGAGAGGCTCAGTCAGCGGCAATGGGAACGTGTGGAGAGCCATTTGCACCATGGTGGACTACCATGCAGATATGGGAATGCTGGTGTTTGGCCAGTTCTCTCCTTACTCCTCTTCCATTCAGATCCCAGCCTGTGGGATGGTGCCCTCCCCCATTCAGGTTGAGTTTTCCCTGACTGTTAATCCTTCAGAAAACCCTTAGAGATGTGCTCAGAGATGCACCTCAACCCCATAGGTCAGCAGTAGTTCTTCACCTTCCTAATTGTAGAGATTTGGAAGAAAATGGTTCCCACAGGCCCACAGGGAGTGGCACTATTAGGAGATGTGGCCTTGTTGGAGTAGGTGTGGTCTTGTTGGAGGAAGTGTGTCACTGTGGGAGGTGGGCTTTGAGGTCTCCTGCTCTCAAGCTATTCCCACTGCAGCTCACAGTCTCCTTCTGCTGCCTGAGGATCAAGATGTAGAACTCTCAGCTCCTTCTCAGCACCCTGTCTGCCTGCATGCTGCCATGCTTCCCTCCATGCCTAAACCTCTGAGCTGTAAGCCAGCCCCAATGAAATGTCTTCCTTTATAAGAATTGCCATGTTCATGGTGTTTCTTCACAGCACTAGAAACCCTAACTAAGACACTAACACTGTGACCTTTTAATATAGTTCCTCATGTTGGGGTGACCCCCCAGCCATAAAATTTATTTCATTACTCCTTCCTAACTGTAATTTTGGTGCTGTTATGAACCATAACGTAAATATCTGTGCTTTCTGATGGTCTTTGGTGACCCTGTGAAAGAGTCGTTTGATCCTGTGACGACCCACAGGTTGAGGATGACTGCTCTAACTGATTCCTATCCAGTCAGGCTAACAGTGAAGCAGAACCGCCACAAACATGGACTAACACACTTCCTGAGGCATCACTTAACCTCCAAATGAAGACAGTTGCAAGACGATCATTGAACACACCGCAGCTGCCCTGTGAATACCCAGCACTGCACCAAGGCTTTTTTCAAAAACCTCAATGGTTTCAACATTGATTAAAAGTTCAAACAGAGGCTGAAAGTCAAGGAAGATTTACAAAATCAAAAAAAGAAAAAAAATCACACAGTAAACACACCCACTCTTCCAGAATGAACAGGAGACTAGAAAGGAGGTGTGAGGCCATCGACCCAACAGGGTGAACATCAAATCCTGTAGATCCATGTTTTGCATCCAGGGCACATAGTGACATAATGTGAGCTTGGACCCCAGCACTCTGGCTTTGCTGGCTATGTTGCACACGGCCTCTCTGCTGGCTTGGCTCTGCTCACTGGCTGTGGGTTTCCTTGGCTTTGGTCTCTGGCATCTCCAGCTCCCCATGGTCTCTACTGCACCTTCAGTTTTCTCCTCGGTTTCACACATTGCCCTCCCAGTAACTGACCCCGCCACTCCCCACCTGGCCTCCTGGGCTTTCCTTTGAAATCTGGCTGGATGTCTCCATGATCATACAATTCTTCCAATCTACATGCCTGCAAGGCCAGTGTCATATGAACGGCACAAGGCCTGCAATCATCTCAAACAATAGCTGGAACCTCATGGACCATGGCTGTGGCAGCCTCTGAGTGCCTGGGCAGATGTGCTTGGTGAAATGAATCCTGGGAAAATCTTTTTTGTTTGTTTGTTTTTTTTTTTGAGATAGGGTCTCTCGTGGGAAAATCTTTTAAATGAGTTCTTTTACAGCCTGGACTCTGCCAATGGGTGAAGTCTGATGAAGTCTGACCAACTCTTGTGATAGTCTCAAGGCATTTTTTTCCCTACTGCTCAGATACAAGGTATTGGCTTCCTTTTTGTTGTTTTCTTTTTTTAAAGATTTATTTATTTATTTATTATGCATACAGCAGTCTTAGTATTCTGCATGTATACCTGCAGGCCAGAAGAGGGCACCAGATCTCATTACAGATGGTTCTGAGCCACCATGTGGTTGCTGGGAATTGAACTCAGGACCTCAGGAAGGGCAAGCAGTGCTCTTTTTTTTTTTTTTGGTTTTTCGAGACAGGGTTTCTCTGTGGCTTTGGAGCCTGCACTGGAACTAGCTCTTGTAGACCAGGCTGGTCTCAAACTCACAAAGATCCGCCTGCCTCTGCCTCCCGAGTGCTGGGATTAAAGGCGTGCGCCACCATCGCCGGGCACAAGCAGCGCTCTTAACCACTGAGCCATTTCTCCAGCCCTGGTTTTAGTGTTTGTTTGAGGCAGGGTCTCACTGTGTGGCCCTGGTTGGCCTGGAACTCTCTTTGTAGACCAGGTTGGCCTTGAACTCCCCTGCTTATTCCTCCCAGTCCCTTTTAATGGTGTGAACCTCTTTAGCAATTTATTCCTCACTTAGCGCCAACTTTAACCACTCCTTTATTGAGCAACCTGCAAGTTTTTCAAAACCTTCTTCTCCAAATTCTTGCCATCAGTATGGCTAGAAGCAGCTAGCTAATCTAAATGATGAAATGCCTTAAAATTTTCTTTGCCATACTCATTAGTCCATCACCTTTAAGCTTAGTCTAACAAAGTCTCAGACTCGGGAGAAGCAAGGACAGGTTCTTTGACATAAGGAAACATAATGATGCATGGTCCAGTTCACAGCAGTGTTCATGGCACCATCTGAACCTTCCTGGGCACTGGCTCTGTCCACGTCTGTCCAACACCATGACCAAAAGCAGCTTGGGGAGGAAACTTTCATAGTTCATCATCAGAAGCAGTGAGGGCAGGAACTCAAGCAGGGCAGGAACCTGGAGGCAGAAACTGATGCGGAGGCCATGGGGGAGTTTTGCTTACTGGCTTGCTCCTCATGGCTTGCTCACCCTGATTTCTTACAGAACCAAGGGTCAGCAGCCCAGAAATGGCACCACCCAGGTGCACTGGGTCCCTCTCCCAAGAGTCACTAAAATGTCCTACAGCTGGTTCTTATGGAGGCATTTTTTTCTTAACTGAGGTTCCCTCCTTTCTGATAACTCTAGTTTGTGTCAAGTTGATCTAAAACCACACAATACTATTGACCTATTGTCAGCTGGACAAATAAATACATAACTGTCAGACCATAACCTTTTTTATTGTTCTTTCCCAAGATCATACATTAATATCAACATTACAATATGGACATTCCAAAATTTAAAAGTCCCATAGTCTTTAAAATTTTAAATATTTAAAGTTCAGTCTCTTGGGGCTGGAGAGATGGCTCAGAGGCCACGAGCACTGGCTGGCTGGGCAGGGGTGGCGCACACCTTTAATCCCAGCACTTGGGAGGCAGAGTTAGATGAATCTCTGTGAGTTTAATTGAGGCAAGCTCTGATCTACAGAGCGAGTTCCAGGAGAGTCTCCAAAGCTACAGAGAAACCCTGTCTAGAAATACCACACACACACACACACACACACACACACACACACACTAAAAAAGAGAGCGAGCGAGCACTTCTGGCGCCCTCTTCTGGTGTGCAAGCATACATGCAGGTAGAACACTGTACACATAATAAATAAATCTTTTTAAAAAGTTAGAAATAACATTCAGTCTCTTTAAAATATACATTCTCTTTTATAATCCAAAGTCTTTTAAAATTCAAAATCCTTCAATTGTGGGTTCTTACAAAATAAAAAATAAACGAAATACTTTCTTACTTCAAGAGGGAAGAACCAGGACACAGTCCCAATCTGAACAAAACAAAACCAAACTCCTAAAGTTTAAATCACTCAATGTCCAATTACCAGGGATTCACTCACAATCTTCTGGGCTCCTCCAAGGGCCTTGGGTCCGTCTCTGACTCTGCCCTCTGCAGCCCCCACAGCTTGTCTTGGAGGCCTCATCTGACCACATTCTGCTGCAGCTCTTGGTGATCATCCTGTGGTACCGGTAGGGCTTCTTGCTGCAAGTGGGCTGCACGTTCACCAGTAGCCTTTCCTGGACTCTTTTCAGGCACTGCAGCCTCAGATGCCCCTCACGACCCCTTTGTGTCTTCAAAACCAGTACCATCTGGATGACTCTTACACCACCAAGTTCGGCTGCCACAGGGTACGACCTTGGTCACTTCTAGAACACAGATCCCCCGTGCACTGACTCTCAGGAAACACTTTCAAGAAGATGTCGCCTCAACAATTCTGATCTCTTTTTAATCACAGCTGGTTCTTTAGCCCCAACAGGGCAGAGCCACAGATCCTTCACACAAATGGCCCAGCAGAGTCTGCTTTGCTCTCACAAGTCAGGCCTCCATCGTCTGTGCTCTCTCAACTGTCTTACCTTCGGGCCCCTACAGAATAGCTCACTGTGCTCTCGACACTCAATGGATTTCTAGCCCAAAGTTCCAAAGTCCTTCCACAGTCTTACCCAAAACAACATGGTCATGTCTGTCAAGGCAGTACTCTACTCCTGGTACCAACTTATCTTAGCTAGGGTTCCCATTGCTGTGATAAACACCATGACCAAAGCAACTTGGGGAGGAAGGGTTCATTCACTCACAGTTCTGTGGAACATCCCGGTTGCATTCTGGTTCTCTGAGGTTCAACTGGAATGGCCCACTTAGCTCTCACTTGCAGCATTCCAGGGCTCCACTAGCCCATGTCTCCAAGTGTTTTTTTTTCCCCAATTCCTCCCACAAACCAGTTCTGAAGCCTCCAGGACCACAAGTCCAAGAACTGTCAGAGAAGTCACCTCACTCCTCAGCATCAGCCTTTCTGTGTGACTTTTGTGGTAGTGACAGGTCTGAAGTAAATAGCCTAGGGTCTGAACAGTAGATTGTGACTTATGGTTCCAGAGGTTTCAACCCATAATCAGCTGACTCCATTGCTTTTAGACACGTGAGCATGGAGAAACGGGCATGGTGGAGAGAGTTGGTGCCTCATAACCGTCAGAGACAAAGAGGAACTAAGGGAAAAGGCCACACAGAAATGCATGTGCTGTGGAGTGAGAACGGGTGCAGTGCAGAAATCAGAGCCCACCGAGAGGTGGTGTCCATGAGCCAGGCCTCAAATGCAACGCCCACCCTGGCTGTCCGTGAATGTAAGGCATCAAGTGTTCCAGGCAGGTGAGTCTTCCAGGGGCTATACTCCTCCTAAGTAAGAGAGTAAATCACCAGAGGGGAAGCCCAGGACTCCAGAAGGCAGACAAAACCTGGGGAAAAGCTGAAGCCACCCATTCTCTAATGAAGACACAGTCCCAGGGAGTCAGCCCAGGGGACTGCTATCACTGAGGAAAGCAACTTGGTGATCCCTAGGAAAATTCTTACTGTAGCTGGACTCTGGGGCTTCTGCTGCATGGCTTTCAGGGCACTGTGGGGTCATGTGCAAATAATAAGCCCCTGAAAAGTAAGGTTTTGTTTTTGTTTTTGTTTTTTGTAAGCAAGTGAAAGAGTGAAGATTGCTGAGAGGGTGGGAAGCAAGAACAAGAGGAAGAAATCAAGATCTCTGTTGCGTAGGGAGCTGGAGAGATGGCTCAACTGTAAAGAACAATGGTTGCTCTCCCAGAAGACTGGGGTTTAGTTACACACACACACACACACACACACACACATACACACACACGCATGCACACACACACACAGTGGCTAGCAACCATCTGGTGTTCTCTTCTGGCCCCGTTTGGCACCAGGCATGCACATGGTACATAAGACATTTTCAGGCAAAAACTCAAACACATAAAGTACATTTAAAAAAAAAAAGCAACTGAGCAGGGCAGTGGTGGCGCACGCCTTTAATCCCAGCACTCAGGAGTCAGAGACAGGCGGATCTCTGTGAATTCAAGGCCAGCCTGCTCTACAAAAGCTAGTTCCAGGACAGGCCCCAAAGCTACAGAGAAACCCTGTCTCAAAAAACAAACAAAACAAAAAAACAAACAGGCAAAAACTCTGCTGTGTGGGATGACCCATACTTAGGAGTCCCAAACTTGGAAGGTTGAGGCAGGACCATGCAACATTAATCTGGGCTCCATAGTAAGACCCTATCTCAAAAAAGGCAGTGTGTGTGTGTTGGTGGGGGTGTTGGAGAAAGAGTACAATGGCACTTAGGAAGTGTGGGTGTATAAACATAACTAAATGTCAGCGCTGCCTCGGAGACAGACTGGGGAGCGGTAAGGGGGCCACTGGAGGGCGGCTACATCTTGTCATTTAAAACCTTGTAACACAGCAGGATTCAGAAACATGCTTGCAGATAATGCTTGAAGAACACAAGAACAAATTAGAAATGAAAAATAATTGCATTACAGACAAAAAGGAGGCCCAGGGGAGGAAGCTTGCTTCAGAGCAGGGGAGACATGGGGAGCAGCCTGGGCAAAGGCCCCAGGGCCCTCATGAGGTTCAGTTGCGCTAGCAACAAGAGAAGGGGTAAAACAGAACAGGCCAGTTGAGGCAGGTTAGCGCTAAACATGGAGGCAGGGACTTATTCAGTGAGTGACAGGTGGCCATAAGGAGTCAGACTGTGACTCAGCATTTTGATAGATTCACTGTTCCTCCTGAGCAGATTGATGTCACTCTGCTGTCTAAGGGTCTCTGACCATGCCAAGAATGAAATGGACACGGGACAGATTGATGGGAGAAAGGCATGTGCGTTGTACTAACGTGCAAGGTATAGGAGCGTCCCCCATCTCACTTCTCCCACGGGCAACAAAGTTCAAGCTTATGTGCTCATGGGCGGGGTGGAGAGCATGGCAGCTGTGGTGTGGGAGGATGTGAGTTAAATAGGTGAGCTCTGTAGACCTTCCCCTTCCCAGCTCTGCCTGGTAACAAGCCAGTTACCCTCCTCCTGGTGCTGGAAGGCACCTCTCGTGGCCTTCAGCCCCTGCTTTCAAAGGGAGAAGGGAAGGTCACGGTGTCCTTCTTGATTTTCAAGTACCTTTAGTTAAAAAGAGTCAATGTGAAATAGCAGCCTTGGGGGGTGGGGGACTCTTAGAATCCCGCAAAGGCTGGTGAAGAGGGATGCTGGAGAGTCAGCCAGGTGAGAGAGGAGAGAGAGTGTGTGTGTCTGTGTGTGTGTGAGACAGAGACAGAGAGAGACAGAGACAGAGAGAGAGAGACAGACAGACAGACAGACAGACAGACACAGACACAGACACAGACACAGACAGACACAGAGACAGACTCCAGCTAACCATGGTCAGATCCCCTGAAGCTGGGTGGTGCAGTGGCCTCTACTGGAGGAGAACACTGAAGTTCCAAGAGGGATTTTGCAATCACATAGCTGGGGACAGAGCTGGGACTGAAACCCCTCTGTCCAGTGTCACAGTCTTCAGGCCCCTCACACGGAGGTGCTCAGAAGTCAAAAGTGACAGGTTGCCAGGAACTGCTGTAGTCTTGGGGATGGGAAGGGTGGCTCATCCTGTTTTCTGCATAACCCTGTGACATAGGAGCTGGGGAGGAGTCGCAGGGATGGTCAGTCACACAGCCAGTAAGGACCCAGCAGCAAGTGACAAACCCAAAGACACCCTAGATGGGGACATTAGTGAAAATAGGGCCAGGAAGGCATCTCATGTTTTAGAAGACTGGCCTGTTTTTGTAGCTAGGTCTCTCCCTGGCCCCATGGCCAGCTCCTGTCTAGGCACTGTCAGGGAGGAGAGGGGAGGGTTTTCTCTGGCTCCTAGGGGAAAGAGCCTGGATCTGGGCTTTCTTGTCTGATGGAAGAGGCGCTATTGCTGGCCATGGGAGCCTTCTAGTGTGAGGGTGGAGACACCACCATGGGTTTTGCCAAGGCCAAAATCACATGGGGGTGCCTAGCATTGTTCTTTCTTTGGGAAAGTCAGCCAAGTAGCTCTATACTGACAGCCCTGGGGATCAGGTCCAGCCTGGGGTTGGGGATTTGGGGCTTGTAGTCACAGGTTTCCAGGACCTCAACCTCCCAGGGCAGAACCGTCCCTCTGGAGTGCCTCTGGGAACTAGAGAAGGGTTGACCCTAGTCTGCTGTGTAGAACCGCCTCCCGTTCTTCCAGTGTATTCTCAGAAAACAGGTGTCCCTTGTCCCTCTACTACTCATTATCCCCCTTATTCATTCCACCTCAATCACCCATGAACTTCAGTTCATCCATCATCCATTCCATCATCCATCCATCCAGTCATCATCCATCCATCTTCCATTCATGTATCCACCCATTATCTATCCATTCATGCATCCATGCATGCATGCATTTATCCATCCATTCATCATCCATCCATGTATCCACCCATCATCTATCTATTCATGTATCCATGCATGCATGCATGATGCATCATCCATCCATCGTCCATTCATGTATCCACCCATCATCTATCCATTCATGCATCCATGTATGCATGCATGCTTCCATCCATCATTTGTTCATGTATCCACCCATCATCTATCCATTCATGTATCTATGCATGCATGCATGCATCCATCCATCCATCCATCATCCATTCATATATCTACCCATCATCTATCCATTCATACATGCATGCATGCATGCATCCATTCATTCATGTGTTTATACATGCATCCATCTTCCATCCTCTTTCACTAGTCATGGGATGAAAGCCCACTGTGGGTCAAGTTGGTGCCAGCCAAGGGCCACTTCGGGGACCTGGATAGAGCTGTCCCTTGGGGGAACTGAAAGTCCAGTACAGAAAACATTCATGCCCCATCCTCAGGTGAGTCATCATGTACATCACAGCTATGAGGACAGAGTCTGGAAGTCTGGGGAGTGAGACTCCCTGTCCTGGGTGAGAACTGTCAACTTAATGACCATTTTTTCCCCATTCATGGGGATGGAGTAAAATCAGTATTTCAGCTGCAGGTACAGCCTGTGTGAAGACCCTGAGGCTTCTGATCTGTCTCCTGCTCCTACCTTTGCCATGGATGTGGCTCAGGGCAGCAGATAAAGAACTGTGGAAACCTCAATCAAGGCACAGCCCCTCTCTTCCATTCTTAGAAGCTCCTGGCTCATCTGGCTTGAGAGGTCCATATCCCAAGCTGACCATAAGTTCCCCAAGGTTTGGCTATAACTGCCCTGCCTAGATCCTTGCTTGTAAGATGCCAGCTCCTCACCCACCCTTGTGGTTCCTAGCCCTGTCTCTGCCCCATATCTTTTTAGTCCTAGCCAAGGTTGGGAAGTTGGATTATTCTTTAGTGATGGGGTGTGGACTGTCTGTCTAGGGCTAACCTCTGAGGATGGATGAATGAATGAATGAATGAATGAATGGTGTTGGTAAGCTCAGAGCTTGGGGAGCCAAAGGGAAATTGTAGTTAGCAGGCAACAGGGGGAGTAGGCTGTGGGTGACTGCGCTGAAGAGCCACGAACTGTGAGCGAAGAAAGGCAGCTTCAGGAGGCTCACCCTGGACTCTGAAGACATATACAGAGCTGCTCAGAGCCTGTGTCCACTTTAGAGCAACAGTGGCCACAGATTGCTAGCATTTACTGCTTGGGTCTGTCCACTTCACTAATCGAGAACAAATGGCTTAGGCAGGTGAACAATCTGATGCTGGGGACCACCATCTTTATGCTCCAACAGAGTCAAATATCCCCCTCCCAGGGAGCTCATTAGTTGATAATGTCTATTATCAATATGAACAATTGTCTTCAAGTGCACTTGTTATATTTCAAATTGTATCAGTTCAAAGAGCAGGAGTTTGTTTTCCCACTGTATGTCTTTGACTTTTGCCTCTTGGTTCTCAAAGCCCAAAATACCTTCTTCCTATTCCATCTCTCTGCTCCTCTGTCCAGTTCCAACTGACCCCAGGATCCCAGCCCCTAGCTGCCTTCTCCTGGACCTGTCCCGCTGCCCTTGGGATTCTCAACAGGAGAGCTGTGGGCTTGGAGCCTGCATCTCAGTACCCATCCTTCCTTCTCCTTCCTCATCCTGCTGCACAGCACCCCCCCCAGAGTATATCCTGGGGATCTGGGCTGTCCTGCCTCTGGCAGGCAGCTCCCCCTCTCCGCTGCTCCCCTCTTTTTTCCAAGTCCCTGCAGGAGCCAAGGCCAGCGTGGGTGGCTGAAATCTCCTCGGTAACGGGATCTGCCTCTCCCTCTGCAGGCCTCCGCCCTTAACCTGCTGCCCCTCAGTCTGGCACCTACTGTCCGGCCCTCAGCCCCTCCTCCCGGCCCCTCCTGCACCCTCCTGCTCCCCCCTCTGCTGGCTCTCCATGTCACCATCTGTGGCACAATCCTTCTCTGTCACTGTCCCTACCACCCCCTCTTTCTCCTTCCTCCTGCCTCCCTCTGTCCCTGCCGTTTTCTGCATCTCTCCCTGCTCCTCCATCAGTCCATTCTCTCCTCTCCTCTTTTCTCCTCTGTCCCTTCTCCTTGCCAAGCATCTCTCCTTACTCCTCCTCATTCTGCCTTTCCACCCACACATTGTCTTCTCTCCCTCCCCTCCCTCTCTCCACCTCCGACCCACCCCCCCTTTCCTTATTTTCTATTGGCTTCTTATGTCCCCTGCTCTCTCCACATTCCTGTCACCTTGGGAAGTGACTCCTGCCACTCCCGACTGGGTGCTGTCTGAAGACCCCATTCTGTGTCCTGCACCCTTCTGGAGATGGAGGATGACGGACGAGGTGAAGGTGGGAAGTCAGGGCTGGGGACCAGATGGGCTGACGTGGCCGCTGAAGGCCTAGAAAGGGCCCAAGTCCACGAGCGCTGGAGGAGTGGGCACTGTGTGGGACACCAGCTGCTTGCCTGCTAGTGGTGCCTGGCTACAGAATGCTACCCAGCCTGGCGACTACAAAGGGAGCTCTTGCCCTGTGGGCAGGTAAGGAGGTTGGGCTCATGGGGATCTTGGAGGGTGGGATACCTAAGCCCTTTCTCTGACCAGGTTGAATATAGGGCTGAGACTAGGGTTGGCAGAGGGTGGAGAGTTCTAGGAAGCAACGAGGGAGGCTTTTGGTGAACTCTGTGTAGGCTATAAGGTAGGAAGGTTTATTAATCCTAGCATCTTGTGCCGTCATTCCAGAACCTTGAAGCCTCCATACAGCAGAATGTCAGAACTGGACAAACCAGATGCACACTGCTGTCCAGCCTCCTGGGCCTTTGTGGTGGCGCTCATGAACTCCCCTTCATGCTGGGAGCAGAGCATCTGACACGCCCCTTTCACCCTTGCAGCACCCTGGGATTGGGTAAGCCTGTCTCCATTGTAGGAAGAGGAGATTAGAAAGAGAAGGAAGTGACTTGTCCAAGGTCACACAGATGTTAACCAGCAGCAGAGGCCAAGTCCCAGCTCAGGGCCTTAGGGGCTGCTCCCAGGAGCCAGGCTCCCAGGAGCCAGGCCCCCGGGCCTAGGGCGAATGTCAGTCACTGCTGACTAACAAAACCCCAGCTTCTTTGGAGGAAGGTCCAGGGGTGCAGAGGACAGACGGATAGCCAGGGGTGCTCAGTGTGCATTGACTTTTGACAACTCCAAGCTGGAGGCCTTTAAGGAAACCCAGCAGTGACAGAATTTGAATCTGATTTCTCACTCCCCAGTTGGGTAACCTTGTGGAAGTCACTTAACCTCTCTGAGCTCCAAATTCCTCCTCATCCCCCCTTTCTGGGCTCTGCCAGGGTCTCAGGATGTGAGTTTGAAGTCCGTCTTGCACTCTTGAGTTCTACTTTCTAGCAAGCTTGTTTCTGTTAGTACTTACCGAGCTCTGAGTGCTAGGCTAAGTGTCAGTGAAAGCACTCTGGAGGGGGTGGGAGCTGAATGAGAGGCGAATAAGAGCAACTGGAGCGTCTTCCCTGCCTGAGGGGGCATCCGTAGTCGCTGTGGGGCTTGGGAACAATACTCACCCTCTCTGTGGGTCTCTCCTCTCCTGAACAGTCCCCTGAGGAGATTCCACCCCCAGCTTTCAGGCAAGCTTGTGCCAAAGATAAACCAGACAGAGAGGCAAAGTCCCTCCCTCCCTTCCAAGGAAGAATTAGATCAGGCATAGGATCCCAGATCCTTGAAGAAAAGAAGGCACTGAAATTGCAGGTCTGTCTTCCCGGGTGAAAAGATATGATTTCTGTGTTCTGGCACCTGCCTGGCCTGTCAACTTTGACAGCAAGGAGGGTGTCTTGGAGGGAGGCCAGGGTACCAGGAGGGATGTTCCACCCCCGAGTCTGAGGAGGGTTTGGCTGGATAGCTGTATTCCTCTGTGTGTGTGTATGTGTGTGTGTGTGTGTGTGTGTGTGCATATGTGTGTTGTGTGTTATGTGCGCATGTGCTTCTGCAGGTTCATGAATCTTCCTGTGTGAGGCTGAAGGGGCCATCCTTGGAGCACACCCTGGGCTTCCCCGAGGGCATCTGTGCCGGAAACCTGGAAATGAGGTTTGCCTGGCTCTAAGCTCTTCCCTGTGCCTGGTACTCTGCACAGTCCTGAGTCCTGACACTCCTGCAGTCTTGAGTGTCTTTGATTGGCCACCCTGTGGGAAAGCTAGAGAGAGGCACTGCGCAAACCAAGTGGGCAGAGTGGCCGGGTGACGTAGGGTGCCCCACCTCCACCCTGGGAGCAGAAATGTAAGGTCCTAGAACCCACAGTCCCTGGCCTAGGATGGTTTGACTCCAGCTGTCTGGAGTTGCGACATTCTCTGATTAAAAGTCACGAGGCCTGAAAACCTGACTCTGAGATCCATGGCTGTGTTCCAAGAATTTAAATTCCCATCTCCAGGCTCCTATGGGTCTGAAGCTTTGGGCTCAAGGCCCAGAGTTCAAGAGCACAGACACCAGCCAGGTGAGTTCTGCCTAGGCTGGCGGGATAGTGAGGCCAGCACGGTACTGAGGTAGGAGACTGTGCTGGCCCGGCCTCAGTCTGCCAGCCTGTAAAATAGGATGCCATAGGCCCTATGCATACTCCTTTCTGTCTATGGCCAGCATCCTGGGACTTTCCTTAGCACCTGGCCAGTTGGTGAGGACAGCAGGTATGCTTTGTGCTCGGGCACAGGGGTTGTGTCACTTCTGAGACTCCAACTTTTCCTGAAGTCTTCTAGGGTCAGGGTTCAGCAAGGAAGAGCCAGCTCAGTGAAGACACTACAGGATCCCACAGCTTAGTGCCCAGATTCACCAGACCCAGCTCAAGAGAACTGAGGGTACAGCAGGTTGAGAACCACGTAGGGGCTCCCTGAGCCTGGGGCTTGGAGGCTGCTGGAAGCCTAGCCAATCTGGAGTGTAGCGCAGAAGAGCCTTGGCACTCTGCCAGGGGTCTTTTACCATCCTTGGCATCAACAGCCTGGCACTTAGAGCTGTTGCATATGCTCCCTTCTCAGGAGCATGTTGGGAGCTAGGTGGTTCCCCTTCCCAGGAACCTCCTACTTTCAGAGTCTCATCAGGATGCCCAAAGCACTCTCAGTTTCTAGTGGAGGGGTCTAGACCCTGTGGGTCAACACAGAATTGAGAAGGAAAGCTTCTTAGCTTAGAGACTTCCACTTAACTCCACTCTGCAGCATGGAGTTGGAAGCACTCAGGATCCAAGATCCAAGGGAACTGCTAGGGGCAGGCAGAAAGGTTAGATGATTAGAAAGAGATGGGCAGTCAGGCCAATGGAAGGGCTGCTCTTAGCCTCTTACTGGGAGTTCTGGAAGCAGGAACCTGCTGACCAAGCCTGGTCCCCACTCTGCAGCCCACTCTTTCACAAGACTGCTCACTCTGAGCTCCTCTGACTCATTCGATGCCTCATTCATGGGTGCAGAAGATGATGGGGTGAGAGGTGGGGGACAGTGGAAATGGTCCAGGGTTGGATGAATCTCAGTGATGCAGGCGTCCAGCAGGGGAGCCCAGCAGAATCCCCAAGGTCCAGGCACAGAGACGGTATAAAGTACCTTACCAAGTGCCAGGAAATGCCCACTCCTGCCAGTCGATGCCCACTCCTGCCAGTTGTTGCCCCCTCCTGCCCAGCCCAATACCCACAGCCCTACAGCTGGGAATATAGCGTCCAGATGCCTTGCAGACTTCACATCACCAATTTGTCTGGGAGGAAAAGGGGTGCAGGCACCCATTCTCACGTTCACAGTCATTCCCCCAGCTAGGGCTTTAGGTAGGGACCCCATGTGATGGCCAGAATTAGGGAGGTGCTGAGGGCTCTGACTCCCAGGAGAGGGGACACTGTCAGCTCATTCTCATCCTGTCTGGAATCAGGAACTGAGGAAAGTTCTGGGCTCTGCTAGAAAAGACACTCCTATGCCAAATTTCATCTGGAATTTGAAGGACTTGTTTCATCTGAGAAACTGGAGTAGCATCCCTCACATTACGGGGCTTTGCAGAGTTTACAAGATGCTCATCGAGCTCCGAGCTGGCACATAGTAGGTCTCCCAGTTCTAGGTAGTGGTGGTGGAGTGGCACAAAGGAAGGGTTTCCAACACAATTACGTTGTGTTCTTCCTCCTGTAGGCCAGGACTAGTTGATTGCTGACCAGCCTCTCCGTGGCCATGGCCACCGCTGCCTATCCTTCATCAGTGCCCATAACCTTGGACCCTGGGAACACATCCTCTGCCTGGCCGCTGGACACTACTCTGGGTAATGCATCTGCTGGCGCTAGCCTGGCAGGTCTGGCTGTCAGTGGCATCTTGATCTCTCTGGTGTACCTAGTGGTGTGTGTGGTGGGCCTACTGGGAAACTCTCTGGTGATCTACGTAGTACTGCGACACACAGCCAGTCCATCAGTGACCAGTGTCTATATCCTCAACCTGGCGCTAGCTGATGAGCTCTTCATGTTAGGGCTACCCTTCCTGGCTGCTCAGAACGCCCTGTCCTATTGGCCCTTTGGCTCTCTCATGTGCCGTCTGGTCATGGCCGTGGACGGCATCAACCAGTTCACCAGCATCTTCTGCCTCACCGTCATGAGTGTGGACCGCTACCTGGCTGTAGTGCATCCCACACGCTCGGCCCGCTGGCGCACGGCACCTGTGGCTCGCACAGTCAGTGCAGCTGTTTGGGTGGCCTCAGCCGTGGTGGTGCTGCCCGTGGTCGTCTTCTCAGGAGTGCCCCAGGGCATGAGCACATGCCACATGCAGTGGCCAGAGCCAGCGGCTGCTTGGCGAGCGGCGTTCATCATCTACACAGCTGCACTGGGCTTCTTTGGGCCCCTGCTGGTCATCTGCTTATGCTACCTGCTCATTGTGGTGAAGGTGCGGTCGACCACACGGCGTGTGCGGGCGCCATCCTGCCAGTGGGTACAGGCACCTTCATGCCAGCGGCGGCGGCGTTCTGAGCGCAGGGTCACACGCATGGTGGTGGCCGTGGTGGCGCTCTTTGTCCTCTGCTGGATGCCCTTCTATCTGCTCAACATCATTAATGTGGTGTGCCCGCTGCCCGAGGAGCCTGCCTTCTTTGGGCTCTACTTCCTGGTGGTGGCACTGCCCTATGCCAACAGCTGTGCCAACCCCATCCTCTATGGCTTCCTCTCCTACCGCTTCAAGCAGGGCTTCCGCAGGGTCCTGCTGAGACCATCCCGTCGCATACGGAGTCAGGAGCCAGGGTCTGGCCCTCCTGAGAAGACTGAGGAGGAGGAGGATGAAGAGGAGGAAGAGAGAAGAGAAGAGGAGGAGAGGAGGGCTCAGAGGAGGAAGGAGACAAATGGAAAAGGCAGTCAGATTGCACAGCCTGGCACCAGTGGGCAGGTGCCCAGCACAGGGACTGCCAAGGAGCAGCAGTTTCTACCCCGGGAGGCCACAATTGGGGATAAGTCTAGCACCCTGAGCCACTTGTAAGGACTTCAAAGGACTAGCAGGGCCCGAAAAGGGCAGAGGCTGTGCCTGGCCTAGGCACATGAGTACCAGCCACTTGCAGTGGCCTGAGCAAGCTGAGCTGACTTCATTTGCGCAGTTCTCCCAGCTGTCTTTGGGCCGCTGAGGACGCCAGATCCAGTGATGGAATGTTCAGAGGCCTGGGTTCTGCCCTCACACTGTTCTTCTGCTGCGTGTCCTTTAGCAGGTCATTTGCCCTCTCTGGGCCTTGCTTCCTACTTTTGACTCAGGGATGGGCATAATGAGGCTTGGATGGGCCCTGTCATAAGAGGGGTATGGAGGGCGTTGTTTCTAGGGTGAATCTCCCGAGCCCAAGTTAACATGATGTGAGCAGGTTGACCAAGAAACAAGGTATCTTTGGGGGGTGGGGTCAGTCTGTATCTTGACCCTTAGGGAGATAGAGCAGGGCTTGAGGAATCAGGGATGCTGATAAGCTGGGTTTTGACTGAAGCCCAAAAGAGTATAAGATGGTAGGACGAATGTGCTTAGGACCCAGGTCAGTCCTTCCCATGCTGCTGTGTGGCCTTGTCCACTCTGTTCCTGCCTAGGCTTCTACCTCTCCTTCTGGACAGCCCAATGTCCTCCAGGCCCTCACCCCAGTGTCTCAGTGCTGGACCTCCTGTGCTCCTGGATGTAAGTGAAAAAGATTTTAGAAGACAGATGAGCCAGGCGGTGGTGGCACACACCTTTAATCCCAGCACTCGGGAGGCAGAGGCAGGTGGATCTCTGTGAGTTTGAGGCCAGCCTAGTCTACAAGAGCTAGTTCCAGGATAGACTCCAAAGGTACAGAAAAACCCTATTTTGAAAAACAAAAAGCAAACCAAACCAAACAAACAAACAAGAAAACAGAAGAAGACAGATGAATCCAAGCTTCAGGGTTTCTCACTGCTTGGTTCCCTCTAGGGCCTGCATCTGACTGATGCTTCTAATTTTGTATTCCTTTTCTGGGGGAGGGACCACACACATGGCACAGGCTCAAGCCACCCACAGTCTGACTCACCCTATTTAGGTCAGGTACCTGGTCCCCAGGGCAGAGACTATGTGGCAGCCTGAGGGGAAGAGACATGGAGAGGAGAGAGGAGGGAACAGAACTGGGCTGTGATCTTGAGCAGGCTTCGCCCCTAGTGTTAGGAAGAGCCTGCAGCAAGGGGCCCCTGGAGGGCTGTGGTGCTGGTGAGAGGGGCACAGGACACAATGTCGATCTTGGGAGTGGCTGTGGCTCCTCAGGACACCAGGGAGGGGTGGTAAACTCCTGGTGGGTGGGGTCAGATCTCTCCATCCTCCGTGTTCCCAGGGTTCCTGATGATGACAAGAGGCTAAAGGGCTGTCACAGGGAGTAGTCACTGCTCCAGGTTGACCCACGACCCAACCCTCACCCTCCCAGAAATGACCCTTTTGGTCTTCACAAAGCTGGCCTTGGAGAGGTTGGAGTTTTTGCTTAAACCCCACCCTACTCTGCAAAGGTAGGGTCCTCAGGGAACCCACAAATCCAGAAGCTGAGAAACTGGATCTTTTATTCACCTCAAGCTGCTTGGCCTGGCCCTCCTTCTCTGGGCCTCAGAGTTCTCACCACGGTGTGGATGTGGTTCCCCAGCCTATCAGTCTGCTGGAATCCAGGAGGAAACTGAGCCACGTTGGGTAAGCCGCTGTTCACCACAATGAGCCTACCTACGGGATACAAAGTACAGGTACCCTCAACTCAGGCTCAGCCCACATCCTGCCCTTTCTGTGAGTGGTCTCTGTGTCAGCGACTCGGGTGAAGGTATTCATGAGAACTGGGTTGTAGAAGGTCAAAGGTCAAGGGTCAGAGAGAATGCAGGCCACCCCAGGAGGAGGAAGTTAGCAAACTCAGGCCTGTGTGGAGCCTGAGGCCTAGCCCTGAGGTTCCTCTAAGGAGGAGCTAGGGTGGGAAGCGAGCAATCCAACCTTCCTGGATGAGGCAGGGGAGCTGTGTCTTGCAAAGGGAGCTGGATGGCCAACTGGGAAATCCTCTGCTGCTTCTGACCCTAGCTCCCTAAAGATAGTGATTGAGTCATTTCCACTGTATGTCCTGATGGGTGAGTGTGCAGTTGGGTGGCTCTTTTCATATGGTTTTGTAGTTCCTCGGGGGTCATAAGATGGCCTTAAAAGTTTAAGCTTATACCCTTGAAGATCAGCCCTTGAACCAATAGACACCTCTTCTTATCCAAGCAGCAAGCTCTCAAAGCAGAAAGGTGATTGGCTACAACTAAGTCACATGATGGCCTCCTGGGCCAATCAACAAGGCAGGCCATGGGGGTGATAATTGGTCAATGTCTATCTTTCCAGTCAGACAGAAGTGAGGCAGTGTGATGGACAATATAATCTGGCCAGTGGGGGGGCAGGCATATGGAAGGAAAGGCCAGATAGGAGCAGTAGTGCGTGCGTGCGTGTGTGTGTGTGTGTGTGTGTGTGTGTGTGTGTGTGTGTGTGTGTGTAGCTTTCTTCAGTGCATGGTGTATAGTAGGACATTTGTCCCAAGTTTTCTGTCAAGCAGGTGTGTGCAGGTACAAACACCAGCCAGTGCCTGGGAGTTACCTGGAAGTGTCCACTTGGGCCAAGGTTTCTCTTCTGCACCCATGATTCCGAACATACCCACATTGGGAGGAGCCACTTCTGGGGCATGCTGAAGTGCATGCGCATGGGTCCGCATGCATCTGAAAACCTTGACCTTGTAGGGCTGGAGTGATGCAGCTGTGTCTCCAGGGCCCGGCAGGGCAGCTATGGTCCTTTCCATGAGTCTCTGGAATGAACACATGAGCAGGGTCATTGGGGCCACAGTCACGCATGAGGAGTCTGCTTTAGAGCTGTGTTTGGGAACAAATGCATGAGGGGTAGGCAAGGGAAACTGAAGGAGCTTGTTTTGGGTTTGGAGAATAGAACCTATGGCTTAGTCCTGAGCAGAGAAAGAAAGGCAGTGACCATCAAGCCTGCCTCTGTCCTCTTCAGCAATGGAAGTTGCTGACTTACCTTGATCTTGTCGCTCAGAGATGGTTGCCAGGCAACAGCCCATGGTCACCAGCTTCTGGATTGGGACTTGCATCAGCGACAGTGTGATGGGAGAAGAGCTTGGAGTCTGCAGAGCCTGAGGCTGGAGAGGACAAGGCTACGGATTGATGGGAAACCCCCTTTATCCGAAGATGATGTAGGCCACTGTCCCAAAGGGAGGTGACAGCTGGGTTCCATAGAACCTCAGAAGAAAAGTCTTGAGTAGAGGGACCTGGGGCTGTGTTGTAAGGAAGCTCTTAGAGGTGAGCGAAGTATGGTCCCGACAAAGCCTCAGGGTTCTCCTTGGCTCTCGGGGAGTCCACATAAAATTGTGTGTGGGGGTGGGGGAAGAGAATTCATGATCTAAAAGGCATGAGAGTGGCTGGAGAGATGACTCAGAGTTTAAGGAGAGAACAGTCCTTTTCCAGAGGACTGGAACCCACGGCAGCTCACAGCCACCTGTAACCAGTCCCAGGGATCTGATATCCTCTTCTGGCCTCCAAAGGCATGTGGATGGAACTGACTCTAAGTTGTCCTAAGAGCTCCACATGTGTGCCATAGGAGACACACACACACACACACACACACACACACACACACACACAGATAAAATGAGATCCAAAATTAGGTGTCCTGGGCCTTAGGCTTCACTTTACTGTCAACCTACTGTGTAGCATTTTTCTTTTTTTTTCACTTCTCTGGACATAGTTCACTTAACAGAGAGTTTTCAGAGTGCCAGCCTGCCACTGGGCTGTTATGGAGGGAAGGTGGCTGGGGTTCATGGGCATGGCTTCTGCACCTGGACTTTCCCAGATGGCCACTTGTGAATGCTACCATTTGGGCGTGGTGGGGAAGGAGAGAACATGTGTGTACTGGGAGAGCATAGTGGGTGGGCACAGAGGCTGGTGCCAGAGCCTGAGTGTGCCAGACAGAGGGGCAGGTGTGTGTTGAGCCAGCAAGGTCATGGGAGGGAAGGGCAGAGGTGAAGTCCCATGCTGAGGCCAAGGGTTAAGTCATGGTGTCCTGGAGAGTTGGCTCCGTTCGAGTTGAAGGCTGGGTTGTGTCCCTTGCAGCCCCTATACTGAAATCTTAACCTCTGTTTCCACTCTTCTGGAAGCAAGGTCATTGCAGATGAAAATGGGGAGGGAAATCGTGCTCAACTAGGGTGGACTCAATAGAATGTGTGTCCCCAGGAAAAGAGCTTTGAACACAGACACACACAAGGATAGCATAGAGGTGTCATCAGGGTGATGGGGTGGGGCGACACATACCTGTGATCTCAGCATTTGGGAGGCTGAGAATTCAAGGTCAGTTTTTATTACAGAGTGAGACTCTGCCTTTACCCAGCCCCACACAAAGAGTAGGGGGATACTTCTTTAAGCCAAGGGATACTGAGAGTGCCACCAAATTCCCCAAAACCAGGAGGAGGCTTGAAACAGACCCATAGTCCCCAGCAGAGCTACCAGACTGATGCCTTGGTCCTGGACTTCTGGACTCCAGAACTGGGTCACAATAAACTTGTGGGCATGCTTCTGTGTGTGTGTGTGTGTGTGTGTGTGTGTGTCATATGTGTAGGCCAAAGGCCATGTTGAGTTTCTCCCTGATTTTTTTTATATATATATATAGTTTTTGAAACAGGGTTTCTCTGTGTAACAACCCTGACCGTCCTGGAACTCACTTGGTAGACCAGGCTGGCCTTGGACTCACAAATTCTGGGATTAAAGGCGTGTGCTACCACCACCTGGCTCCTGTTTATCTTTTGAGACAGGGTCTCTCACTGGAACCATTGCTAGGGCTAAAAGTACAGGTGATCATGAGCTACTTTTTAATGCAGGTTTGAAGGGATCCGAACTCAGGGCCTCATACTTGCAAAGCAGGCTCTACCAGCTATGCCATCTCTTCAGCTCTTGTTTTTTCTTTTTCAAGGTAAAGTCTCCTCATGGCAGTCCTGCCTCAGTCTCCCAAGTGCGGGGATTACAGGCATGCACCATTATCCCTGCCAACACAATCTTTTGTTTCTGAAGCTCCCAGCTGTGGTACTGGTTAAGACCATTGCCCATTTGCCATATGATGTTAGTGGCCTCTTCCCTCCCAGATCCCTAGAAGGTCTGTCAAACCAACCTGCTCATCCTTCATGCAACGTGTGGTATGTGGACACTGTTAACTGCTTAAGGCTCAACCCAGATGCCAGATGGTTTGTCTAGGAGCCAAGAAAGGGACAGCAGAGAGTGACAGTGTGTGGACTCGGGCTGCCTGTGGTTAAGTCCCTGCTCGTCCATTCACTAGCTGTCTGACCCTGAGCCAGCAAACTAACCTCTCCTTGCCTCAGTTTCTCCCTCGCCGGGGTAAGTTGTGGTTTAGGTCGCTAAATAATATTTGCTTAGGCCAGTGCCTGGTGCCCACAGGTACTGCACAAGCATTTTCAGAAGTGTGCTCACAGGACAGGCGTGCAAGACCTGCTGTGGAGGTCCGGGATGGCACAGCTGTTGCCCAATGTCATGATCAGAGAGAAGGCTGAGAACAGGGGCCATCTTCCTGCCTCAGCCTTCCCCCGTGCTAGGTGGAAAAAATGATGCTGGGGACTGGGGTGCTCTGAGACTGCCTGTGTCAGCTGCCTGGTGGCACACAATGCCCCTGGGAAGAGGAGATAACCAGGCCACACAGGGCCTCAGTTGCTTCCCAGAGGCCCAGAACGCCAAACCCTGCAACCTTGGGCAGGCGCTCCAGAGAGCTGTAGCATGGGTGTGAATCGTACATGTGTATAAACAGCTTTTTCTTTCTCACTGGCTCCAGGGAGTGCCTCATTCTCCTTAGGATCCAGATACTGGGGATTCTGGCCACATCCTCTGTTACTATGTTGTTGCAGGTGGGGAAACTGAGGCCTGGAGTGGGGACAGGGTGCTTCAAAGCTTTGCAGAGAAGGGACAGAACATCCTCCTTTCAGTCCGGCTTTCTGCTTTAATGGCCAGAAAATGTGTCAATATTTGCTCATGGGAACTGCCGCCCCACCGCCCTTGGTCAACACCTCTGAAGCCGGCTTGGTTTCTCCATCTGTGAGACCATGGGTGTATCTAAACTCTGCTAGCCCTCCACAAGGGAGATCTTTTCAGGCCTTTGGCTGCAATAAATCGGCAAACACAACCGAATTTACACGTGAGTTTTAAGTGGCTGGGGTATTCTTGCCACACACCATCAAAGGAACTCCAGAGCCTTTACTTCCCAGCTCAGAGGCATGTGAGGCGGTCTCGGACCCGAGGGGAGCCTCAGTCTCCTCATTCCTGAAGTGCACCCCACAATCCCATTTTACAGGACTATTACAGGATTCCCAATGACTCCCGCTCAGGTCAAGCCAGTGCTTCCTGTGTCTGCCAGGGGGCGCTTCTGGACCTCAGCGCACCCGCGCCTCCTCTTCGCTCAGATTCGGCTTTATTCGACCATTGTCGGATCCCAACCGGCTGGACCCGAATCTGTTCGTTTTGGCTCGGGAAAAATCGACTTTGTTCGGCTCTACTCTGCCTTGCTCGGCTGGACTCGGCTCTGGTCGGCCCTTTTCGGTTATACTCGGCTTCTCTCCGGTTTAGACTTCCTCGTTGTGGGGATTGGGGATCTTGAAATCATTTTTTCGCCCTCTTTTGGCTGGGTCTGGAGGGTCTAGCCTGGGTCGCTCAACAGATAGACACTCAGTAAAGCCAATTTGGAGCTGTCCTCACAGGGCTGTATGTCAGGAACCCTGCCTACTTTCTGGGGTGCTGAGGTTCACAGGATCTCAGCTTTCCAACCAGGTTGGATTGGCGGGGTGCAGGCTGCTGGGCCTCACGCTGGCTCTCCCCAGGAGGTGGCGCCCTCTTCTCCATTAGTTCAGCCGTTAATTTGGCAGTGACCTTGAACTCCGACAGTGAATTACCATTTACACAGCTGACTTCTGGCGTCCTTGAACCGTTGTCCTGGCTCCTGGAGGTCAGAAAGGGCGGGAGTGAGCGGAGAAACAGACTCACACCCGTGAGACACTGCTCTTGGTGACCTGGTACACATTTGCTGATAGAGGCTTATGAAAGAGGATGGAGGGCATCATGGTCCCTGGGGGTACCTACTGGCAGGTGTGCTGAGGAAAGTGAGTGCGCGCCTCAGCTTACAGGGCTTTACCGAAGTAGCCAGGAGGAAACACCCTTTGACTATTCCCAGACACTCCTACAATCCTGGAGTCAAGACTCTCTGGCCCAGGATCATTAAGACTCAGAGAAGTGCCAGGCGGTGATGGCATATGCCTTGTGAGTTCAAAGCCAGCCTGGGCTACACAGTGAAATCCTGTCTTGAGAAACAAAACAAAATACTCAGAGAAGGAAGAAAATTTACCCAACGTCACACAGCTAGAAAGAAGGACATGCAACAGAGCCATAATCCAAGTCTGTCTGACTACTCTAGGACTGGAGTGCGGTCTCAAATCTATTTGACCTGCCTGGGACATTCTCATGGCTGATGTCAGTGGCTTGGACCCTCCTCGACTGTTAAGGTAGAGTGAGCAGCCTTGCCCTCTAAGTGGGGTGCCGAGCATAGTGGGGTGCCCAGTGGTAGGCACACAGCTGGCCTCCAACAGAACCGTGCCTCCCCCCCCCCGCTCCTCCACCCCCCGCTTCTCCCTATCCCATCCATCTTTTCTCTTGTCCTTTCTTTCCAGCTTTCTACACCAGAAAACTGAGACTGCCTGGTCCTGTCCCCACCCCCAGGGCTGCTGACTCAGCCCTTTGCTCTGGTGGCTGCAGCTTGGAGAGGGGAGCCTCTTTGCAGGGCTGGCTCAGTGCCACGGGAATGCTGTTCAGGCAAGGCCACACAGAGGCCATGCTAGTGTGGGCTTGGTGGTGGTCCCGATATGTCCACCATCTCTCTGTCTGCTTTCTTCTGGGTCCCTCCTGGTACTCTGACTGGACCCAAGGACTCGGAGTCATTTTGGGAGGCCAGCCTAGAAGAGTCTGGCATCCTCTCAACTTGGACTCAGCTCTGCTGTGTGACCTTGTACCAAAGCCTTGAGCTCCCTGGACCACGATGTCCCTGATTAAGGGATGGGATTAGATCATCTCGGAGACTCCTTCCAGGCCTGATAAGCTGTTGGATTGTCTGCTTAAATACACAGGAAGCCTGGGCCCAGAGACAGCCCTGTCAGGGACCCAAAACATGGGGGCTTTAGTGGGCCAGGAAGTCCCAGACCTAAATCTGTCTGAAAAGTAGTGAGTTGGAGAGCTATGTTACTGCCAAGACCCTGTAGCTGCTAATTTGCTTGCTCTCCCTAGGCTGGAGAGAGAGGATGGGGAGGCAGGGAGGTCATGGGTCTAAACACTTTTTAAGGACCAAGGTCCCCGAGAGAGGTGATATCTAACTCAGGTGGAAAATAGTGAAACTAAAATATTAAGGTAGCCAAGGGTGAGGGACATTTGACATCATCTGCACAGGGGCTCTGGCCCCAGGAAGCTGGGACTAGGACCCTGAAGCTGGGACTAGACCCTTGCTAAAATTCCCCTAGCCTGCCTAGGAGGAAACTGAGGCAGGACCCCCATGAGTTTCTTGGGGGTTACTTCTGTGAGGCAGCTGGCTTTAGGAGACCAGAGGTTGAATCAATAAAGGCAGGATTCCAGGTGGAGGAGGGGGAGCAAGTCATCTTGGTCTGTGCTTATGTGCTGGGGGCAGGATCCAGACCACCTAGGGTAGGAGAGGCAGTGCTTGGCCATGTTGCTGGCTACTAGGTTAGATTGACCGGGATTTATGCCTATGGAGGATGAGCACTAGTGCCCTCACACCACCCTCCCGGTCTCTGTAGCTCTTGGCAGATGACTCTTGGGCTCCGACTAGACCAGGACTGCGGGAGTTCCCTGCGCTGCCTCCCTTTTCCTGAGTAATGGAAAACCCTGCCCCCTCTCTTGCTGCCTCTGATTTCCACGCCCAAGTATTTCTAGGCCCCGTCCGTCTAAACTCTCAGGGCCTTTGACTCAAACTGGGTCCCATGGCTGGGACTGGGCTACAGATGCCCAAGGAAGTTAAAAGATCCAAACATATCCCAGTATCTCCGAGGCAGAGCCCCAGGCTGGAGGGGCGGGAGCAGGAGGTGGGGAATGGGAAGCCAGCTCAGCGTGTTCCCTCCTCCTTCCCTCCATCCCTCCGCCCTCCCAGCTCAGTCGTAGGCCTTGGGGGTCGGGCCAGCAACAAGCTATTATCACAGACATGGGCCAAGGAGCCAGAGGCCACCCGGGGTATGTGAGTTGAGCTTGAGGCTGCAGGACCAGGGTGAGTGGCTGGAGGCCTCTCTGCTTCTGTCTGGGCTGGGGGCTGGGGGCAGAGTCTGAGATTTCTCTGTTCCCCTCTTTCTGACAAGCACATAGCTCTTTTCCTCTGGCCTAGCCAGCTCCTTGGAGGATCTCCTTTCTACCACCCTGCACTGCTCCTGGCTTTTATCTGCCCCTGCAGTGACTCCTGCTCCCCTAGCCACTTAGTCCAGCCCTGACTTACTGGATGATGCCAGTGGGAGCTCAGCCACCTCCAAGAGGCTCTGGCTTTTTAGTAGAGATGGTGGGGACCCTCATCGCTCTACAGTTAGTGTGACCTTCCCCTCCTACCACAGTTCTGACTGACCCCATCCCGGGAGCCAGCCAGGGATCCTAGCTGTAGTTAGAGTTGCCAGTGCTACTTCCAGGGAGCCAGCGTTGCTTCCTGCTTCCATCCCTAAGCCTCCTTCCCCCCACCCGGTCTGTGTCTCTGACTCCCTAGGGGCGAAACCAATAGGAAACAGAAATGTCTCCAAACCATGCTGACACTCCAGAAGTTCTGTGCCTTTCAAGCCAGAGACACCAGGATGAGGTCGCTACCAGGCAGAGGAAGGAATGGACTCTTGGAAGTATATGACAAGCTAGGCAGCTTCCCTGTGTGTCAGTCATCCATATAGCCTGGCAAGGAAGACACGATGGCATCTCGTGCGAATGAGGCCTCGGTCGGTCACACCGTTCGTGTTATTCAGATGTCCCCCACAGGGAGGGACATATCTCTGGACCAAATAAGGTGGGGGAGGGGGTTGCTGCAACCTGGAGTTAAGGAAAATAGAGGTGGTTGGTCTCTTGAGAGGTTTGCCTGCCTGGTGGAGCAGAAGCAGCAAAATCCAGAGGTGTGGACAGGATCATTTCAGAACCGGGGTGTCTCTTAAGATGCCTCCTGTCGTCACCCTGGCCGCTGGGGAGAAGCCCCAAGAGCTTCTGTCTCTTTAACCCCTAGTCCCTCTTCAAACCTTTCTAGAAGAATCATTTTACCTTCTCAGCCTGTATTAACCACAGAAAAATATTTTTGAATTGTACTAAACGTTAAAGGGGAACAAAAAGGAAATAAACAGAGAGACGCCAGAGGTGTAAAAACCAGTCTGGTTTCAATAGCAGTTTCTGATCTGTGATAATCAAGCGGCGCCAGTCCCCGAGGCTGTCACCACCTCAAAGGCCCTCTGCGGGCTTCCTGCCCACCCGTCCAGGCTCTTTCTTTAGGGTCCGGCCTACTTCCTGCCCCACTCTGGAAACTCTGGACCCCTTCACGTTCAAGGCTCAAGATGAAACGTCACTAATTCTGATCCCTCTGAATTTTCAGTGCTTTTGGTCCCCCAACCCTTAATTTCAATTTACCACCTTAGATGCTGATTGGTAGGCCTGTTATGATTGATACAACCATCTTCCAATGATTGAACGCTGAGCTTTCTCTGTAGGGGGGAGCAGGGGGCAGGGCCGTTCCTGCCTAAAGGTGGGCTGTTGAGGGTACAAAGATACCAGAAGGAGGAGTCCTACTAAGCTGCATATCCTCAACCTTGTGTTGTTCCAAAGGGGATGTCTCTTTTTCTGACTTCTTCAAGACTTCTGCTTCTGCACAGAAGAGGCCTGCAGGATCCGATGCCTTGATCCTCAGGAACCCCATCTCTAGCCACTGCCTGTGGTGCCTGCAGGTGGTGGTGGGAGCCATGGCCTTTAGAGATGAGGGGGCCAAAGGAACATTCTCCACCTCCTTGGTTAGCCACATGGACATTTGGCATCTTTTTTGGTGCCCCAATAAAGGCCTGGGAGCCTGGTGTGTGCCATCTGAGAGTCTCCATAGGGGCTTCATTCTCCTCAGGCCATGTGGCAGTGGCCACAATAGACAGAAATCAGGAGGCTCAGTGGCCAGTCTGTTGCCCTTAGCCTTGCTTCCCCGGGTGGCCCCGGATTTGCCTGTTACAGGAGGTCCTACCTACTCCCCCTAGTAACACTGGGTCTGCCCTGGCTACAGGAGATAATGTTACCCTGGGCATTGACATGCCAGATATTCTGAGTCAAATGTGTCTCTCCGTCCAGGTCATTATGGGGACAGACAGCCTGGGTCCCTTCTGGGCAGTACTTCTGCTTCCTCTTGTGTTCGGAGTCCCCACAGAGGAGTCCACCTTTGAAGGATCTGTGGCCTCCCATCTCAGCAAAGGCTGCCGACGATGCTGTGACCCTGAGGAACCACTGTCCTCTGCTGATGCTGCCCAAGGCCCTGCTTCCCCCCACTTCCCCTATGTTTTGCCCGAGGTCAGGCCCTACATCAACATTACCATCCTGAAGGGTGAGTCGTGGCCTGGTGGAATTGGTATGGGATAGGGAGGGAGGGAGGGAGGAAAGGGGAGGAAAGGGCAGGAGAAACCAGGGCAGGCCTCCCCTGGGCCCAGCCTGCCTTTGGTCTGCATATGCATAGCACCTAGAATGTGCAAGTTCTGTTCTGAGTTCAGAGTGAAGGACTCAGAGGTGGGAAAGGCCCTGGGATCCAAAATGTGAGCAGAGGGGTACTGGGGTGAAATGTGGGACACAGGCAGCAGAGTGAGCCAGGCAGGTTCATGGGGCTCGTGGGAAGGTGAATTGCAAGCCTATGCTCACAGGATGAGGGGCTTTCCAGCATTGGTGTGAAAGGAGATGGCACAGGGAGAAAGGTGTGGGCCCACAGGGTCACCAGCTACCACCAGGATATCAGTTTTTCTCTGTGGGATCAGGGGGGTTGAGCAGAAAGAGGACCTGGCCCCTATTGGTGTCTTGTGGGGCACATGCTAGGGAGAGAGGTGAAAGTGTAAAGACCTGGGGGAGCTCTATGTCTGAAAGTGGGGGTGGCAACTCCCTGATGTAAGGGAATTAGTTCCACTTGAGTGATGGGACCCACGATGGCCACGGCCACACCATTGACATCCAACTTTGCTCACCATGCCCCTGCCCAATGTGAGGGGATGACTGGATCACTCTTCCACGTGCAGGTGTCCAGTAGGGGGTCTTCTGGAATCACCTCGATGTCAGGGACAGAGCAGGGCACTCCCCTCTGATAGCCAGCCCACACCTGAGACTCCTGCTCATGCTCATTCTAGTTGCCTGGGGGAGGTCACTTCCTGGTCTCCTTGCCTGATGGCCTTACTCAGTGCAACATCAGGTAGCTTAGCCTCTAGAGGCGGAGGGGCCCAGGCCCGGTGATCCTTTGCTGTGACTGTCTGTCTTCAGCCATGTGTTACCCTTGGACAGATTTCAGAAGTAGACTGTTCCTTGTAGCACAAAGGCTGCCTGGGTAGCGTTTGGAGCCCTGTGTCTAAGCCGTGTGGGTCAGGCCGACCTCTTTCTAGACCTCTTGCCAGCATCTAGGTAGAAGGAAAACAGCCCCCTCCTCACAGTCACCTTGGCCTTAGGCTGGGCAGAGTGGTGCTTTTGCCGGGAGGTGGCATCTGTGGCGCCATCCCATAGTCCTGGACACCCCCCCCCACACACACACACTTCCTTTCCTTTGGTCTGCCTTCAAGGACCTGTGCCTTCCTTTGTCTCTCTACCCTCTTCTCTACTGGTGTCACCACTGTCCTGGTACAGGGGATCCGAGGAAGTACACAGTCTCACCAGGGAAATATGTGGAGCCAGGTCTCTTCAGTGCACACTAAGTGTGTTTTGGGTTGGGATGGGAGGTGTCCTGTCTAAGCTCAGATTCAGCCTGGAGCCAGGGCTGGAAAAATAACCAGGTCACCACTGCCAGGGAGGGTGGAGATGGCCTGGACCATGCTGAGTGGATGTCCTGCCCTCTCCTGCCATGTGGAGACTCCTGTGCATCTGTGAAGTGGACATTGCCCTTTTAAAGTATACCACAGACACTCAAGACCCCCAAATTCCCACACCACGGCAAAGGTAGTTTTATTCTTAACTAGAGGTGCAAAGTGTGTCTTACCTTGCCCCACCTCCCTGCTGGCCTGGCAGCCTCCTGGAAACCTGCTGTGCCCTCCTTGGCAGAAAGAGGACCCAGTCTGGGTTTTGGAAATGGCCTCAGTTTCACTTCTGCAGAGGGTGTAGGGGTGGTACGTGCCCAGCATGAGTAGCTTCTCACTAAACCCTAGGTCCTTTTCTGGATCCAGGCAAAAGCAGTGACTTCCAAACGTGAGTGATTAGCATAGGCCAGGGTGCCTGTCCTGATTTCTCCCCTTCATGTCCTCACAGGTGACAAAGGGGACAGAGGCCCTCCAGGAACACCAGGGAAGCCAGGCAAGGATGGTCCCCGAGGGGACCGTGGCTCTCAGGGTGTCAAAGGCGACAAGGGGCAGGCAGGCAACCCTGGCAGCTCGTGCCAGATGCACTACTCGGCCTTCTCTGTGGGTCGCAAGACGGCCTTGCACAGCAGCGAGGACTTCCTCCCACTGCTGTTTGACAGGGTCTTTGTGAACACCGACGGCCACTTCGACATGACCACTGGCCGCTTCGCGGCCCCGCTGCGTGGCCTTTACTTCTTCAGCCTCAATGTGCACAGCTGGAATTACAAGGAGACCTACGTGCACATCGTCCACAATGAGCAGGCAGCAGTGATCCTGTATGCACAGCCCAGTGAGCGCAGCATCATGCAGAGCCAGAGTGTGATGCTGCCGCTGGAGCCCGGTGACCACGTGTGGGTACGACTTTTCAAGCGGGAGCGGGAGAACGCCATCTACAGCGACGACGTGGACACCTACATTACCTTCAGCGGCCATCTGATCAAGGCGGAGGACTGACCTTCCCTGACCAGTTTCGCCGCTGGGCAGCTTGGGGGAGGGCTGGTGGCTAGGGCAGGACCTGTAGGTTCCCCCAGGGCTGGGTTATTAGCATCACTTACAGTGTGTCTCCGCCCCCTCTCCTCCTGGCTTCATTTTTCAGAGACTTAGAGTGACTCTCCTCACACACCACTATGCTATTCATCCCTGGGGACTTTATTGTATGGTAGATTCTGGCTTGGCATTTGGGGGTGGACCCAGGATTCTGCATTTCTAACAATTTCCTCAGTAATGCTGATGCCATGGGTCTATGGACGACACTTGAGGAATTGGGCTGCCTAGAACGTTCCTAGCATTCTAGGGACTTCCCAAACATTCTGGAATCCCCCTCTCTCAAAATCTCTAGTATTCTTGTATCCTCAGGTTTTCTCCTCACCCTGGGCCCAACCCCTGCCCCTGCCTTTTTTGTCCCTCCCCCAGCCTCTTTTCCAGCCACTGTTCACAGATGCATCCATCAAATGCTGACTGCTCACTTGGTCTCGGGCCTGAGGAAAAAACTAATCAGGCCTATGTCCTACCCCTCCCCTGGTGAATGCGCAGGAACCTGGACAGAGGTTGCAGTGTGCTCAAGTGGGTACAAAGACTTGAGCACTTCCTGGGTGCTCCTCTAAACTGGGTGCTTAGGCAGCATGGGTCGTTCTTCACTGCTCCTGTGGTGGCCCGGGTGCTGGAGTCGGGATGATATCCCTTTCACATTCTCTAGTTTCTTGCCCAATGCCCAGCATTAAAGCAAACCCTAGATATAGTCTTGGTTAGGAGGAGACCCAGGAATTTGGAGGCACCTGTGGTAAAAGGGTACCTGGGAGTGAATTGGAGCCCATTTGCCTTCCTGATCTTTGAAGACTCCTTCTGCCCTCCTTGCCTCGTTCCCCAGGACTTTAGCCATGGTCAGACCACATACTAGGTGCTCTCTGGCCCTCCTGGCCCCTCAAAAGCCCAGTGTCACACCGGGCTAATGAAGGTGCTAAGGACACCCAGGAGGTAGCTCCCATTTCAGAACTTCACCTGCCTGTATTGCCCTAGCAGACATCATGGGGAGTCAGGCAGGACAGAGGTGGTAGGTTTCAGCCCAAAGCAGGTCTAGGGACTGAAGCCAGTGTGACATTCAGGTTACCTGGGGGCCTTCTTTGAGCCATGCTGCCAAGGCAGGCCCTGGGAAAGGTCATGGAGAAGCAGGAATACTGAGACCCCCATGTCTTTCCCAGAGCATATGGCCTGGTGGCCCCTCTAACCTTCCCCTCTTCTGCTATAGGCTTCTGCTGTAAGCTTCTCAGGGGAAGGTGGCCTCCGTCCGCATTGGTGCTTCTGCAGACTCAGGACAGGACTGGCCCTGGGCAGGCATCTCTGGTGCTTACAGTCAAGGGAGCCATGGCAGGGTGGCAGAGGCAAGGCCTGCCACATGCTGTGAAGGCTGGTTCGACAAAACCACACTCAGCCTGACTGTCCTTGCCTGCTTGGCCAGTGTGAATAAAATTACTGGATTCTCTTGGCAATTTAGCCTGGTACTTTTTGCCCTATGCCCTTCTCCTGCCTTGGAAGGTTGCCACTCTGGCCCTGCTGGCCTTGCTAAGGGTTTCACTTTCTGTGTCCTCTGCCTACAAAGAAATATCAGATCTAGTCGCTCCCACAGCCAGAACCGGAGTCCTGGAGTTAGTGGGGACCCGCTGAGAGTCAGCTAGGGTCCAGGTAAGTCCCCACATCTCTGAGCCTCAACTTCACTGCCTGCAAAGTGGAGGTGACAATGGTTTAGATGGCATGTTGCCTGGCAGGTACCATGTTCCTTCTTGGACAACATCTGTTGGTCACCTGCAGTGTGGCTCCCTGTAGCAGCAGCAGCAGCAACACAATGGTTATTTCCATAGAGACCGTCCCCGAAGCTCACATTCCAGCTGGGAACTCCCAAATGCTGCACCAATTGTATTAGCTACTGTCTTGATACAGTGACAAATCTTGATACAGGGCCAAAAGCAATTCTAGGAACAAAGGGTTATCATGACTGGAGTGGCATGAATGACAGGATAGCCAGGTGGGGGGAAAAGGAGAGCCAGGGTGGGAGGCGGTGGGTCACATCACATCTGCAGTCAGGAAGCAGAGAGATGCGCCCGGTGCTCACCTTGCGTTCTCCTTTATATTCAGTCCTGGACCCCAATCATGGAGTGGTGCCACCCACAGGTAAGGGGCATCATCCCTCCTTCTACCCTAGTTTAGAAACCACTTCATGGACATTTGCCTTAGGTGATTCTAGATCGTGTCCTATCAGCGATATTCACCACATACCAACCACAGTAACTACCCTGTGTGAGGGATCTTGGAGTCCCGCACCTGTGTCTCATGCTTATAATGCTTACAAAAAAAACCTGCTGGAAACACTCATCCTGACTCATAGAGAATATTCTGTTGGGGGGCAGCCATGTTGACTAGCACAGTCCCTTGCCTGTACTGTTAAAGTAACCCCGGCCTCACCTCTTCTTGTCTGCTGCTGTGGATGGAAGGACAAGAGTTTGTGCCCTGTCCTGTAGGACCATCACTGTTTGGTGGCTCTCTGTGCACCTTGTGGAAGCTGCATCCTGCAAAGAGCTCACCATCTGCTCCTGCTTGGGACCCAAGTCCACTCAGTGGCAGAGTGGGGCCCGTGAGAGCTCTGGAGGGAGGTTTCCATGATACCTGTTTGCTTCTCAGTGATCTGCAAAGAGCAGGCCTCACAGCGTACTCTGGTCAAGCTCTTGCTTGTTTGAAGTGCTTTAACACAAAGAAGGCTGGGATCTGCTGTCTTGTGTGTTGGCAGGATTTGTGGTCAGCTGACCGCAGCTGTGGAAACTTCGTGCCAGGCACCTGCAGAGCTTGCTTACTGAAGCCAAAGCCACAGACATTTCCAGGCAGTGCTCAGCCAGCACCCTGCCTCACTCTCCTGTCCCACTACCATGGTCACTTCCTCCCAGCCCCGGTGTAGAGGTGGCTTTGAGATTGTCTCCAACAAAACAATGTTCACACTAGTATCACTAACTCAGTGATATAGTCCAGGAGCCCCTAGATCTCGGTGACAGACTTTCCCAACTGGGTATGCACAGTGGGGTTAGGGTAGGGGCTCCATAAAATTGGAGGCTGCTCAAGCCAGGACTGCAGACAGATCTGTATTGGTAAAAGTGGGCACAATCGTGCATGCCTTTAACCTTTAGCACTTAGCAGAGGCAGGGGCATATCTGTGGTTGAAAGCCACCCTGGTCTATAAAGAGAGTTCCAGGTTAACCAGGGCTACATAGACACTGTCTCAATGAAATAAAATAAAAACACACAGAGACAGATAGATAGACAGATAGAAAACCAGATTGGACATGAGAGGGGCTGTGTGTGAAGCCTGGCCAGGGGTTCACCTTGGTGCTGGGACCTTTAGGAGGCAGCTCACTGGGGCCAGGTGGTGCAGAGAGATCCCCGCCTGAGGACGGAGGCCTGTACTGTGGTCCAGAGTGTATGCAAGTCCCAGAAATGAGGAGAATGCCAAATGCCATAAGGAGAAAAGCAAGTTCCCACAAGACTTTGAAGGAGGTCGGAAGATTGGAAGCAGAGAGCAAAATTGGGCAGGTGCCCAACCCAGACAAAGAACATCAGACTCCCCAGTTTTTAAAGGCTTTTATCTGGTGGCTTTCTGTCGTGGCTTTGCACAGGACAGTCCTTTGTTTGGCCGGAGGGATGGAGGATATGGGGCAATTTGTTTAGTCTTTTTGGACCCCACATTGTCTTCCTAACATCTGATCCCAAATCTTTTTGCTCTACTGAGGACTTTGACTCAAGGTACACATGGGAATGGCAGCGGAAACCCACTTCCAAACTCCCAAGGGTGCACAATGAAGGGGTCATGGAATGAGGGCTTATTGTTCCAGAAAATACAAAGCACATTTGAGTAGCTTATGAGAAGTGGCAAGTATGGGTCCCAGCTCCTATGGGCTTGGGAGCCAGACTGGGGGCTCTGAGGGAGCAGCTTCCCCTTTAGAACCACTCTGTCAGAGACCATCACCTCAGTGTTTCCTGTCACAGGGTCTGGACTAGTTCTTCCCTCTCTGTAAGCCTTGACTTTGCTTCCATTGTGTCCATGCAATAGTGGAGGGGGCGTGGGGGGCTCCACTCTGATTGAAGAGCACATGCCTATTGGATGAATGACTTTGGCTGAGTGTGCTCCTCCTGCTTGGTCCTGCAGGCCGCTCACTGTAGGCCCCATGCTGCCACGTGTACAGTTGCAGGGACACTTACCAGGAACAGAAGCAGATGGGGAGGACATTAAGGGTGGGGCACGCGGAGGGAGCCAGAAAGGAAAGAGGGATTCCAGGACACTAGTCAAGAGTTCATAGGGCTGGGCAGGCCTGGCCTCTGATCCCGAGAGGACCAGAGACTGGATAGGCCCCAGGGTGGCAGGAAGGCCTTAGGTAAAGACCTGCAGTAAGCATTAACCCTCAGGCTTGTCAGAGGCAGGATGAGGTGAGGACAGATGCTGGTTCCTGTGTTCCCGCAGGTGGCTGACCTCTTCCCAGGGACTGCTAGTCAGTCCAGGGGTAATACTGACACCTTGGATTCTGACACAGGTGGAGCAGGGCTTGTGCTCTCTGAAGGGCTAATCTTCATTTTAAGGACAGCATTCATGGCTGAACCTGAAGACCGGTGATGTCGCCCATGCTGACCTCCTGTCTTCCCACCGCCTCTCCCTGGCCCCTCAAGAAGCAGCTTCAGTGTCCCAGTGCCATCTGCTAGATATATCCATGCATTGTTCAGTGACCAATCAATACTGGCTCCAGGCTGCAGTCACTCCCTCCCCCACCTGCCTTACAGCTGGCCCGGTTTCAGGTTATCATCTCTCATGAGACACCTAGGTCTTCTCTGTACCGCACTGTATCCTTGGAGGGCAGTCTGAGCCAGCCCCCACTCCCTCCAACCAGGTCCACTGTGCTTCTATTACTTTCCTAGGAGTCTACTCACCTCCTCGGGGCTTGTTCAAGACCGATAATGACACCGAATCTCAGAAGTAAGACGTGTGTGTGTGTGTGTCTGTGTGTGTTCTCCTTGAACCCCCACCAGGCTCAGCCTGGGCAGAGAGGTAAGATCACTTGGGCAGTAGCCCCCACTGACATGCCCTGCTTCCCCTCTGCCCCACCTCAGGGCACTTAGATTCACTGGCGAGTGTGTTTGGAGGTGGCATTGTAAGGGTGGACATTGCATCCTCCCTCTAGGCCTTGGGCTCTGCTTGGATTAAAACCTGAGCATACGCAAAGTCCCCCCTTTCCCCTCTGTTTTTTGCTTCGTACCCCTGTATTTGTTGGGGGTGCAAAGAAGGCAAGCCCAGCACAACGCAGAGAAAACTAAAACGACCTTGAGTTGAGAGACAGGGCAGCTCCATGGCCACACCGTGAGCCAAGGATCATCTCCCGCGTGCCTGGCATGACGTTTGGTGTCCCATCCAGGCATGACAAGGGCCTGTACAAGAGGTTGGGTCAGAAGCAGCTCCTCATTTGTCATTGGCTAGAACTGGTCACATGACTTAATGCAACCTCAGGGAAAGGGAATAGGATTATAAAGACACAATTTATCTCTGAGCCCCCAACAAAAACAGAGTCTCACCAAGGGGTGGAGACCTGGGAGAAGCCACCTGGAGCCTAGCTTTAGTAGGCAGCGTTGTCCCAGTCTTCCCTTCCGAGCAGAGTGATGCGATTCACTGCCCCGCCCCAACACATGCACCTCTGGTTAAGATGAAGTTGCTGAGGCTCTGCCAGGGTTTAAGACTGAGCATTTGTGGGGGCTGGAGAGATGGCTCAGTGGTTAAGAGCATTGCCTGCTCTTCCAAAGGTTCTGAGTTCAATTCCCAGCAACCACATGGTGGCTCACAACCATCTGTAATGAGGTCTGGTGCCCTCTTCTGGCCTGCAGATATACACACAGACATATTAAAAAAGACTGAGCATTTGATAGCAGCTCCTCCCCATCTGTACGACAGCATCTACACAAGAAACTGTGGCAGGGGTTAAAGTCAAGCGCAGAGCCTGGGGAGGCACTCTGGAAACTTACTCTGAGGCAGGTGTATCATTTTACAGAGGAAGCCACTGTGACGTCATAGATTGGTCTGTGCTATCCTCTAGGAACACGGTGTCCATTGAGTCTGCAGTCATAGTCTACACCTGTCAGAGGGCCTCTGTGGGACCTTATGATAGGGGCTGGCACTGTGCAAAACCCAATGTACTTCCTCTGGTGCCTGCGGTCTGCAGCAGGGGGACATTGTGGGTCCTCACAATACCCTTTGTGCATAAACAAGAAATGAGGGTGGAAGGCAGTGTGGAGGGCTGGTGGGAGCAAGGAGCTCACACAGGCTTGAGACAGGCAAGGGAGACAGTAGATAATTTCCCGGGCATTCAAGGTCAAGACAAGGAGCGGGGAGTTAGGAGGAGCCTGTGGAAGGAAGCAGTATGGTTGGTGCTGCTAGGATTGGAATCTGAGTGGCTCCCACAGGCTCAAGTTTTTACAAGCTTGTTCCCCAGAATGTGGCACTGTTCTTCAAGGTTATTGGGCCTCTCTGTGGAGAGGGGGTAAGATGACAGAAGTGGGTCATTAAGGGTGGTCCTTTGCAGGTGTTAAAAGACCTGCGTTTCTGGTATGTTCTCTGCTTTCCTGGTCTTCTGTGAAGTAAGTGCCAGACACTCCTGCCACTGACCCCCAGCCCCTCCACCACAGATTCCCCACCATGATCTGAGCCCCTCCACCATGGCTTTCCCCTCCATGATCTGAGCCCCTCCACCATGGCTTTCCCCTCCATGATCTGAGCCCCTCCACCATGGCTTTCCCCTCCATGATCTGAGCCCCTCCACTGCAGCTTTCCACCATGATGGAGCAAAGCCTCTGCAACCATCACCAAAAAGAAGCCTCGCTTCAGCCGGGCGGTGGTGGCGCACGCCTTTAATCCCAGCACTCGGGAGGCAGAGGCAGGCGGATCTTTGTGAGTTCAAGACCAGCCTGGTCTACAAGAGCTAGTTCCAGGACAGGCTCCAAAGCCACAGAGAAACTCTGTCTCAAAAAACAAAAAAAAAAAAAAAAAAGAAGCCCCGCTTCCTTTAAATCGCACCAACCGCACACACATGCAGTGGCACCTGGGCACACATCTTCCACGGGGCACTGTTAGGGGAATTATAGGCTGCTGGGAAGAGGCACACAGCTGGACCTCTCCCTGGGCCTCTCAGCCAAGTGTCCACGATCAGCCAAGTGTCCTTCCTCGGAGGACAGCTGGATGATGTGACTAGCAGAGAGAGGGTCTTAAGGCTCACAGAGCCAGCTGGGACCCTTCTCCTGGCACCTAGCAGGCTGAGCGCAAGGACTATGGAACTGTGGGCAGGAAGGGAGGTTATGTGCTGTTACTCACGCAAAGGTCCTGGGGCTGCCCCCTTTTACCCCTATTTTCAGCAAGACTGTTTTTTTTCTCCTCTTGAACTAATGGGAGTTGACTGCCCTCACTCACAGCTAAAATAACCTACTTAATATACTCTAGTTCCCCTGCACCCCAACAAATGTAAGCCACTTACATGACAGGAGGCTTTGAAAAGACAGTAGGTCATTTCAATTCTGCTACCATTTCCCAGAAGACACTTTGGGCATCCCTAGACACCAGGGTAGGTCAGACCCCATTGAGAGCTTCAGGTTCAGGGCATGGTGCTAGGGCTGTAAAGTAAGTCTGTGTGAGGTACGAGAGTAGGTCACTAAAGGTGGGAGCAACCAACCTTCCCCTGTATATTTGAGTCGTGAAGGATGAGCAGGAATTTTTCGGAAGGAAGGGTAGGAAGCAGGTTCAAGCAGCATTCCGATCTGTATGATGAGTCCAGAAATCCTACAAACACTTTTGAGGGCCCGTTTTGCGGGACTCATAGACTAGTGTGGGTGGGAGTGTGGGCTGGGGGACAGAGGCCCACTCGGAGAGCTAGAAATGGCCTTGCACATTCAGGAGGCACCTCCACCTTCATCCTTCCTGCTCTTCCAGTGCCCTTCCTTCCTTCCCACCTTCCCCTTTCTGTGCCATTAAGTCACGCTGACAACCTTTAGACTTGTGCTTCCTTTCGCTCACCAGTGTTCACTCTTTCTCCCTTTGAGGTGGGAACTGTTTTTGCTTAACATCAGTAAATACTTGCTGAACAATGCAGGAGGAGTCCAAGGACTGGGGAGGGAAGAAGGAGGAAGTGCACATAATCCACTCCAGCCGCAGAAAGCCCCTGAGATCATGTACATACAAGTTACATTATATGGACTCAGCATATTGTATTCATGTATTTCTCTCTCTGTGTGTGTGTGTGTGTGTGTGTGTGTAACAATAAAGAAAATCCAGCTATAGCTATCCAGTCCTCTGACCCACAGGAAGAAGCTTCTAGAACTCTGCAGGAATTCCTTGGATGTGGCATGTCCCTGTGATCACTTCCTCTTTCAGAAGACCAGCAGTGAAGTCTGAAAAGCCACAGGCATCTATGCAGAGGGTCAGGCTGTGGTCCAGCCTGCAGTGGGGGGGCAGAAGGTGCCACATTAGCAACGACACCTTCAAAGAGAAGACGAAGGGTAGGACCCACACATGACCCTCAGAATAGCTACACGCATGAAATCAACATAGCTGCTTTTGAACAAAGACACACCAGTGGACATGCTAATATGGAAAGGGAAAGGCTGACAGGGCCTCAACCACAGACAGCAGAGAGAGAGAGAGAGAGAGAGAGAGAGAGAGAGAGAGAGAGAGAGAGAGAGAGAGAGAGGAGAGAAATCATCATCCTCAGGGAAGAGCCCCTCCAGCTGTTTACCTAATACCAAGTGGTCTGCCCTGAGAGCCTGTGCATACAGGTTACATTATATGGACCAATCAGATTGTATTTATGTATTTAGGAGTGTGTGTGTGTGTGTGTGTGTGTGTGTAACAACAATTAAAGAAAAAGAGGTCATGAATTTGAGAGAGAGCAAGGTGGGGGTGCATGAATGGGGTTGGAGGGAGGGAAGGTGAGAAATTACCTATATTATCATTTCAAAAAAAGAAGTTATTATTTTTTTAAAATCCCAAACTTATTTTTGTTTTAATGGCTCTGATATTAACCAGCGCTCCTTCATTGTCTGGACTTTAAATGCCCCCCTTTTTTCTGATGAGGTGGCGTGATTTTCAAATTTTTCTACTCTGCTCTTTGTCCTCAGGTTTTTTACATTAAAGCTGCCTAAAACCAGCCATCAGTATCTGCACCACAGTCTAAATGCCAACCTCCTTGAACGCCCTTCTCCAGATTAACCAATCCATTGCTTTTGAATTCAGCTCCACTTTGGGACTCAGGACACAGTGAACATGCGGACAAATTCTTCACCATGACATGAATAGCTTCAGTCCAGTTCCGGACAGAGCTCACGTGACGGACAGGCAGCACTGTCCATGCCCCTGCCTGCGTTCTGAGCTCCTGTCAGGACTCCCTACAGCACTCGTCTTACAACCTCCTCCCATCTCTTCCTGTAAACCAGTCAGTCCCAGAGGCTCAAGAACCACACAAGGTTGGTCAAGACATCACTCGTTCTGGTGCCGCCCTTCTGTGTTAGTTACTTGGCTATTGCTGGTAACAAAACAGACCTGAAGCAACCTAAAGGAGAGAGATGATTTATTTTAACTCATGGGTTGTTTGGAGGTGGGGGGATAGGAGGGATTGGGTAGGTGGGAGACCAATCCTGGTTGCTTGACTCCATTCTGTTGCAAGACATCATAGTTTATGTGGCTGAGCTTCTTCACCTCATGGTGGCTAGGAAGTGGGGGTGATGGACAGGGAGAGAGAGAGAGACAGGGGAGAGGAGAGAGACAGGAGATGGACAGAGACAGACAGGAGGGCCTTGAACAAGACACAGCCCCAAGGACCCCCCCCCCAATGACCTACTTTCTCCAGCTAGGTCATGCCTCCTGATCCCCAGCTGGGGACAGAGCATCTGAGAACATTTCCTACTGTATAGAAATGTCATCTTATCTTAAAAGGCTAAGAAGTGACGAAGTGACATGGTCATGGGGCTGTCTCCTGTTCACTAACATGCCTACTGTGTGCTGGCCTTTGTATGCAGTCTGCTCCATCCCTGCACAAAAGGCAGGGATTATTCTTAGGTTTCAAATATGGAAACTAAGGCTCAGGAGGCAACAGAGTTCCAAAGATCACACAGCCAGGGGGTGGAAAAGTTGGGGTTGGAGCCTATATCAACTGTCTTTGGCTGGTGCATGGAATCAAGGCACCAGGCTCACTGAGGTCATTGGGGTCACCAGGGTCACTTCCTCCAGAAAGCTGGCCTATTTGCTCCAGCTCAGCCAGGCTTTAGTTTTTAAAAAATTTTTTAAATTTATTTTTATTTTGGCTTTTGCATGCATTTTAAGCTAGGCATGCTCTAGGTCCCTAATTCTTATGATAGCTACATTTTTCTAAGGACCAAACTGTAGATGTGACCTAAAACATGATTTTTTTCCCCTGTCACTTTAGCTTATTTAAGGTCTTGAAAGGTTTAGAGTCAAGCAATATGGATTTAATATTTCTTGCTATTAGGACTGTCACAAAAATCTAGGCCAAGGGACACTGCATTGACATTGTTTTCATTATAACTTCCATATGTGTTCTCCCCCATTGCTAAAAGAATGCCTTGGTTAGGCAGACTGCAAATCTGTCAGCCCTTAGCTCTTCCACAGGATTCAGCATGGAGTTGCCAGGGGGACCAGCAGGCTCTTCCTGGAATGAAGGAAGGATTCCTCTTCAGCTTACACAGAGGTTGTGTTCATCTGTCCACTCGCCTACCTGTCTGTCCATCTATCCGTCCATCCATCCATCCATCCATCCATCCATCCATCCATCCACCCACCTATCTACTCATCTACCTACCAATTTATTTATCCATCCTTTAGTCCACTTGCCTGTCTTTACACCTGTCCATCTATCCATCCATCTTTCCCTCTTTCATTTTATCTTCCTTCCTTTCTCCTCTCCTTCCTCTGGCCCATCCATTCTTTCAGCTGAGACAATCTGAGCACCCACATAGAGCCACACCTGGCTTTCGGTACATGAAAATCCATAGACCTTATGAACTCAAGGCACCGCAGCCAAGAAGACACCGAGCAGACCCACCTACCAGTACCTGATTAACTGGGTGCTTAGTAAAAGGCAAGTGGAACCAATCAGGGAGCTGTTGACATTAATAGGATTGGGAGAACTCAGGGCTGGGATGAGGGTGGGTGCAGGGGTAGACAGGGAGGTTTGATTGACAAGGTATTTGGAAGGTCAGAGGTCACACATTGCCCTCTGTGTACTAGAATAATGGTTGTGTACTAGAATAATGGTTGCCCTCTCTGGGCCCAGACCTATATCTAGCCCATGAGATTCCCCAAGATTTGCTGGTCTTCCCGTTCTGGTCACTTCCTTCTTGCAGGCTGGTGCTGTTTGGAAAGGAGGGTGGCTCCCACACTGCCCCCTGGTGGCAAGTTATTGAGTGCCTTTAGTGCCGAAGTTCCTCAGGCCAAATTATCACAGGTATGCATTTGGGGCAAGAAGGGACGGTAGAGTTAGAGGGCAATTGGTAGCTTCACTGTCCGGACAGGAAGCACAGGGTCTGGGTATAGCACACACGGCCCATGGCATGTGCCTGGAACACACTGCTGTGACTGTGTGTGTAAACCATAGCCTTCCTCCCAGATGGGACAGTCAAGAGACCCCTTCCAGTTCGGAAGAGAGGAGGCTTCTTCAGCAGTGGTTTCAGCATTATGAGAATCCAGGACTCCAGGAATCTAAGAATATGGGGGCCGGCTGCCATGCACAGCGGTCCTCTGCAGGCTGGGTATATGGAGGTGATTTGTGCAAAAGAGGCCCTCCTCCTTCTATACATAAAGAACACACACACACGTGTCATGACCTTCTTACACTGGCGGAATTCACAGCAGCATGGTCTTTCCTGGACGTCTGGTGTTCGATCAGGGCTGGACCTGGGAAAGAAGGGAGCTCTAGGCATCAAACTTAGCCAGACAGTGTATCACTCTGTCTCTTTCCCTGAAGGCTTGTCTTCCTGACTGTCCATGAACCAGGCCCCCTCCTGGGGGGACATACACATTCCAGTATGGTCATTTATTGATGTATCTGTTGTCTGACCTCACACGTGAATTCAGGACTCCTAGATGGTTCGGTGGCCTGGGTCTCTTCTGTGACCACCTATGCCATCAGTCTTGGAGCTTAATGAATGGGTTCCTCGCTGACCGGAGGCAGGTTTTCCTTTAGTGTCCAGGAAAAATAGTATGCAGTATGACAATTCAATATCATGAAAATTTTCTTACATACTTACATACATACATACTTTTGCCGGACCTCACAACCAGAGGTAACGACACATCTCGTAGTCACTTAAGACTGCTAGTCTATTGTGTACTCAACCTGTTTGTTTAACCTGCCTCTAAGAAGACTAAGTAACAACCAACCTGGATTGCCTTGGATTTCTCATGTAATCAACTTTTATAACCTAAGCTAATGCATAGCTGTGACCTTAAGTTATATACTCGTCCATACCCTGCCCGCCCCCAATCCCCGTCCTAGAACAAGGCACGTAAATCATTTGCCGACAGCAGTAAAGCAGAGATTGGAAGCAACATTCTCAATCTACCACAAAGGTTGAACTAATATCCATTCATGGATATTAGTTGGTAAACAGCAGTGTGTTTGCAGTAGTGTTTGTTGTCTGAGTCACTTGGAGTCTTAATGACTTAATGTCTTGTAAAACCGTTAAAAACTTCCGTAAAGGGTCTCGTTCCTAACCCACATGGTGTTTTCTGTGCTGCTCAGTAAATACAGAGTAAAGCATGAGCGACAGATGCACAGAACACATGGAAGACACAGTCACACATGACAGACATACATAAACACACAGACACAGTCACACATAACAGACATTACATAAACACACAGACACAGTCACACATGACAGACACAGACACAGTCACACATGACAGACATACATAAACACACAGACACAGTCACACATGGCAGACACACAGACACACAGGGATGAAGAGATTCATGAGACAGCCTTCAAGCAGACATAGGTTCAGATTCAGACAATAGACAGGCAGGATGGAAGACCCAGGAAGCACGAAGCAGAGAGTTCGAATTTGAACTTGCTCTCACTTTAATGACAGCAAGGCAAAGTGCATTTTTTTCTTTCTTTAATGCGATGCGTTATTGGTAACTCAGAGTTAATCACTAATGCCAACGGTCTGCGCAGTCAGACTCTCGCTTGATAAGCACGGGCAAGAGAAACAGTGGCAAAGCCACAGCGAGCCGTGCAAGGCCAGGGCTAAGCAACCTGGCCAGATCCAACATGACCAGTGGTCCCTCAAATATCCATTGGCTTTCTTGTTCCAAAGGTGCAGTGGCCAAGCAGAGAGGGCCATGTATACTGAAGCCAGACAGCCCTGGTTCTAATCCCAGCCCTGACACTTTCCACCTATCAGGCATTGGGCTAGTCATTTAACATCTCCGTGCCTCAGTTTCCTCATCCAAGGAGCAGCATGAGAAGTCCTATCTGAAAGATTGTTGTCAGCACTAAATGATTGAATTTCTGTGTATCTATGGATCACTTGGGGTCTTACTACATAATGGATTCTGACTCAGCAGGTCTGGGTGGGGTCTGAGATTCTGACACATTCTAGGCACGAAAACTTGACACAGTTAGAAATTAATGTCAAGGGCGGAGGAAGCATTAGTTACTTTTACCTAAGGAGTCTATGGCTTCTAGAACATTCTGTCTGGGGACATTCTGCCTTTATGTCTGTCAGAGTGCTCTGCTTGGATCAACAATATTGTTGTCTCTTGTGTCTTTGGGATGGCTGTTCTGAGACCTTGGGTGAGTCTATGCTCTAGGCCTTGAAGAGGGACAGGCATTGGACAGGGGAGAGCTGAGAGAGGCCCAGGAAGAGGGCCTTGTGGTTCGGACCCACAGAACACCTCCTCAAGTGACCACGCTAGCTTGGTGAGCCTTCACAGCCCAAACCACAGCCTCTCCACCCCCGCGCACGCCCCTGCCCCTTGCACCTGCCGCCCTCTGCTTCCTGCAAGAAAGGTACAGGTGGCTTCAGTCAGGCTACCAGACTGAAACCACAGCCCCAAAGCCTCGGCCACATCCTCCCCAACAGAGTGCCCAAGGCCAGTTTACTCTGGCCCAGCTTCTGGCCCCTGTGTGCGTAGGCCAGGCCCAGCTTAGTCTCTGACCCCTGACTTTTACAAGATAGAGGGCTTGGAGGTGCAGATAGAGCAGAGCATTTCAGTTCTATCCATGTGAACTACATGTCCATTCATAGCCTTGTCCTCAACGTGGGGGATAACCCAGGGTTGTTCCAGGGTTATTGCAAGTACCCCTGGGGGAAAATCTTGAGTCTGGGGGTCCAGGACTCCTGGCTCATGCCGCTTCATAGTACCTGAGCTCAAAGAATGAGCTGGTTGCAGTAATCTTGATGAACAAGAGGATTACAAGCAGCCTGGAGCCTAGCTAGTGCACTCTGCTGTGTCGTGAGCTCTAGCAGGTCCTTGGTCTCAAGGTCATGGATTACTGAGGTCAAGTCTCACACATCAGTGGATGTCTAATAATGCTTGACTTTGTCCTAAGTCGGGGTTCAAGGAATGGGGTGCAAAGCACATTGAGTCCCTCTCTGTAGCCCCATCTCCCATGAGGGTTGGACAAAGCCTAGGGAGGACTTGCCAATCAGAGGGTGCCTTTCCTGGAAAAGGATTTAGGATAAGCCAACCCGAATTGGCCTCCTCTAAGGGCAGGGGAAGGGAAGAGGAACAGCACCTTGGGCTCTGGCTCATGGGGCTCTGGCCTCTGTCAGTGGCCATTTCTCTTTGGGAATCTTTTCTGCATTGGGATTCACGGCAAAGGTGACTGAGGGCTTCTCCTTATCCAGTGTGACTCTGGGATCTAGGCCAAGAAATGGATTTTGGTGTGCGTGGCTCCCTCAGGGTTTCTTCAGCTGTTCTAGAGTCTGTCTTTTGAGGTCTGGATCTCAATACTCCCATAGCCTCTGTGCCACTCTGCATCCTTATGCTTCGAGCTAGTGCACTCTTATCAGCCACAACCTGCGCTTTGGGGTCTGCAACTTCACAATGTGATTGTCCCAGGGAAGGGACGGGAGCTTAGTGAGATGAGGAACCTGGTCCTAGTGAGATGAGGGACATGGGCCTAGTGATACTGATGTTGGCCCAGTGAGTTGGTGGCCCTGAAGGGACCCATCTCGGACCTGTGCCAGTGGTGGGGCTGAAGAGGCAGAGAGGACACTGGGAGGGAGCCCCTTATCGAGCCTGCCTGTGTTGGGTTGGAGGTGTTGGTGCTTGTGTTGGCCGCTGGGCAGAGTGAGGAGGAAATGGGCTAGGTTGAGATGTGGAGTCAGCCAGTGAGACGGTTGGGGCCCTCATGGTCCCCAGCACCCCTCAGCACCCTGGCTTGTCACATAGTCTAGAGCAGAGGCATGGAGGTGAGGAATGTGCCCCCAGCCCCAGGAAGTCTGTCAGGGAACAGTCTTGTCCTTCCGTGTACTATGGGCCTCTCAGTCACACTGAAAGCGAAACCAGCCACCCACTGAGCACAGGCCCTGCTCCCTCTGAGAGTTCTGTGGCCTGTCTCTATTAGCCAGCTGCCCAAAGCAGCGAGCACCCAGACTAGCCCCCCTAACTGTACAGGGGGTTCAAGGCAGTCTGCCAGGAAGACAACAGCCTTGAGCATAGAGGCCCCTTCTTTTCCTATCACCAGCCCTGCTGGGGAGCCAAACGGAATGAAGTTGGTACCTTATGCATCTTTGAGTAGGCACTGAGGCATGCCATGTGATGATGCCATCCTGGCTTTAAGACCCTGGGAGAGAGAAAGTTGGAGGTGGGTATGCTCCTGGCTGCCCCCTCACAGGACACTCACAATCATCCATATGTCAGTGGGCACTTCCTCAGCTTGACAGGGGCACCTACACCAGTCAAGAACTCCAGGTGAGAAGCATAGAAGCCAACCCAATCTTCACTAGCAGCAAAAGAGAGACCAGAGGTCTCTGGGATTGAGGTTCGAAGGCTCAGAAAAGCAATACTGGAGGAAGGCTTGCTGCAAACACCCCCACCAGCCCTCTGGGCTTCCCTTCCCCTCTCCACTTCCAAACAGAGATATATGATTGGAGAAGTCTGGTCACAAGTCACCCTACAAGCCAGGCTCAGAATTAAACTTTTCTGGAACACTTATTCCTATTTTATGAAAAGTGTTGCCTGGTTCTAGAATCAAAGATGGTGGTGCATGCCATGCCTTGAATTCCAGCACTCGGGAGACAGAGGCAAGTGGATCTCTGTGAGTTTAAGGCCAACCTGATCTACAAAACGAGTTCCAGGGTAGCCAAGGCTACAAAGAGAAATCCTGTCTCAAAAAAGAAAAGTAAAAAAAAGAAGAGGCTAACACAGATCCTTAAACTAAACCGTTGTGACTTGATCCCATCACTCAGTCATAGTCACAAACTTGTGAGGTAAACATCAACCAGGGATTAAGAGTTTGGCTTGATAAACTTGTCTGGTAGTATGTGCCTTAAATCCCAGCACTCAGAAGGCAGAAGCAGGTGGATCTCTGTGAGTTCAAGGCCAGTCTGGTCTA